>CM040824.1:42662052-43195408 GCA_022828995.1 Vimba vimba
GTTATTCTGGTTGAAGCTCTCTTCACATTCTGATAGCAGTCAATAATAGAAGTGGTCCAAATGTTTAAAAAAAACCTGTCTGTGGAAGTCTCAGGACCAGAAAATGTTCGACCAATCATTGCGTTCGGTCCGAGTGCACTGATTGGATGTCCTACCTGCCTGTCAACATATGTATTTCCATACCTTGGAGGAGGCGTGGCTCCAAAACCTTTAAAATCGCCATGAAATCAAAATGGACTTTTATTATTTTTTTATGGAGTATTTTATTATTTATTATAAATGATTTATCTGTGCACATTATTGTTTATTAAAGTCCCCCTGTGGTGAAATTCCAGCTTTTAATGTTGTTTATGTGTCTATGTGGTGTTTTTAATACGCTTTAAGTCAAACCATGTGTAAATTCATGAGTCGACACCATTGCTGAGTATTTCCTCCTTAGAACTGCAGTGAACCAAAGACTGTCTCAAAAACACGCTTTGAAATCGCTGGTGTTTCTGACGTCACAAACTACCTTGTAACCAATCAGATCAACGTGTGATCGTCAACCAGTGGATCTCTGAGCTGAGGGAGTGAGTGGAGGCGGGGCTCATTTGCATATTCATAGAACCGCGTATACTAAATGAGGCAAGGGTGTCGAGTTACATTCAAGATATTTTCAGGCATAAAAACATTTTTTCATGGAATTTTGGTGATTTTTAAAGGATACAATTATTGACTACTGGGGGACTTTAAACTCATGACTTTAAAGTACCATGTTAAAGCCATCTGAAACAGTCTCAGTAAAGCACGTGTGTGTGTGTGTGTGTGTGTGTGTGTGTTTGTGTGTAGGATGCGGGTCTGGTTTATGACGCGGTGGAGCCGGCGGGTGAGCTTCAGAGTGACGTGATGTTCAGAGAGGGTCGAACGCTGGGTGGTCATGTGACATACACGCCTCGACTCATCGCCATGGACCTCAAAGGTACCGGAGGAACAAATCAGATTTATAAATGCAGAAAATATTCTTAAGCATACAAACTGTTTTCGCTTGTATACCAGTAATTAAATTATGGAAGCTTGTTTCCACCACAGAATAAAAAATAAAGTAGGTAATTGTGACACTTTATAGTCAGAATTGCATGATATAGTCACAATTACGTGATATAAAGTCACAACTGTGTGTTATATAGTCACAATTGTGTGTTGAATTGTGTGATATAGTCACAGTTGTGTGTTATATAGTCAGAATTGCGTGATATAGTCACAATTGTGTGTTATATAGTCAGAATTGTGTGACATAAAGTTACAATTGTGTGTTATATAGTCAGAATTGCGTGATATAGTCACAGTTGTGTGTTATATAGTCACAGTTGTGTGTTATATAGTCAGAATTGCGCGATATAGTCACAGATGTGTGTTATATAGTCAGAATTGCATGATATAGTCACAGTTGTGTATTATATAGTCAGAATTGCGTGATATAGTCACAGTTGTGTTGTGTATTATATAGTCAGAATTGCGTGATATAGTCACAGTTGTGTTATATAGTCAGAATTGCGTGACATAGTCACAGTTGTGGGTTATATAGTCACAGTTGTGTGTTATATAGTCAGAATTGCATGATATAGTCACAGTTGTGTTGTATAGTCACAGTTGTGTGTTATATAGTCACAGTTGTGTTATATAGTCAGAATTGCATGATCTAGTCACAGTTGTGTGTTATATAGTCACAGTTGTGTGTTATATAGTCACAGTTGTGTTATATAGTCAGAATTGCATGATCTAGTCACAGTTGTGTGTTATATAGTCACAGTTGTGTGTTATATAGTCAGAATTGCGTGATATAGTCACAGTTGTGTGTTATATAGTCACAGTTGTGTTATATAGTCAGAATTGCATGATCTAGTCACAGTTGTGTGTTATATAGTCACAGTTGTGTGTTATATAGTCAGAATTGCGTGATATAGTCACAGTTGTGTGTTATATAGTCACAGTTGTGTTATATAGTCAGAATTGCATGATATAGTCACAGTTGTGTGTTATATAGTCACAGTTGTGTGTTATATAGTCAGAATTGCGTGATATAGTCACAGTTGTGTGTTATATAGTCACAGTTGTGTTATATAGTCAGAATTGCATGATCTAGTCACAGTTGTGTTATATAGTCACAGTTGTGTGTTATATAGTCACAGTTGTGTGTTATAGTCACAGTTGTGTGTTATATAGTCACAGTTGTGTTATATAGTCAGAATTGCATGATCTAGTCACAGTTGTGTGTTATATAGTCACAGTTGTGTGTTATATAGTCACAGTTGTGTGTTATATAGTCACAGTTGTGTGTTATATAGTCACAGTTGTGTGTTATATAGTCACAGTTGTGTTATATAGTCAGAATTGCGTGATATAGTCACAGTTGTGTGTTATATAGTCACAACTGTGTGATATAAAGTCACAATTGCGATTTATAAAGTCAGAATTCTGAGAAATAAAGTCAAGATGTAAAAAGTCACAATTATCTTTTAAAATGTTTTATTCTGTGGTGGAAACAAGCTTCCATATTAAATGAATACAACATCATTTATGAAAAAGTAAAGATTATATAATAGTCAATAGTCAATTATAAAACGAATAAGCAAAAGAACAATATTTAATTGCTTTGTGATAATTACATCACTGAAAGTAATTATATTATTGCATTTTGATGATGACATTAGCTTATCTTCCATCTACCTGTTTTAATGCACATTTTAGGATATCATATTAAAAACCCTGGATGGAAACGCAGAAACCGATAATTATGGTTGGATTGTGTGATTTGTGTTGTTGATGTGTGTGTTGATCTCTTCAGGAAGTCTTCAGACGCTGAGGAAGCAGGGCAGTCTGTACGACACGGAGAATGAAAACACCACCTTCACATGGTAAAACACACAGTCTTAACTGTTTCTGTGTGTGTGGAGTCTGATTAAAAGCTGGATGTGTTTCTCTTAGGAAAGGAGAGATTATGACCCACAAAGAAAGTCCTCCCGCCAAAAACCCTTTCCTGCAGGATCTCGACAATATAGATGTGAGTGTGAGTGTGTGTAACTCAGCAGGGTTTTTGAAAGCATGTAATATCTGAGAGTGACTCTTCTGTGTGTGTGTGTGTGTGTGTAGACGGGAGGTTCACCAGCAGATCCAGGGTTCGCGTGTCCTCCCTCTGCGGTGGATCGCTGCTCAGGTGTGTATGAACCGTTCAGCGCTTGATTTGTGTTCCGGCTCTTATTATTAACATTTACACTGATGCATTTGGCAGATGCTTTTATCCAGTGACTTGCACTGCATTGAAGGTGTACAGTATTATCAGTTCAAGCTTTCCCTGGGAATCAAACCCATGATGCAAGATTATTATCATTAGCTAAAACAATTAAAAAATATATATTTTTTACTTGAAACAAAATAACTGCTTATTTAAAAAAAATTAAAAAATAACGTTTTTGCTAAGGCAACATTTCTCATTTTAGTTTAGTTTAATTTGATGTACTAAAATAACTAAAACTGAAACTAATAAATACAATTAATAAAAACTAATAAAATTCAGACTTGAAGTACTAAAATAGCTTAAACTAATACAATTAATTAAAAACTAATTAGACATATTTAAAAAATAAAACTAATAAAAATGTCAAACTCAACCAAATTATTAAGACTTTAAAATTATAGTGAAAAAATATAAAAATGTAATTTAATTAAATTATAATTTAAAGTACTTAACTAAAACATAAAATGAATAAAAACTACATTTAAAAGAAATTAAAATAACTAATAAGTAAAGAAAAACAAAATTTCTATTAACGTTAATTAGAATTACAGTAAAAACAGAAAATATAAAAATAAAATCTAATTCAGACTTGAAGTACTAAAATAAATAAAAGTAATAAAATGAATACAAACTTATTAGAAATTTAAAATATATTTAAAACTAATAAAAATAACAAACAACAAAATTACTAAAACAAAAAATAATAGTGAAAACAGAAAATATAAATATAATTAAAAATATAAAATTATAACTAATTATAAATATGAGCATAAGCTATAATAGAAAAGTAATGCTACTAAAATCACTGGCTTGACATTTCTCTACAGGAATGAAAAATTTACAGAAAAGCATCATATTATTTTTCATTAAAATATATTATACTACAGGGCCGTTGAATGCTTGAATCTGATTGGTTGACAAACGTTCTAAGGTGTGCATTATTTTCAGGGAAACGCACAGCTAAAGTAGTTCCAGGCAGGTCTTGACCGCATTACAGTTCCAGATCACTTCGCGTTGTCAACTGTAATAACGGAAAATAGGATACAATTCATAACAAGAAAAAACATTTAGCCCCATGCGCTTGATCTGCAATTTTCAATGTCTAGCTTCACAATCAATGGAAACATGCAGTTTAATTTTAATAGATAAAGTATATAGTCCTATATAATCAATAGAAAATAAAACTGAATATAGGCTAAATAAATTGATAGTCCTGCAGCACGGATTTTTATTGCAGATAATTTAACAAATAAATAATTATTGATAGGCCTACTTGTTAAAAGGGCTTTGTGTTTCATTTATTTGGCTAGACTACTGTCATCTGTCAATAATATAAAAAAATGAACGAATTAAAACGAATTGAATTAATAAATAAAAAATAATAATGACGCACATGCTTTTCTGTCTCATTATTGCATCATCTCTCTCTAATAACTGCATTAATAACACACTTTAAGGCCGGTTATGAATGTAATTTGATACTTATGACTGATCATGTCCAAACGCGCGTTCAGTCTGTGTTCAGAGTCGGTGTTTAAAATCTGCTGCGATGAAAACAGTCAGAGAATGTGTCAGCTAGTCGTGTGTCCCCAGCATTAGTCTGCTATCAGTGGCTCAAACCTCCGTTACTAACTCTAAAATGACGTTTTGGAATTAGCAACGGAGGCATGGTATTACATGCGTAAGAAATTAGTCCTACATACAAGAGCGTTTTAATGACAAAAACTTTACAAACGTCTTGAAATACAAAATCTGAACAATGTTTCGAGGTGTGGTATCTGTAGTATAAGCGGAATAATTGACTTCAGGCCGTTGAATTATTAGAAAAATAATGCACACCCGAGGTATAACGGCCACTCCGCTTCGCGTCGTGACCGCATTACCACCTCGGGTGTGCTTTATTTTTCTAATAATTCAACGGCCTGTCGTCAATTATTCCTTACATAACCCCTTTCATCTGACATCGTCAATCCCTCTTATTTCTTTCCATCGATCCAAAAAATAAGTCTCATCCTACATTTTCTGTTCTCATTTAATATCCCGCTTCACTTATATCTCATTACAAAAGCAAAACAGCTTCTCGAAGGGATGAAAATGCCAAAATATTATTATTTGTTTTACAGTACGTGTTTACTCTGTATTGCCCAGCCCTAATTGTGGGAATAATGTGTGTTTTCCTGAAGGATCGAGCGTTGCCATGGCGACGGTGAACAGCAGTCTGGAGCGGATACAGAAATCCTATAGGCTGGAGGGAAGCGTGAGGGTGTGGTCAGACTTCCTGCGGATCCATCTTCACCCGCGCACCATCTCCGTCATTACCCAGTACAACCATGACGGGTGAGTGACTGACAGGCGATCTGACCAATCATAATCCGCCATTTTTGTACAACAAATCGGTCAGGAGAGTTAGTAGATTAACGTTGGAGGATTTTGAACTTGAGAAACGGAGTGTATTGACGTCTTTCCACAGTTAAAACAACATTCTGATGTTCATTAATGTTTATTTGATGCTATAAATGAACTAGAAGGACGAGATGATCGGTTCACGAGCCGCTTTAACTGAGCGATCTGTCAGACACATTAAAGAGACGCAAAACTGTATTTATTGTTTAAATTTCTTTAAAAAAAGACCAAATTTGAAACAGGACTTTGTTTCATATCAAAAGTACCCTGATCTGTCCTGTCTGTGAGTTTCTCTGCTCCGCGATGTGTGTTTCACTGTGTGAGAACATGGTGTGTGTGTGTGAGAGAGGCGTGGCTTGTGGGATATAGCAACAGTAACTAAAGGGGGCGGGGCTTTGCGAACGGTCAATTCAATGACTGACACTGAAAACCAGTTTGCATTCAGAAGTTCAAGAACCAAGATTTTTGTACATGAGACATGCTTGATCTCAGGAAGTTGTTCTGTATCCTTCAACACCTTCTGATGTTCAGTGATGTTCAGTGATGTTCAGTGATGTTCAGTGATGTTCAGCGATGTTCAGCGATGTTCAGCGATGTTCAGCGATGTTCAGCGATGTTCAGCGATGTTCAGCGATGTTCAGTGATGTTCAGCGATGTTCAGTGATGTTCAGTGATGTTCAGTGATGTTCAGTGATGTTCAGTGATGTTCAGCGATGTTCAGCGATGTTCAGCGATGTTCAGCGATGTTCAGCGATGTTCAGTGATGTTCAGCGATGTTCAGCGATGTTCAGCGATGTTCAGCGATGTTCAGTGATGTTCAGTGATGTTCAGCGATGTTCAGCGATGTTCAGCGATGTTCAGCGATGTTCAGTGATGTTCAGTGATGTTCAGTGATGTTCAGCGATGTTCAGCGATGTTCAGCGATGTTCAGCGATGTTCAGTGATGTTCAGTGATGTTCAGCGATGTTCAGCGATGTTCAGCGATGTTCAGCGATGTTCAGCGATGTTCAGCGATGTTCAGCGATGTTCAGCGATGTTCAGCGATGTTCAGCGATGTTCAGCGATGTTCAGCGATGTTCAGCGATGTTCAGCGATGTTCAGCGATGTTCAGCGATGTTCAGCGATGTTCAGCGATGTTCAGCGATGTTCAGTGATGTTCAGCGATGTTCAGCGATGTTCAGCGATGTTCAGCGATGTTCAGCGATGTTCAGCGATGTTCAGCGATGTTCAGCGATGTTCAGCGATGTTCAGCGATGTTCAGCGATGTTCAGTGATGTTCAGTGATGTTCAGCGATGTTCAGCGATGTTCAGCGATGTTCAATGTTCAGTGATGTTCAGTGATGTTCAGCGATGTTCAGCGATGTTCAGCGATGTTCAGTGATGTTCAGTGATGTTCAGCGATGTTCAGCGATGTTCAGTGATGTTCAGTGATGTTCAGTGATGTTCAGCGATGTTCAGCGATGTTCAGCGATGTTCAATGTTCAGTGATGTTCAGCGATGTTCAGTGATGTTCAGTGATGTTCAGTGATGTTCAGTGATGTTCAGCGATGTTCAGCGATGTTCAGCGATGTTCAGCGATGTTCAGCGATGTTCAGCGATGTTCAGCGATGTTCAGTGATGTTCAGCGATGTTCAGCGATGTTCAGCGATGTTCAGTGATGTTCAGTGATGTTCAGCGATGTTCAGCGATGTTCAGTGATGTTCAGTGATGTTCAGCGATGTTCAGCGATGTTCAGTGATGTTCAGTGATGTTCAGTGATGTTCAGTGATGTTCAGCGATGTTCAGTGATGTTCAGTGATGTTCAGCGATGTTCAGCGATGTTCAGCGATGTTCAGTGATGTTCAGTGATGTTCAGTGATGTTCAGCGATGTTCAGCGATGTTCAGCGATGTTCAGTGATGTTCAGCGATGTTCAGTGATGTTCAGTGATGTTCAGTGATGTTCAGCGATGTTCAGCGATGTTCAGTGATGTTCAGTGATGTTCAGTGATGTTCAGCGATGTTCAGTGATGTTCAGTGATGTTCAGCGATGTTCAGTGATGTTCAGTGATGTTCAGTGATGTTCAGTGATGTTCAGTGATGTTCAGCGATGTTCAGTGATGTTCAGTGATGTTCAGCGATGTTCAGCGATGTTCAGCGATGTTCAGCGATGTTCAGTGATGTTCAGTGATGTTCAGCGATGTTCAGTGATGTTCAGTGATGTTCAGTGATGTTCAGTGATGTTCAGTGATGTTCAGCGATGTTCAGTGATGTTCAGTGATGTTCAGCGATGTTCAGCGATGTTCAGCGATGTTCAGCGATGTTCAGCGATGTTCAGTGATGTTCAGTGATGTTCAGTGATGTTCAGCGATGTTCAGTGATGTTCAGTGATGTTCAGCGATGTTCAGCGATGTTCAGCGATGTTCAGTGATGTTCAGTGATGTTCAGCGATGTTCAGCGATGTTCAGTGATGTTCAGTGATGTTCAGCGATGTTCAGCGATGTTCAGCGATGTTCAGCGATGTTCAGCGATGTTCAGCGATGTTCAGCGATGTTCAGTGATGTTCAGTGATGTTCAGTGATGTTCAGCGATGTTCAGCGATGTTCAGTGATGTTCAGCGATGTTCAGCGATGTTCAGTGATGTTCAGTGATGTTCAGCGATGTTCAGTGATGTTCAGTGATGTTCAGCGATGTTCAGTGATGTTCAGTGATGTTCAGTGATGTTCAGTGATGTTCAGCGATGTTCAGTGATGTTCAGCGATGTTCAGCGATGTTCAGCGATGTTCAGTGATGTTCAGTGATGTTCAGCGATGTTCAGTGATGTTCACTGATGTTCAGTGATGTTCAGTGATGTTCAGCGATGTTCAGTGATGTTCAGCGATGTTCAGTGATGTTCAGTGATGTTCAGTGATGTTCAGCGATGTTCAGTGATGTTCAGTGATGTTCAGTGATGTTCAGTGATGTTCACTGATGTTCAGCGATGTTCAGCGATGTTCAGTGATGTTCAGCGATGTTCAGTGATGTTCAGTGATGTTCAGCGATGTTCAGCGATGTTCACTGATGTTCAGCGATGTTCAGCGATGTTCAGTGATGTTCAGTGATGTTCAGTGATGTTCAGTGATGTTCACTGATGTTCAGCGATGTTCAGCGATGTTCAGCGATGTTCAGTGATGTTCAGCGATGTTCAGTGATGTTCAGTGATGTTCAGTGATGTTCAGTGATGTTCAGCGATGTTCAGTGATGTTCAGTGATGTTCAGTGATGTTCAGCGATGTTCAGCGATGTTCAGCGATGTTCAGTGATGTTCAGCGATGTTCAGTGATGTTCAGCGATGTTCAGCGATGTTCAGTGATGTTCAGTGATGTTCAGTGATGTTCAGTGATGTTCAGTGATGTTCAGTGATGTTCAGTGATGTTCAGTGATGTTCAGCGATGTTCAGCGATGTTCAGTGATGTTCAGCGATGTCCAGTGATGTTCAGTGATGTTCAGTGATGTTCAGTGATGTTCAGCGATGTCCAGTGATGTTCAGTGATGTTCAGCGATGTTCAGCGATGTTCAGTGATGTCCAGTGATGTCCAGTGATGTTCAGTGATGTTCAGTGATGTTCAGTGATGTTCAGTGATGTTCAGCGATGTTCAGTGATGTTCAGCGATGTTCAGTGATGTTCAGCGATGTCCAGCGATGTCCAGTGATGTCCAGTGATGTCCAGTGATGTTCAGCGATGTTCAGCGATGTTCAGTGATGTCCAGTGATGTCCAGTGATGTTCAGTGATGTTCAGTGATGTTCAGTGATGTTCAGTGATGTTCAGCGATGTTCAGTGATGTTCAGCGATGTTCAGTGATGTTCAGCGATGTCCAGCGATGTCCAGTGATGTCCAGTGATGTTCAGTGATGTTCAGTGATGTTCAGCGATGTTCTGTGATGTCCAGCGATGTTCAGCGATGTTCAGCGATGTCCAGTGATGTTCAGTGATGTTCTGTGATGTCCAGCGATGTTCAGCGATGTTCAGTGATGTTCAGTGATGTTCAGCGATGTTCAGTGATGTCCAGTGATGTTCAGCGATGTTCAGTGATGTTCAGCGATGTTCAGCGATGTTCAGCGATGTTCAATGTTCAGTGATGTTCAGTGATGTTCAGCGATGTTCAGCGATGTTCAGTGATGTTCAGTGATGTTCAGTGATGTTCAGCGATGTTCAGCGATGTTCAGTGATGTTCAGCGATGTTCAGTGATGTTCAGTGATGTTCAGCGATGTTCAGCGATGTTCAGTGATGTTCAGTGATGTTCAGTGATGTTCAGCGATGTTCAGCGATGTTCAGCGATGTTCAGCGATGTTCAGCGATGTTCAGTGATGTTCAGTGATGTTCAGCGATGTCCAGTGATGTTCAGCGATGTTCAGTGATGTTCAGTGATGTTCAGTGATGTTCAGCGATGTTCAGTGATGTCCAGTGATGTTCAGCGATGTTCAGTGATGTTCAGCGATGTTCAGCGATGTTCAGCGATGTTCAATGTTCAGTGATGTTCAGTGATGTTCAGCGATGTTCAGTGATGTTCAGTGATGTTCAGCGATGTTCAGCGATGTTCAGTGATGTTCAGCGATGTTCAGTGATGTTCAGTGATGTTCAGCGATGTTCAGCGATGTTCAGTGATGTTCAGTGATGTTCAGTGATGTTCAGCGATGTTCAGCGATGTTCAGTGATGTTCAGCGATGTTCAGTGATGTTCTGTGATGTTCAGTGATGTTCAGTGATGTTCAGCGATGTCCAGTGATGTTCAGTGATGTTCAGTGATGTTCAGTGATGTTCAGCGATGTTCAGTGATGTTCAGTGATGTTCAGTGATGTTCAGCGATGTTCAGCGATGTTCAGTGATGTTCAGTGATGTTCAGCGATTTTCAGCGATGTTCAGTGATGTTCAGTGATGTTCAGCGATGTTCAGCGATTTTCAGCGATGTTCAGTGATGTTCAGTGATGTTCAGCGATGTTCAGTGATGTTCAGCGATGTTCAGCGATGTTCAGCGATGTTCAGCGATGTTCAGTGATGTTCAGCGATGTCCAGTGATGTTCAGTGATGTTCAGTGATGTTCAGTGATGTTCAGTGATGTTCAGCGATGTTCAGCGATGTTCAGCGATGTTCAGCGATGTTCAGTGATGTTCAGTGATGTTCAGTGATGTTCAGCGATGTTCAGCGATGTTCAGCGATGTTCAGCGATGTTCAGCGATGTTCAGTGCTGTTCAGTGATGTTCAGTGATGTTCAGCGATGTTCAGTGATGTTCAGTGATGTTCAGTGATGTTCAGTGATGTTCAGCGATGTTCAGTGATGTTCAGTGCTGTTCAGCGATGTCCAGTGATGTTCAGCGATGTTCAGTGATGTTCAGTGATGTTCAGTGATGTTCAGTGATGTTCAGTGATGTTCAGTGATGTTCAGCGATGTTCAGTGATGTTCAGTGATGTTCAGTGATGTTCAGTGATGTTCAGTGATGTCCAGTGATGTTCAGCGATGTTCAGTGCTGTTCAGTGATGTTCAGTGATGTTCAGTGATGTTCAGTGATGTTCAGTGATGTTCAGTGATGTTCAGTGATGTTCAGTGATGTCCAGTGATGTTCAGCGATGTTCAGTGATGTTCAGTGATGTTCAGTGATGTTCAGTGATGTTCAGTGATGTTCAGCGATGTCCAGTGATGTTCAGTGCTGTTCAGTGATGTTCAGTGATGTTCAGTGATGTCCAGTGATGTTCAGCGATGTTCAGTGATGTTCAGTGATGTTCAGTGCTGTTCAGTGATGTGTGTTTGCTGCTGTAACTCGTAGTGAAGAGGACGAGATGATCGGCTCACGAGTCGCTTGAACTGAGGCGCTGAATTTGTTTCATATCAAAAGTAACAAAGCACAAAGTTTATTGCGCTTGTTGAATGGAAGGCGCTAGAACTGCACAATTCTGGAAAAATTAAGACTCACAATTTATTTTTGTTTTGTTTAAAATATAGATCACGATTCTCCCATGATTCTTAAAACACGACTAAACTAAATAACATTAACAGTAACATAATAGTACATGTTGATATATACCACGCTATAACACATCAGTATTTTAGCTATTTAGCTTAGGCTTTTTAAAAATATGTAATTGCCTAATTGTTTTGTTATTTTTTATTTGCTGTAATGAATTATGCAAAGATTCACTCATTCATGCAAAGATTCATACTGGATGAATCAGCGTTTTTGAATGAATCTCTTGAGTGAATGATTCAATGACAAATGCATTTTTTAACAGTCACGTGTCGCCACCTACTGGTGTAACGACGTAATCAATACAATCTTTATTTTAATCAGTGTCAAGTTACATTCAAAAGGTGATTTGCTCTATTGTGGTCACTACTGTAGACATCAGTGTGTATATCTGAACTATAAACTTTTTCTGTGATAATCTGAATGATTGAAACAGAAATAATGAAACTGTGTGTTTGAAAAAACTGTTTGTGAAACTGTTTCATATCTATACATGACGACGGCTCTCTCTGGCTCAGATCTGAATCAGTGTGATCGGACAAAGGTTTAATAGACACAGAGCCGAATCGCTGTCATGTAGTAAGATGATCACATGGGTGTTTGAATCGAGATTGCAATCTTTTAACGATTAATCACGCAGTTCTAGAAGGCACGCTATAAATAGACACTGACATAATTAAAATGCGTTATCGAAGAAGCACTAAATTAATTAGTTACGGTCGATGATAACTTTTTGGTTGAATATTTTTGGATGGTGAAACTACTCTGAGTGATGTTCCTGTGTGTATTGTGTGTGTGTGTGTGTGTGTGTGTGTGTGTGTGTGTGTGTGTGTGTGTGTGTGTGTGTGTGTGTGTGTGTGTTCAGTGAATCTGAGCGTCTGGAAGCGTTCGGCCAGGGGGAGGCGCTCTTACAGGGTCCAGTGCTGGAGGATCTGGAGGATCGACTGCACTTCTTCGTGGAGGAGTGTGACTATCTGCAGGTAACACACACACACACACACACACACACACGAGGCCTCTACAAAACAACACTAGGGGAATCTCAGGAAACCTGTCAGCTCAAAATCAAAGGAAACACGTTTAAATTTAAAGTCTCCCTGTAATCAATAAATGTATCCCTTAAAACTCTTCTTTAATCACCAAAATGATCAAAATTTCCTTGAAAAAAATGCTTTAAAATATCTCGAATGTAACTCGACACCCTTGCCTCATTTAGTATGTGCGGTTCTATGAATATGCAAATGAGCCCCGCCTCCACTCACTCACTCAGCTCAGAGATCCACTGGCTGACGATCACACGTTGATCTGATTGGTTACAAGGTAGTTTGTGACGTCAGAAACACCAGCGATTTCAAAGCGTGTTTTTGAGACTGTCTTTGGTTCACTGCAGTTTTAAGGAGGAAATACTCAGCAATGCTGTCGACTTATGAATTTACACATGGTTTGTCTTAAAGCAGATTAAAAACACCACATAGACACATAAACTACATTAAAAAGCTGGATTTACACCACAGGGGTCATGTGACCTGAGTGTGATGTTCAGATTTATGAAGCCCCTGCCATTAATAGAGATATGATATCAGCATCAGCCAAAGTTTTTCTGTTTGTGTCGGAAAGGGGACTTTTATTTAGAAAATTTTAAGAATCAAAAGTTTCTCAGGGGAACGCAAAGTTTTATGTACATATAATACATATATTATGCATTATAATATTATATAAGTGTGAAACCATCCGTCAAGAGTATAAATGTGAATATAAGCGTCCCTCTCTGCTTTCCTCCCGCTCAGGGTTTCCAGGTGTTGTGTGACCTTGCTGACGGCTTTTCAGGCTTGGGGTCGAAGGTCACAGAGTTGTTGCAGGACTCTTACGGAGGTCGTGGCATCCTCACCTGGGGCGTGGCACCTGTCAATCACCCAGACACGGTGAGAGCGTCATTCATCTTTAACTTAACGTCGCTTTGGTTGCATGTGTTCTGAACTTGTTGTGTCTCCGCCTGACAGAGCTCTGTGCTGGACTTGTACCACATGTTGAACTGTGCATTAGGGACGCTCCAAATGGCCAATCACAGCTCTTTCTTCTGCCCTTTGACCCTGAGGGGGGGGCTGGGCAGACGTCCACCTCCGCCCACAGCGTTCCCGCTGCTCAACTGTGACGTAAGCCGCTTTCAGTCACTGGAAACCTTTCAGTTACAGTTAACCAAATCCAGAAAAACATTTTCAGCCGATTTTATGTTTTATGTTTTTTCTGTTATGGTTATCGGCCTGATCAGAAAATTTGTCCGATATATTAAAGCTGATAAATGATGCATTATTCCCTCCAGCTGAGACTCTTCAGATGCGACTGTTCAACATGAGGGTTGCTGGACATATGAAGGAAATCCCTTCAGAAAAGGAAAATACAGTGTCATATTGGCCACATAACATTATCATGAGAACTTTATAACTGTGTGCTTTTGGACGTGGCTTTTAATGGAGAGACTTTTGTTTTTGTAATCAGGCTTTAAAAAGATATATACAAATTTGGGTTTAGATTTATCGGCCGATATATCGGTTATCGGCTTTCAGATCTAAAGAATTATCGGTTATCAGTATCGGCCCAAATGTTTGTATCGGTGCATCGGTTATTCAACACTACAATTGTCCGGATTAAAGGCTCTCCAAAACCATTTGGGCCCGAAACTGAAAATAGCTGTTTCTGCCAAAACATTTCAGTAGCCGAAATTTCAATGCATTCCTAATAAAAACTAGACCATTTTTTACAAAAACAAAAATGTATAAAAATACTAGGGCTGGACCCGAATATTTGAATATTTGTTCGGAGTATTCTCTGGCTAGAGCGCAGAACAGCGGAGTGTGTGTGGACAGAAGTGTGTGTGGACAGAAGAGCCTGAGCTTGTGTTTTGGGTTAAGCTTTGACATTGTTCTGTTTAGCCTAGGCTACAGTTTTTTAAATTTAGTTTTTTTCTTTATTTAAATTTCGTTTTTCTTTATTTAAAGGTGCCATGTGTCATTAGGGGGGGGGGGGGGGGGTGGTTGGGGTTGTTTAGGGGAGGTTTTGGGGTAGTCCTACTATGATATTAGACTACATAGCCTATAATAAAATGAATTTTCACACCAGAACCAAACATACTTTTATTCAAAGATCAACAGTCTGTCATTAATATTTAGTCTGCCACAAAAAACAACATTAAAATCATGAACTCAAATGTCATTATGACCAAAAAAAAAAAAAGACTGTTGTAACAGTGAGTAAATCAAACATTTCAGGCTATAGTCTAATAAGCCTTATGCCAAAATTATTATTATGACGAAATTGTCGGTCATTAAATAAGAAAACTAAATAATTGTATATATGATTTGCTTTGTGTAACCCAACATCAGACATTAGGCCGAAGTTTTTTTTTGCACACAGTGCCGCGACCAATCAATCACTCCTTTACTGGCTGCCTGCACATTCACTGTACTCGCGGCTGCGACAACTCGCGCTCGCTTATCAATGCATTATAATTCGCGCCTACGGTATCTTTGTAGAACTTCAAAAAAAGACAAAAAAAAAAAAAAAAAGATGCTGCAGCCAATGAGCAGCCGGCGGGGGCTGGCTGCAGGAAGACTCAACCTCCACGGACAGTTTTTAATGTTTTATCAGACAATGACTACTCAAGAATTTGCTTTAGTATAATTTTCGGGACAATTAGGGCCGGATTCGGGATTCGGGACAACAGCTTAGATCTCGGGACTGTCCCGAATTTTTCGGGACGTCTGGTCACCCTATGTGTCATGTCTGGCAAAAAAAATCAAGTCATACTCCACATTCCATACCAGATGGGGGCAGAATACCTCCAGAAAGTGAATTGGTCTACTCTAGAGTAACAAACGAGAAACGGCATAGTCTCTATGCTCCGCCCCTACCTTCTTAGCTGCACATATACAAGTGAAAATAGGGACAACATCTATTTAGAGTGTTACGTATGCTGCCCACCTGAAGCTAATTTAGCAGCATATATCAAGTTTGATTTTCATTAGCAATACCACTTCTAGCTAAGTTATCATTAGTCACCAAAAAACATTAGGTCTCATTACACCTTGTAATGTTTTCCGTTACGTTTCGTGCGTCCAGGGTGTGTAAGCAGAAGCAGCCTGGCCAGCGGCGGAGTATGCGCGATCCGTGAGTGCTGAAGACGTTCTGCACGGCTTTGATGGGTGCGCAGGAGGACACAAATGAGCGGTGACAGCTTCTTCCAGTGGCGGGAGCTTTTTCCTCAGCGCCGTCAACAGATAGAGCGTTACTGTAACTGTATACACCGCCGCCGACTTGAGCTGCAAAGAAGCTCTGGCCGCCCTGTCAAAAAGTACGGGGAAACTTGACCGCTCTGAATATAGTGAGTGAGTGCGCGTGCGCGGCCGGGGCTCGCTCTCGCTCTCTCTGCTAGTTCTTAGAGGCAGAAGAGCGTTCGCGCGCTTAAAATGTCATATTTTGGCAGGAACGTTCACCCGCCAGTGTGGCGGATAGCCTTTTGAGATTTACTCGCCAAACAGAAAACAGGGTCCCCGCGGATCCTTAAAAAGTCTTAAAACGTCTTAAATAAAATATACGTTTTTTAAGGTCTTAAAATGTATTAAATTTCACTAATTTTTGAAGAGTGGCATTCATCTGGCGGAGTTTCTCCTTTTGTCGGGAGAAACTACCGGTATTTTCCATTTCACCAGTGCATGTCTCTGTCTAAAGACAGTAAAAAGTAGCATGTGCCTATTGCACAGGCATCACACACCATTTAGGGGGCAGTGTTTTCCGTAGGCCTGTCATAGAAACAGACGAAGAAGTGTCTCAGAGTGGCAGACGCGAGCTAAGATAGGGAAGTGCAAATTTAATGATAACTGGCTCGATGATGAGAAATATAGCGGCTGGTTGCAAAAAAACGACGGTATACGAAGTGCGGTGGGCTGCAAAGCCCTTGACCGCATATGAAGGGGAGAAGCACAAGCGCGACAGTCAGGCACCAACTGTCTCCATTCAGATGTTTGTAGCATCGGTATCTACTTCAAAGTCTAACCATGGGTGTAAATTACGCGGGGGATTACGCCCACACACAAACACACACACTTTTTATAAAATGTAAATTCGTCCCCCACACTTTTTCATAGGGCAAGTGCATCCACGACGAGCTGAGGTTTTCGCGGGTGTCCGCGAGCCTACATCGAGATTTTTAATCCAAAGAGTCAAGGATAGTCTATCTACATACGTGACTTTCACGTTTCCATGGTAATCAGTCACTCGTGCATCACGACACGCCCAAATGCACGCAACCGCGCGGCCGCGCCGAATAATTTTCATAGAGGTCACAATGAGTTCAAAACAGCAAAAAAACTCTTCACTCCTTATTCACGAAAAAGTCAAGCACTGCAAGTAAGTTGTCATCTATAATTCATGTGGTATTCGAATTGTTACACAATGCGGATAACTCAGCCTATTTCTCTCGTTGAATAATTAACAAGTTTTGTTGTAAATTTAAAATATTCACTAACTGTTACCCGCACAAACGTGCGCTATTTTCAGTCTTTTTTATTCGTAATATCTTTTATTTTCACAGATATATTATCGAAGCCCTTCATATTAGAATAAACATGGTGATTGTTAATGCTGAATTAGTATTTTAATGCATTAACAGCCACTATCTGCTTGAATCAGGCAGTAACGTTAGGTTAGATGATGTTTACCATAATTTGTTAACACTTTACAATTAGATAAAATTTGTCTACGTTTGTCTAAAAGTTGTCTACAAACTTTAAGTTCTCTTGAAAAAGCCTAACTAGAAAGTTTGAAGTAGTTTTAAAAGGTTTGCAATTGGAAAGTTTTAGTAAGACTCTGCTAGGCTATTAAGGAAATGTAATTTTGCCAAAATATCAACTTTTATTTTAAGTAAATGTTATTTTTAAATCAGCTTAATTCAGTGTGATTTTACCATATTATCATGCTTAACACTGATCATTTGAATAATTGTAATGCGATGATCAGATGCAGTTATCTATATCAGAGAATATAACGTTAGGTTTGGGCGTTTGGCCGGTGGATTATTTATTTTTAACAGTGGATTCGAGTGACTCAAAGTGCACCAGATTAATGAATTTATCTTTAAAATGTAAAAAAAATTCTTTTTATTAGCTTAGTTAGCTACATTAACTAGTAAAATACATGATCAGGATTTTACCATAAGTATATAAAGTATAAGTACACTTTTTTATATAAAGTATATGGTATACTGAACATCTGCATTTCTTTCTTTCTGTTGTATTGCTTTAAAAATAAATAGCATTTTAAGCCAATTAAGGAAAAACCTGTCAACAAGTCTGAAAAAAAAAATTGGTAGTTATTCTGTCAATCACTTTTGAAATGATGGCTAGGCTACGCCCCTGAGGCTAACATTACAGCTGCGTTGGTGTCTTTGGGGCCCAGTACAAGTAATGCCTTCGGTACATTCTCCCCAACCAATACACTGAAGGCCGAAATGCTGTGGGTTTTGCACACGGTTAGCCGACATCACTCCTATACATCCAACGAAGACAAGAGCACTTCAGGGCAATGTTCCCTGACTAGGAATGTGCAAAAACATTTAGTTGTGGCAGGGACAAAACCTCTTCTCTTACTCGATTTGGACTTGTTCTGTACATAAAAAGGGGACTTCTGTCAAGTGTGAATCAAGGCAGCTTCGTTGTCATGTTTGACGAAAGCATGAATTGGACCACCAAAGGCTATTAAGACTATTTGCACTGTTGCTCAAATACAAATGTGCTTTGTTAACCTGAACACCCTAGAGTGTCATTTTTATATATATATTTTGCCATGGTAATGGTCTTAATTTTTATTCTTGAAGGTCTTAAAAAGGTCTTAAAAGTCATTAAATTTGTTGATCAAAAATTTGCAGATACCCTGGAAAATCTACCCGCATATGGCGCTTGGCGGGTGTTAGTTTTGGACCCTGCGTGCGTCTTTTTGGGGTTCATTATCATCGAAGACATTTCAAGCTTCTTAGGTAATGTTACATGTTAGCATTAGCTTGGTAGAGACGGGCTCTGGTAGATAACAGGTGAAAACCGGATCGGATCTGTGGGTAAGTTAGAGCTAATTATCAAACGCAGCTACGGTTAGCCATCGCTAACATTAGCACGTTTAGCGAACAGCCTTCGATGCATTTCTATGTTATAACTTCCCGAAAAAACTACACAAACATATAAAACAAACTTCTAGCGAAATACTAACAGCATCTTACTTGCCAATCCAAAAGAAATGTTGCAAGTTCGGAGTCGAACCTCATTTCTTTCATGTCCATCAGTTGTCTCCAGCGATGGAAAGCAGTGCCGATGTTTACTCGGGTTCGGCTCCTTTTCTTATCTGATTTTATTTGTGCTTCAGAGCACGGTTTTTCCCTGCAGCAGGTGGTGGTTGTGGTGGTGCTAAGGGTCTTCAGCCATCCTTCCGCTCTCTTCCCTGAACTGAAATGTAGTAGTGGGCTGTACTTTCCACACGATTGACATCAGGTTCAAGTACGCCCACAAGCCGTGCGAGTTATTCGTGTATTGCATGTTTGACTGGTGGTTATGTTGCCCGTATACCGCCTCCCATGGCCGAAACTGGTATTACGACACCTGTCGGGCCGTGGCTAGTAAGGCTAATGCTAATTAAGGTTGATATCTGTGCAAGCACTATAACTTGACATTTTTTTAATGACATCATCGCCCTTATTTATTCTCATTCTTTTGATGCGTGTAGCTCATTTTTGGGATATTTTTACCTCAATTTTTACACATGGCCCCTTTAAATCTCGTTTTTCTTTATTTAAATTTTATTTTTCTTTATTTCAATTTTGTTTTTCTTTATTTAAATTCCGTTTTTCTTTATTTCAATTTTGTTTTTTTTCTTTATTTAAATCTCATTTTTCTTTAAATTCCGTTTTTCTTTATTTAAATTTAGTTTTTTTCTTTATTTAAATCTCGTTTTTCTTTATTTAAATTTTATTTTTCTTTATTTAAATTTTGTTTTTCTTTATTTAAATTCCGTTTTTCTTTATTTAAATTTTGTTTTTTTTCTTTATTTAAATCTCATTTTTCTTTAAATTTCGTTTTTCTTTATTTAAATTTCGTTTTTTTCTTTATTTAAATTTAGGTTTTTTCTTTATTTAAATCTCGTTTTTCTTTAAATCTCGCTTTTCTTTCTTTAAATTTTGTTTTTCTTTATTTAAATCTACCCTTTACTGTGTCAGTATTTTGTTAGTCAGAAAAATATTAGACTACCTTATTAAAAGTATTGCTTAGTTAACAGACCTGTGTGTGTGTGTTACGTGCGAGTGTATTTAGTGCAGTGTTCGTTCTCGGAGCATATAAGCCCTGGCCGCTTGAGGCGCGCCGCTTCCCGCTCGCGCTGTTCTGTAGTTTACTAAAAGTTTATTAATTCTGAACGTGTCGTGTCTATCTATATTGCACCAAATGCAACACTGCACTCCCTTGTGAAGTCGATTGGATGAACGGTTCTCGAAATAATCAAAATGCAAACGGACAGACAGACACATAGAGATTCCTGCCTGTATTAGAGAGAAGAATATGTTCTCAGCCCCGTCTCTCCGAAGCTTCGAATATTCAATGTTTATTACTACCGAAACCTCGAAGCTCATAAAATGGTATTCGGACCAGCCCTAAAAAATACGTTGCTAAACATTAACTACAATTAAAATGAAAGCACAAAATGTTACAATAAAATATTAAAGGTGCCATAGAATGGATTATTTTATTATTTTATAATGTTTCCTAGGGTGCCCTTATAATGTTAGTATGTTTTTTAGATCAAAATTTGTTATAATTTAGAAATAAAGGGCATATTTCCTAGCCTGATTTCATCCTTTGATTCGAACACTCTGTTTGAAGGGGCGTGTCTGCTGTGAGACTGCAGTGTTGTTGCCCACTGCTGTGATTGGCTGACATGCTTGCATATAAAATATCTGCCATTACATGTAGAGCTATCAGGAAAACTTTTACTATTACAACTTTTATACGTTTTTACTATTACAGCTATCGGGATTAACAAATCATGAGAAGTTTTTTTTAAACTATTTAGATCTATTCCAGCATTGAGCAGATGACAGCCTGCTGATCGCGTGAATGAAGATCTTATCACTGCAACGCGATTTACTGATGCATAAACAGTGTTGAACGGAACTTGAACAATTACACATCAGAAATTCACATAACCCACTGGTTCTCCAGAGGCTCGGATGAAGGAGCTAAAAAAATATTTTTGTGTTCATTTGTAACGTTACATCCAAACACTGAGCAACTGCCATGCTTCGTTCGCTCGTTTGCAAGCCACAATGTCTCTCGAGGAAAAAACAATATCGCGCTGGATCTAGATAACACAGTGTAAATTATTGTTAATAAAATCACTACTTACCGTTTGCGGGAATATAACGTTAGTTGAAATTGCCCCCTTCGTCCGTTTGAGACGCCGAGAGAAGCCTGGCTGCTTGATATTGTTCCAGGTTAGAAAAACAGTCCGCGGTGAAATGGGCAGAGCAACTAACAACTTCGAATTAAACTGTAGCGGTATCAGATTATAGATAGATAGATTATAGATAGATCTGCCATTTTCCCTCCTGCTTGTTTCTTCACCAGCAGAACTTCCGATGATTCGGCTGCACAGTTCCGCCTGGCATTGAACATGGGCTGGCATATGCAAATTTTTAGAGGCGTACATATTAATGATCCCAACTGTTGCGTCACAGTCGGTGTTATGTGGAGATTCGCCTGTTTTTCAGGGGTGTTTTTCAAAAACGAGATTTAAATAAGAAAGAGAAAACTATGGTGTTTGAGACTCATTGTATGTCATGTCCATGTACTGAACTCTTGTTATTTAACTATGCCAAGATAAATTCAATTTCACATTCTAGGGCACCTTTAACACTGATCAGTGATACTAAAATAAGAATGATCTTTCCATTTATTCAGTATGTGATGATCTTCTCCCTATCTCCCCCTCCCAGCCGACGCTGTGGTTTCACTCCAGCTCAGTGCTGGCTCTGGCTCTGGACTGCATGACGGTGTCGTATAGATTGGGCGAGGGCAGTTCCCCGATGTGGCAGCTCTCTGACGCTCTCACCGCCTCGGGGAGGAAGGTGTGTGTGATTCAGCTTCATTATTTCAGCCAAAACAGATTCTCCTGTTAGTGTAAAGCTCTGCTCACACCATTAGCGATGCTGCATACACCAGAGAGATCTGTAGTCATGTTTAGGTATGAAACAGCTTCACAAACAGTCTTTTCAAACACACAGTATCATTATTTCTGTCTTCGATAATTCAGATGAGCACAGAAGTTCTGGGATTAAAGTTTATATGTCAGATATAAACACTGAAGTCTACGGTAGTGATCAAAATAGAGCAAATCACCTTTCGAAAGTAACTTGACACTTCAAATGATGTATCAATTACATCGTTACACCAGTAGGTGGCGACAGGTGACTGTTTAAACATGCATTTGTCATTGAATCATTCAATTTTTCATCCAGTAATGAAAAAATCAAGTCTTAATGAGTGAGTCATTGAATCATTCACAGAGATTCATTTAAAAATGCTGATTCTTTCAGCAACGACACATTGAAGTATTTATGAGTGAATCATTGAATCATTCTTTCAAACCGATTTTTTTAACAATCCATTCAGATTCAGTAAACATTTTAAATAAACTGCAGCAATTAACATTTTGTCAGAACCTCTAGTAAATGACATGTTATTTTGTGTAGTCGTCTGTCCAGAATCGTGCAGCGCTATCTCGCTTTGACAAGCCGTTTCCAGCTCGATCTTTGCTTGGGCCTGATTTTGTTCTAAATGACGTCACAGAATATCGTTCCTGACTTCATGCGACTGTGTTTTCCAGGTGGTTTCAGCGTATGGCTCTGTGCCGTTTCCCATGATGCACGGCAGCTGCCTCCCTGAGGCTCTGGATGCTTTTTCAGATGCGTTACCATGGAAACCCCTTTCAGCGTGTCCTGAGCTCGGCGACGGACGCTGTTTCGGCCAATCAGTGACTCTGAAAGGTTTAGACGGGCAGAGTTTAGTCAGGTGAGAGGACCGACTGATTTAACCTAATCTTTCAAATTTTACTTTATCTTTAAAAGATTACCTAACCTAATCTTTAAAATTCAGGATTTGAATTGTAATAAAAAATGCAATTTAATTCATTTTAAAATGCTGTACCCAACAAATGAAACGATTAATATCTAATAATTTAATAATTAATTGAAATAAGGCTGAAATAAAATCAAAATATTTGATTAAAAACTAGACTAAAATTACAAATGTTGCCTTGGAAACCAAGTAAAATAAGTTTAAGTATTAATTGGAAATAAATAAAAACTAAAACTAAACTGAAAATAAATTAATATAAATAGCAATATAAAAAAAAATCTAAAACTAATAAAAAATGACAAAAGCATATATTATGACTAAAAAATAAAGTAAACTTTTAAACGAAAACTGAAAATATAAAGATAAAAGCTAATTCAAAATATCAATAAAACTATATTGGTATATAAATAATATGGCAAAGCTATACAATAAAGTTTCATTAGTTAATATGATCAATGAATGAACAATAATTCCACAGCATTTATTAATCTTAATGCAAATGTCTACATTTACTATACATTTTTTAAAATCCAAAGGTAACAGTGGTTAATGCACAGCAAACAAACTTTTAACAATTAGATTTTTACTAACTAACTTTAACAGAGATGAATACAAATATTGCACATTGTTAGTTCATGTTAACTAATGTTTACAGATGACTCATTGTAAAGTGTTACCAATAATAATGAAATAACTCTTTGAATATTAGGTGTCTATAGAAGACTAAGAAAAGAGTTGGTATTGAATATCAATGTAAAATATTGAGAATTCGTTTTTATTTTTTGTCTATGTATGTATGTGTTTAGTTCAAATGTAAAACATGTGATGCTGTAAGTGTTGTTATCCTCAGTCCTGTCCTCCCTGGCGTGGAGCCGCCCAGTCCTCTGCACTACGAGCGCTCTGGAGAAGACGTGCTGGCGGCGTACGTCAGGTCACATTACCCATCATCCCCTCTGTGAGTGACCGACACACACTAACCGTACAGCTCTGAGCGGCTGTCTTTGGTCTGAGTCTGATGTGTGTGTGTGTGTGTGTGTGTGTGTGTGTGTGTGTGTGTGTGTGTGTGTGTGTGTGTGTCTGCAGGGCGGTGCAGCTGCTGTCCAGTCCCAGTAAACTCACCCCTCCGTTCCCACAGATCTTCAGTCCGGCTCTGGGTCCGCAGGGTTTCCTCCAGAACCGGTCTGATCCTGCTGACAGTGAGTGCCGCTCTATAATCATCTGCTCATGTGGAAACCGCTTTATGTTGTTTCAGGCTCTACTAGAACAGGTTTTCCTGCTTGAATGTTGATTATTTTCCTCATATTCTCCATTGTTGCGGCTCCTCTCTTCCCAGTCTGTCAGTAACGCTCTGTTTACTTCCTGTCTCTATGAAGCCCCTCCTCCTGAAAAGCACACTGTGCTCTAATTGGTCCGCTGGAGCAGTGTGTTGTGATTGGTCGAGCGCTTTGAGTGTGTTTGGGAAATGTCCCGCCCTTTACCATAACCGCCAGTTTAACACACTACTAACTAACTCAACCAGGCCCCGCCCCCTTTATTCAGCATATTAATTATTATAATGAGGAATATTGAGACGTGTTCGTTCCCGGAGGAAACTCAAGATACAATGGAGGCGTTTCAGGGGTTCAGAAACACTGACACTGATATAGAGAAGAACTGGAGCTTCTTCATCATCAAACATCAACATTACACACTGAACACAGATGAACATGGGAAAAAGTATAATAGATCTCCTTTAATAAAAAAGACAATACATGAGATATGAAACAGAACTGTGAGACTTTGGATGCATTATGGATGTTAGAGAAATGATTAGTGCACATTTACACTGTTTTGAGTTTCCGCCACTGTCCCTTTAAGGTCTCTCTCTCTCTCTCTCTCTCTCTCTCTCTCTCTCTCTCTCTCTCTCTCTCTCTCACACACTCTCTCTCTCTCTCTCTCTCTCTCTCTCTCTCTCTCTCTCTCTCTCTCTCTCTCTCTCTCTCTCTCCCCCAGCTCCCCCTCAGCGGGTCTCCAGTCTCCCGGTGCTGACGAGTCTTCAGTCGGGTCCTGCTGTGGGCCTCCAGCTGTCTGAGCTGCAGAAAGCTTGTTCTGCGCTGGACCTGCGCCGCGTGACCCCGAGCTTTCTCTCGCACGGGCCCGAGTTCAGCGAGCTCACCGAGTCCCTGGAGCAGCTCCGCACCCTCGCGCTCTGCTACCGCCAGGACCGCTCCCGCTCTTCATCCGACGAGGAAGACGAGGATGACTGAGGCTCTTCGTCAGCCCTGATCATCAGTCGCTCAGCTGCGTTCCCTCGGGGAATCATGGGATATGAGCTCAATAACCCTTCAAAACAGCACGAACATTTAGAAGAAAGACAGAAGAACTGTGAGATTAATATGTAAACCTCATCGAACCTGCTTTTCTAGAGCTCAACTGTGTAAAAGTCCCAATTAAATATTTTTACTTCATATAAATTATTGCTTAATTATGAAATATGCCTGTTATTATACCCTTCTAGAAAGTTAACGGTTATTATTCAGAATGGAAATGCGCCTTCATCAAAAACTTGTTTAATAAAACCACTTTATTTTGGTTGACTGTAATGTTTTTGCTGTGTGATCTGATTATGAAGGAAAAATACACAAGTAAAATTAAGTGAGACTCGTTTATATTGTTTTTCATTTGATTTCGAACAGGCTTTATGTCAAACAAAGTATTTTCATGTTAAACCTTTAAACTTCTAAATACAGGAATACTTATAACCAGTTATAAACTCTGATTAATTCCACTATCGTAATGGGTATCATCCTTAACATATTAGCATTTCCCTATACCAAAGTCGTAAACATAATATTTGTATTATGTGTATTGTAAGTTCAGAAGTGTTAAATGTAGAAATGTTGAGTTATTCCCATACGATCTTCCAGTTTTTGTCGTCCCATCATAGTTGTCAGTCACGTGACTGTCGCGGAGACCTGAGGGCAAAACAGCCGTAGATCTGCAGCACAAGCCTGCCAATTTTACATACCAAACATTAGAATATGTGAACTAGGGATGGATCAATACAACAATTTTGGCTTCGGTACGATACCAGAACCTAATGCCTCGGTATTGATACTAAATCAATACCACAGGACACAGGTGACAAATAAGCAGCCTCAAAATTTAAGTGAATTGAAACAATTTTATTAAAAAACACTGCTTGAAACTCTGCAGTACCGAATGTGCAAACAAAATGTAAAAAAAAAAAAAAAACTACAGTCAGGGAACATACAGTAGGTTAAATTTTGATTTTGAAAAGAAAAGAAAAAAACCTGAAATGATACATTTAAAATAGGTTAATATCTATACTAATAGATTCAATTAGAATAATAATAGAATAATGAAATGACATGTAAACCATTAGCTGTCATGCATCAACAGAGAATTATCAACATTTATAGCATTTATTCATCTTGGTTTGGTTACTGTTTGGTTTGTGTTTGGGTTCATATTAGTTTAATGCATTGCATAAAGTAATGTTAACATGATAAAACATGTATTAGTATATTTAAATATAAATGACTGATTAAATTATATAATACTGTTAGGTCAGGTTACCTAATGAATGTTGACAAATGTAGCTTAATTGTAAAGTGTTATTCCAACATTCATATTAACACTCTCTCTCGGCTGCTTCCTCTAGGGGTCGCCACAGAGGCAGTGATATGCCATTCATTTTACTATCACTAATATTAAAATTAATATCACTAATCTCTTTATTCATTAAAATTCAATTAATATATGATTGTTTGAAAGTGCAAAAATTATGAGACCTAAACTTCATTGGTTCTAGTCTGTCATGCAAGCACATTTGAGCTTTCGTGTTTACCGTATCATATTTAATTGATAAGCTCTTATGTACGTGCGCTGATCAGTGCTGTGAATAAAAGTCTAAATTAGAGAGATTATTCTCACGATTGCTGGGAAAAATGACGGCCGAGGTCAAAGTCTTCAAAGAGTGTTATGGGGAAGAGGCGACAAGGAGGGATGGAGGGGTTTACAGAGAGTTGACCATATATTAAATAGATTTGTGGATCAGGGAGATGGAATAGGGACTTTACTCCACGCATCGACCTGGTATTGCAGTATCTCCAGGAATGGTGCACCCCCACCTGCGAAAAAGACCTTTGTAGAACAGCAGAATTAAAGGGATAGTTCACTTTGAAATTAAATTTTGGTATGTTTTAGCTTACCTCAAGGGCATCCAAGCAATGGCGCCACCAGGGGGTGGCCAGGGGTGGCCACGGCCACCCCTGGCCGACTCCTGGCCACCCCACTGGCCACCCCAATGGCCAGTATAAATTTTAGTAGCATCAGTTATGCATTTCATCCCTAATGCGCAGCCAGGCAGGCAAGCCGCTCTAGACCTTCGATCGCACACAGTAGCCAGTACTCCCCCGCCCCTCAGTCCATGCCGCTGTTGCGCGCCGGTCAACAATTTCAAAAGAAGTTAAGAAAGAAGACGAAGAAGACTACCGGTAAGTAAATAAGTAAAAAATATTCTTTAGTAAAAGAAGACGGGGAATTATGTGTCGTGACATGTGCTTTTTACACATTATATTACAGTATACTGTTACAGCAGCTTTTTGATGTGTCTTTGACACGTTTTGACAAGCAGGGATGCAAACAGCGCGCTTTTCGGCGCCTCCCGCTTTTTTCACGTCAGTTCGGGTGACAAAGTCATCTGAAGTCATTCCATAGCTTAATGTGAGGGACATAAGTCTATTTACATCATTAAAGTATGTGGCTGTCAATCATTCTCCATCCAGTATTCAAACAGCGCGCGCGCCTCTTCCGGTTGGATGCACGGTAAAACTCTCTCCAATATGATATATTCACATTATAATATATATAAGATAAAAGGCTGTGGATTTGCATAAAATGACTTTATTTTGTTGGAGTTTGTTGCTGTTTTTAAACGACTCACTACCGTGTGCTTGTAAGATCACACACATCACAAGGACTATGAATCGGCATCAAACGCACAATAACTGGAATTTAAAACTGTGAAACAGTTGATCAATACACTGTTAGACAGATTAGACACTAGGATTTGTGCGCTCGACATTTCTTCGCTTTGTACCGTGAACCTTTAAATGCGCACTTGTGCAGCGCAGCGCAGAACACTGTGACTCCATGTTGCTTTGAGCACATCATTCTGCACCCGCGATGCGCATACGCGCTTTGTGCGCTCTGTTTTGAAGCGTTTCATATTATCATGGTTTTGCGCACTGAAAGATTATTAAAAGCCTATATTTTTTATACCTAGCCTGCTCAATACATTTAAAATTAGCATAATTTAATTGTATATTATTTCTTTGTAGTGTAGGCTATATAAATATATACACTTCTGAATTCTAGACAATAATATATAAATATAATATTTGTATCTGCCAGTATCTGCTTTTCCCCAGTAACTGTTTTGTTTGCAATAAATGTACACCTTATGCCAAATATAATTGCAAAATAAAACAGAATTGTTGTGCAACTCAAAATGTTAACTGAACTGTTATTAGTCTATGCACATTATATCATTAGTAACATTAAATATAACACAATAAACCAAAGTATATCAGTAGGAGTTTCCTTAAGTCTTTCTGATAGTTTTCTACAGGCCGGTTTACTACAACAGTAGAATAAAATTCTGAAATTATGGTTTATAGTTTTGGTGTGCCACCCTAAGATTTTAAGTGGCCCCATCTGGCCACCCCTATGAAAAATTTCTGGAGGCGCCACTGCATCCAAGATGTAGGTGTCTTTTTTTCCGCAGTAGTTTCAATTTTGATATTTTTAGGTCAAACCGTTCTTGTCTGTCAGTCATTTCATGCAGGTCTATGGATACTGTCTCAAAGAGCATGCACAAAGTCCAAATTAAAATAATTCCCCATCGTAAGTACACATTGATGGCCTAAGACACGAAACGAGCGGTTTGTGTGAGAAAACGAACAGTATTTATATCGTTTTTAGCTCTTATAACACAGCCGCGTTCAAATGATCTGAGGGCTCGGGCGGGTATAGATATACACTAGTCGCCTTACACTAGATGTCGCTTGGCTACGGTTTCGTTCCAATGAACTGCAGTAGCCAAGGCGACGTCTAGTGTATATATCTATACCCGCCTGAGCCCTCAGATCATTTGAACGCGGCTGTGTTATAAGAGCTAAAAACGATATAAATACTGTTCGTTTTCTCACACAAACCGCTCGTTTCGTGTCTTAGGCCATCAATGTGTACTTACGATGGGGAATTGTTTAATTTGGACGATGGGGAATTGTTTTAATTTGGACTTTGTGCATGCTCTTTGAGACAGTGACCATAGACCTGCATTATATGACTGACAGACACATAGACATGGAAGACGACACACAGCATAGACAGACAGACAGACATAAACAGTGAACAGACACATAGACATGGAAGACGACACACAGCATAGACAGACAGACAGACATAGACAGTGAACAGACACATAGACATGGAAGACGACACATAGCATAGACAAACAGCATGTCGACATAATTTCGGCACAAATGGAACCTCATAATCACGACAGTGAACAGACACATATGCGTCGTTACTATGCGTCGTTTCCCTCTGTCTTCTTCCATGTGTCTATTAACTGTCTATGTCTATGTGATTGGTTGCCCACATGACTCAACTTTTGTCTTTGTCAACTCAACTTACTCCTGTCATCTGTACGTTTTGATAGTTTGTTTTCCTATTTGAAATGAAATAAGCAGAAACGAGAAAACGGCCCCTTTATTCGTTTTTTCGAAAAAACGGAAAAACGAGATTTCTGCTTAATTTTTCGTTTTTTAGTTCACAGGCAAAACACTTTTTTTTTTTTTTTTTTTTAGATTTTTTTATGGGTATTGTAAAATACTCATATTATAACGGTCCGTGTACTTTTTCGTTCATTCATTATTCTATTTCGGAATGAAAGATGAAATTTAAAAAAGGGTGCAGCTTTGTTTTTGTTTAAAAGAAAAAAAGCAGAAATGGCTGTATTATGTTTTCCAAATGTATTGTTGTCGTCAAATAATAGTATTAGAAAATTGGACGACATTTCCGATCGTTTTTTAATTTGTAATATTTATTTGTACGTTTATTGTATTTCATTTGACTGATCCTATCTTTACCCGGAAGTAAATTACACCGTCGCGCGAAGTCATAGAAATTGAAGTCATGCAATTAAACGTTGCATTCATATTCTGGGCTCATCTGATTTTTTGTACATAGCATAGCCTACTTTGTTATGAATTTAGTATCATAATGATTAATAAATGCACGCACAATTATCCGTGAACTTGACTTAAACAAATGCCTTTCAACTTATGTGTGCAAAATACAGAATTAAATGAATGTGCAGCAATTTGTACAAATAGAGAGCTCAATAGAACGTTCCATTGCAACCAGCTGGGGCCGGTTTCACAAAGCTATTTTAGAGTCTATAGTGTTAGACAAGTTTAAAATTTGCTCATAGTCTAATGCAAGTTAGACTGTTTCACAAAAATAAAGACTGACTTAATTTAGACCAAACAAATTAGACACCTCTTACCCCCAGGCTAACTTAGGTCTAAGACTCTATTACCTTGGCAACCAGCAGTAACACTCAGTTACATTACAAACTGCCAAAAGAAAAGGGAAAAAGGCTAATAATTTAAACATTTCTTCTTACTATATTCCCAAGTAAAATGTCCTTGTAACTGTTAGGGCCGTTACATAGTCAACGCGAGCAACGATCGACGATTCATACGCAAGCGTCACGGGCGATGCGTGAAATGCAATACACCGTGACTGCTCAAACAGGGGGTAGTAGAGTCGTAGTGGAGTCATAGCTCTGAATGCCCGTCTATTTCGCTTCAAACACTCGCTTTATACGCGCGTCCTATTCGCCTTGGACGCGCGAATGGATTCAAAATGTTTAAGCGTCGAACTAGACGCCATAGACGCGAATTTGACGCTCTATTCGCGTTTGGTGAGAACGCTGCATAATAACAGGCTGCGATGTCAAGATTGCAATGCTGGAATGTGTGTGTGTGTGTGTGTGTGTGTGTGTCAGAGAGAGAGAGGCACGGGCGCGATCGAACAGTGGTAAAAAACATACTCCGTCATTTATACTCCTCCAACAAACACATATTTTCGGCTGGGGTAAACTGCACTGAGCGGTTGAATGCGCTTACTCGATCCGCCATGTTTTTTGTTTTGAAAGTGTCTTATTTTACCCAGAATGCATTGCAGTGTAGTCCTACTTAAGATAGTCAGAGTCTTAAGTGCTTTGTGCAACGGTCTGATTTAGATGTCTATGAAGTCTGACTATCTACTATATCTAAGCCATAGTCAAAGTTTATCTTTGTGAAACCGGCCCCAGGGGGGTAATTCGGCGCTCGAATTCCGTACCACCCCCGGGCGCCGCCATTGGCTAGCGGACCCCCATCTGCTGTTAGCATCCCATTGCCTCCCATTCATTTTGGCGTCAGTCCAAACAGACACAGTCCAAAACCTCATATCTGGAAAGTGGGAAGAGAACCCCAGTTTTGTAAATCTCTCACTGTCTCCTGTTTTACTTAATATGTTGTTCAGTGTCTTTAGGTTTGTTATCCTCTGTCTTCTTTGTTTCTGCAGATTCTGTAGAGAATGGTTGAATAAACCTCAGCTGTCCAAAGCTGTCAAAAAATAATATCTCTCCTCATCCTCTGATCTTCTCTCACCTGAGACTGTGATCAAGGTTTCTCCTTCATAATCCAGAACTCTGTATGTTCCAGTGTCAGTGACTGTAAACTGTTTTTACTCTCACATTCTTCATTCTGACAAGCAAGGATGTTTTTTGAGAGTCTGCTTAAAACTATATCTGAAATGTCTCTGTCCTCAAATCCACACGACAGGGTGGCGTTTCCTCCTTTCTTCGCCGTCACAGATCGAGGGCTGGTTTCTGCAAACACACAGAAAAATATAATGGATTTTAAACACCATACGTGTCTAAATCCCAGCGGATTATTCTCACTTTACTCACAGTTAAGGCCTGATCCACTTTAGGACAGTATTGAGTATTGTGGCCTTTCAGAGCTTCATTCATGAACAGGGGAAGATCAGAATCACGTCTGCTAAAATACTGCAATTGCAGCGAATTCCTGAACTTTATTAATTCCTGTAATTCCTGAACTTTATTAATAGATGAACTGAATGATGTCATGTCAGTGATGATGTAATATACGCTGGGTAATTTCCATTATTAACCCACGAATGTCAAGCAAAGTCACTTGGTGTAAAACAGAAACAATCGACTGGATCAACAGGGAACTGATAATCAAACATTGTTACAATTTATCAACAGAAATGATACTGACCGCTATATTTGATACAGCAAAACAGCAGCAGCAGAAGTTTAGAAACCCTGATGATAAAAACAGAAGAGCTGGTTTATGTCACAGATACAGACACACATTCATACAGGGATAAAACGCTTTCATGAATGGTGAAATATTAACAATGACTGATAAAATGATAACATGATAAAATGTCAGATAAGAAATATCAAACTATAATCTGAATCTTTGTTTTTTATAAAATGATTCCTGTTTTATTCTGAAAATGATCAGTCAAACTCAATACACAAACAACAGGCTTTAGAAATTCACTAGCAATCTAATAATTATCTCTATAAATTAAGAAACATCATCATAATTATTGATTCATCATGCCGATTTATTTCCGCGTCACTATATGAGGATTAAACAAACAGAAACACTAGAACACAAAACAAGCTTTATATTTAAAAACTCACATGGTTCTGCAGGGACTGGATCTTCAGATGTCGACAGTTGTAATCCACAGCTCGTCCAGGGAGATGGAACAAAAACACAAGTATCCCGTTATCGTGTGTCATCGGCTGAATCCCCCGGGAAATCCCCATCATAATGGTGCCAGTTTTGACCACACACCAGCTTACTGGTGGAGAGGAGACAGTGATGAAGCCAATCAGTAAATGGGGATGATTAGGAGGCCATGATGGACAGAGGCCAAGGGGCGAATTTGGCCATGGGATTTTTAATGACCACAGAGAGTCAGGACCTCGGTTTAACGTCTCATCCGAAGGACAAAATAGACATTTATAACGTAACAAAAGATGCCATTACAAATAAATGCTGTTCTTTTGAACTTTCTAATCAAAGAATCCTGAAAAATACAATGTATGACGGTTTCCACACAAATATGAACTGTTTTCAACATTGAAAATAATCATAAATGTTTCTTGAGCATCAAATCATCATATTAGAGTGATTTCTGAAGGATCATGTGACACTGAAGACTGGAGCAATGATGCTGAAAATACAGCTTTGATCACAGGAATACATTACATTTTACTAGATATTCACATAGAAAATAGTCACAATATTTCACAATATTACTGTTTTTTTTATCAAATCAATGCAGCTTTGAGCAAAAGAGACTTCTTTTAAAAACATTTTAAACATTTTAAATCTTATCGATCTCAACTTCTGAACATTAGTGTATATTTCATTTTATTATGTATATTTATTTTTAAAAAAAAATTAAAACCAAAACATGGCATTGTCTAGTGTGCAGGTAAAGAGGACCTCCACATGCTTTTACGGGTCTTCAAGTGCCTTATATGTAGTGCCCTGGTATATTTGCCATAGTTGCCCCTTTGTCACCCTCTAAATCCACTTTAGTAATTTAAAAGAAGAATATTAGTTTCTCTCTTTGATGTATAACATCGGACTGAAAATGTATGAATGTATATGTTTGTATGTATATATATAAAATTCTTTATCAACAATTTTTAATAAACAGCATATTTATGCATATAATCAAATATATTGTATAAATTGTATATTGCAAGACTAACTAAATTAACTGCCCTTAAACCATTTGTAACCTGCCTAGGAGACCGACTGAAATAGAGAAACTGAGGCACAGAACACACCCATCCAAACATAAACTCAGATTATAACAGTCTTTGAATACAGAATTATAACTGCTTCTTGATTCTGGCACTGTTTGTGAGATTTACTGCAGGAGTGAGTTTACAGTCTTCTCAAATATTAAAGTATTAAAATGAGGTTTGAATTTCTTTTACATCAAATCATTTTCTGAACGTGCATTGTGCCACTTTAGCCAAACAAGCATTTATGTCTTTAGAAAGGCAAAATGTTTACGGTAACGTTACATTATTACACTTTAATGTAGTGTTCCTGTAGATTACGCTAGTCATTCTCAGGGAATGCATTAATGGAGAAGACAATTGCTTTTGAATGCAATATAAGTCACTTTAGACCAGTGGTTCTCAAATCTGTCCTGGAGGACCACTAACACTGCATGTTTTCGTTGTCTCCCTAATCAAACACACCTGATTCAACTCATCAGCTCATTAACCCATGTGAAAACATGCAGTGTTAGTGGTCCTCCAAGACAGGTTTGAGAACCACTGCTTTAGACATCTGCCACATGCACTAATGTAATGAACAATCTGATGTAAAGTGTTGTGCAAAACAATGTGAAACTACAAGGTTCAGTTTAGAAAGTCTTTATTGCTGATATTTGACCACAGTTTCAGCAGAAGTTCAGGAGTCTTCAGAAGAATCACGAACCTACAAGAATGAATGAGATAAGTACAACTACAAAAGCGGGGTGCAAATGTCCCGATCATCCGGTTAGGCTTTATCTTTTTATGATATGACCGGCTGACTTTACAGATTTACATTACAAAACTGTTGTATGACATGGTTTGTTAGTTTATCATAGTATGATGAATAATTACAATACATTTGATCTTCTTGCTGTTCTTGTTGTCATCCTCTTAAACCTGAAAGAATAAACAGATTTAGTTGATCTGCAGTGTGTCCGTCTGAGTTTTTGATTGCGACCACATCACCTTAATCGCAGCAGAACATGCGCACGTCATTGAGGGCGGTGTCGTCTCCGTCTCCCTGTGACGGTTCTACCCGGGTCTGTATGCCGCAGATTCCTTTTCCTTCACAGGTTGGGCTCCAGGCGCCCCACTCACCCCAGGTTGTGCTGGCACGTTCCAGCACTTCACCTCCACTGCATTTGAACCTGGGAAAAAAATTCAGATGTGACAATATTATGATAAAATATGTAATTGTGTTGTTGGATTGAATGTTAGTCACATGATCACCTGCGGCCGGCGGCCTAATCACTGCAATCTTGAACAGCAGCACGACTGCGAGTGTGAGATTAACTAAGCTACTGATATGGGGAAACTAGAAGCTATTTAAGGACAAATAAACCCAGGATGGGTAAGAGATGGCGTAAAAGGTTTACACGGAGTAAGAGATGTTATAACTTAGCACAACAAAACTCACTTGATGTTGTTTGCGGCTGTATCATCTCCAGATCCTTGGGAAGGTTCAACTCTCAGCTGGAAAGCTGTCAAGTACCCACGACACCTTTGAACCTTTCCCCAGTCACCCCAGCTGAAGAAAACACACAAAGAGGTTTCCTGATCAAATCAATCATTAAAGAAAATCCTCAATTTACTTAAATAGCTTAAACACTTAATGCAATAATTGTTAATAATCTGAGTCCATTACCCTCCTACGGTGGACGTAATTGAGCTGTACTGCTTTGGGTTTTTGGACTGATCGACACAGAAAAGAGTAATCCCATTGAGCGCTGTATCGTCACCACCAAAAAGATAAGCCTTTTCCACCTTAAAAGAAAAAGACAATCTTCCGTTTGAAAGAGGTAACCTTAACCCAACCCATAGTAACATTTATCTCCATGCTCTTTAATGGACATGAACTTTAGAAACATGGAATTAAATGACAAACAGCAACTCCACAGTTTTCAACCTTTGAAGCACTCATCCACTACCCTGGTAATCCAGAGTTCTTGCAAGAGCACAAGTTGAATTTGCTCAGCGAGTTACTCTGGCGTCGAGTCATGATGCTCATTAAATATGCCCCTGGATTTGAGCTGCACCAATCACATCGGGTTATCTGATAGAGGCGGAGCTAAACAGATCACAACAGCGCTGTGATGTCAAAGTCATTAGTAAACATTGCAAGATGGCTCTGGATGAACACCAGTTGTTTGAAACGGCTTTGGCCGCTACAATGAATGAGTTAGACTTGGCTTTTTATCGAAAACAGGAACTGAAGACGGCGCTCAAATCCTTCCTTTGCAAGAAGGGCGTTTTTGCCGACCGGATACGCCAAAAGTCTAATCTACCAGATAGCTCCGCAGGTAGCGAAGCGTATGGGATTTATTGTTGTGATTGGTCGTAGTGTTATCCTATTGCGTGCAGTGAGATTTTCAAATGCAGGCTTGGTGCCGCCCCTCGAGCTGGCCGAGTTTCAGTATTCGACCCCAGACCTATTGATCTTTTAGATTTAGGTCTGGATTTCCAGGCTACTCATCCACCCCCATACTAGCAAAATAATTAATGCCCAACTTACCTTCAAAGAAAACCCTGTGGCGTATGTTCCACTTGGACACATTTCCACAGGCCCCCAATCTCCCCACTTCATCCCATTCAACACCGTCAGCTCAGATCTGTAAGATCGGTCGGCGCTCACATGCCCAATAATGGCTAGCAGTGAAAACATCATGGAAAAGAAGTGATGCATTGCTACAGCACTGGTCTGAATACTGAGAATTATATTAGTTTTTAGATAGATTATCTGCAGAAAATGATAAAGCAGAGACAATATAATACCATAAGGAAGAAGCCTCCTATTTATACACAAGAGTCATTAACCACGATGTCCATTCCATCCAATCAAAGTACTCAAAGATCAACCCCTACCATATTTGGCATATTAACAAATTATGTTTTATTAACAAAGTTCGGGAGGAGCACATTAACATAATTAAGATAATCAAACCTAATTAAACACGTGTGGAGAACATTCAGTTAATCAACTCAATCAACGAGTTAAGCGGTATATATATATATATATACAGCAGATGATCACGCTTTGGGTCAAAGGTGTTGTCAACTCTGGGCTTGTTGGCTTTAGCTCTATAGGGTTTTTTATACTCCAGGGGCCTGTTTCAGAAAGGAGGTTAAGTGAAAACTCTGAGTATGTTAACCCTGAAATGAGGGAAACTCTGAGTTTTCTGTTTCAGAATGGGAGGTATGTTAAACCCGAGAAAGCAGAGTAAGTCAAGCCCGTTTCTGAAAGAGCGGTAACTTATACTCAGAGTCAGTTACCATGGTAACTTACTCTGTGAACCTAACCTGGTCGGGAGCAGGTTTTCTTCGGTAAACCCAGAGTTTCTATCGGTCTCCTCCCCTTTTTTAAAGGGGAAGCGGTGTTTAAACACCTCATTCATTCTTTCAGTAAATTTTTATTTATAAAATTTATATTTTATTAATAAATAAAATATTGCTATTTTTACTGCAGTTTTTTTCTATTTTTTTTTTAATAAGATTAAGTCTATATAACTCCTTAACTGGCAACTGAAAATACAGTAGTAGATTAGAGTTACATAATGTAGTTCTAAACAAATTCTACATAATTAAACTGTGGCATTTACTGGAAATCACTGAAATGTGTTCATCTGTGCACCAGATGTTGATGGACCGTCCTCCTGCTGTTCTTCCACACTCTGAGGGCGGAGGGAGAGATAAGAATACCCGTTTATACTTAGATTTAAACTTAGATTATCCACATAAAAATGTGAAAAAATCTGAATGGGTAGATTGTTTGATGTGTAGACACATAATATTAACATTACCTCTGTAGGCCTCTCTGTGGCAGCAGAAACTATTTATCCTCATCGTCCTGTGAAGATGAGCATTTGGTCGAGTACACTTTATAACACTATTTAATTTCGGGTGTATTGAGTCGGCGACTTACGACTGCCTGGGGTTCTGTTGGGACAGGAGGCTCCAAAAGACAAATATTACCATCAGAATCTGTTAGGACCAACAAAAAACCCAACCTCAAAGTAAAATAAATGGAAATATCAAAAATAGCATATATAAAAAATAACACATATGTAAACCTCTTACATTTTATGAAGGCCCTTGGATCTTCGGGAGTGACTGGCTCTGATGAAGTCCGTCCAGGAATTCCCTCAGCTGTAAATGCTGCTGCACTGCTAGACACTGAATGCCTTAGTTATTTAATATGTCAAATGTTTGTAAAGTCAGCCTTCACCCATGATATGCTCAAGCCTTACCAGATTGAATTATGTTTTTATATTTAATTTTCAGCTGCTGCCTTGTTCTTTTAATGCCTGCAGGATTGTCCCTACATGAAAATTAAAATTAGGTTGAATAACATAGGCCTAATGTTCTTCCAGTTTCACCTCTGATATTATAACAGTTGGGTAAGTTACTCTAAAATAGTTATCAATGTTATCTTCAACAGTGTAATTAGATTAATGTAATAATTACTGTGATATCTGCGCTCCATTGATAATGGCTTTTTATAGTTGTGGTGCACGCGCTTAACTCAGAGTAGGTCAACTCAGAGTTGATTGAACTAACTCATTTTAGCTGTTCTGTAACTGAAAACTCAGAGTTTCCCATCTCAGGGTAAGTCAACTCAGAGGTCAAGTTTTAACTCAGAGTTGGTTGAACCTCCTTATTGAAACAGGCCCCTGTTGTTTCCCACTGAAGTTAGGTTCTAATCTTCACCTTTTCATGTCCTTGAACTCATGTAAACTCAACCAAGATGGCTGATTCCCTTTTAAGGTTCTAGAAGTAGCTGTGCAATATGAAGGTCGCATTTGAATGCCGTTTGCGTCACCGCGGCGCGACAAAGGCTACCCTGATTCAAAAGCGATGCCAAAAGCACCCTTTGTTTCCCCGTGAAAGGAAGGATACATAAAAGGATCCTTAGCGGCCTGTCCTACCCCATAAATTAATGCGCGTCGGTGACGACTGCATTTTTATTTTAAAAAAAGATGGCCGAGAGTTCAGTGGTGGATGGAAAATTCACATTTAAATGTATTATGTTTTCATGTACTCAAACAGCTAGTGAAACCATTGTTAAAAGCCACAAGTTTTTCTTTCTTATAAACTTCATCTTAACTCTGTCACCATTGTGTGGCTTCATTTGTCAGGTGGTTTGAGGCTAAACTTGTGCTAATATTAGTTTAATGACCTATTTGTAATATTTGCACTAGTCTTATAATGAGAAGGAGGAGCAGAAGTGTGTGTGTGTTTATGTCTGTGTGTTCAAGGACATAAAAGACTGTATCTGTGTCCCAAAGTGAAGGCTACGTCCTTCTAAGGACCCAGCCTACCCAGCCGTCGAAGGACGCTCCGAGTCTAACCTTCGTAGGATTGTAATTGCCACCAGGTGTTCCCCATTATGCTGTCGCCTAGCAACGCTGAGATAGGAGAGCTGCCATCCTACGCGGCATCTATTAAAAATAAAAATGGAGCAAGACTACATCATTTTATTTTTTTTATTTTATGTTTTACTGGAGGAGATGGTGGGGATGTTGCATCCCAGGCGCCGCCGGGTGATGTATCTCCGGCTTTGTCAAGACCGTGGCCAGGTAAAGTAAACTGGTTTGCTGCATCCCAATTCAGAAAGTTGCGTCCTTAATTGCTGGAATAGCAGCTACACAAGTTGAGACCGTACTTGTCATGTTATGATAGGCTACTTATGAAAAAAATACACATAAAGCTGTTCAAATGTTTAGTTATAGGCTAAGTTACCTTATGAAGATGCGATTTTTATGTATTTTATTCTCTTGATCATGGTGATCTTATTCAGGCATGATTCCAGCGTGCTTTGTTTTAACGCAGTCGAAGCATAAAACACAAAACAATAAATAAACACAGTGAAATATACCTCTTAAATAAATACAGTGAATATACCTCTTTAATATTAATATTTTTTATTTTTTCCAAATGTTATTATTGTATAAAATATTGTTTGTTTTCAAATTGGCTGTCAAACGCATCATTAAAAAAAAAGCAATGTCAAGAACTGTTCCTTTTTTATTTCATATCCCAACACATTAAGTTACTTAAAAAATAAACAATGCACAGAAATGGAACAAAAATAATGTTTATTATTCATTTTAAATTAACTGTACACAAGTTTGAAAAAAAATACATTTAATATAACTGAGATTAAAATAAACTGTACAAAACTTAAGTTTCCTCTTTCCATTTAATGTAAATAAAAAGAAAATCCTCTTTTACATATACATAAAAAAAAAAAAAAAAAATTCTCCACCATACGCTCAAGAAGCGCAAACAGCCTGTCCATCCTCTCCCTGCTCTCTCGAGCTCTCCTCTCCTCTGCCTCCAGAGCCATGTCCTCTCTAATGAGGTCCAGCATCTCCTCCTCATAGTCCCGCTTTCTCCGTGCTGGTGCTTCTGCTGGTGGTGGTGCAGGTGCAGGTGGTGGTGGTGCAGGTGTGGGTGCTGGTGCAGGTGCTTCTGCTTCTGCTGGTGGTGCTGGTGCGGGTGCAGGTGGTGGTGGTGCAGGTGTGGGTGCTGGTGCAGGTGCTTCTGCTGGTGCTGGTGGTGGTGGTGCAGGTGTGGGTGCTGGTGCAGGTGCTTCTGCTGGTGCTGGTGGTGGTGGTGCAGGTGTGGGTGCTGGTGCAGGTGCTTCTGCTGGTGGTGCTGGTGCAGGTGCTTCTGCTGGTGGTGGTGGTGCAGGTGTGGGTGCTAGTGCAGGTGCTTCTGCTGGTGCTGGTGGTGCAGGTGTGGGTGCTGGTGCAGGTGCTTCTGCTGGTGCTGGTGCAGGTGCTTCTGCTGGTGCTGGTGCTGGTGCTGGTGCTGGTGCGGGTGCAGGTGCTTCTGCTGGTGGTGGTGGTGCAGGTGTGGGTGCTGGTGCAGGTGCTTCTGCTGGTGCTGGTGCTGGTGCTGGTGCTGGTGCTGGTGCGGGTGCAGGTGTGGGTGCTGCTGCTACGGGTGCTGGTGCTGGCTCCTCACTGTGGCCACCCACTGCTGAACTTGACCCTGGTCTGTCCTCAGGGATTGAGGCGATGAGGACAGGGGGATTGGTAGAATGCCTCTGCCCCAACAGCTCATCCATGAGGACAAACCAGGGCCACGTTTCAGCAGTGGGTTTCCCACCCACTCCCTCTCCTGTCCCAGGACACTTGCAATCCTAAGGCAGAGCAAATTAAGCATGGCTTGTTAACAACAACAGCACAATACATTTCAGCAAAGATGTGTGTATTAACTTTCTTACTTTGTATTTTGTTTTTGAGTTGTCCCTTTTTTTTTTTGCCTGCATGGGGGTTACCTTCCCCTTTAGCCTAATTTTCTCCAGAATTGCTCTAAAAAGCAGAAAAGGGCACTTATGAAAAATTATAACACAGGGGTGCAAATGAAATATTAACATCAGTGCATTGTTAAAACTGAAAAAAGACACATCAGGACATGCATTCAAAATAGTTTAGAAATCATATTTCTGGATACTCGAATGCGGCTAAAACCTTTGTAAACATTACTTGCATGACAGCACTACCAAAACACATAAAAGTGAAGCCCATTGCATCATCTACTGCTTTTCTTATTGTTGTGGGTTTTCTAGGGTGAATGATATTCATTATAATACACAAGTGAGATAGACTACTGCAAATTTTACAAGTAGGTGTTGCCTTACCTCCAAGCCATGCTGGCGGAGTTTTTCACCCCAGTAAATAAATGGTCGTTTTCAGACCGCAGTTTAATAAACACAGCGGTCTGCTCCTTGCTCCCTGAAAATTATTAAAGTAATTAGCACAAGTTTTGCGTCTAACCACCTGACAAATAAAACCACCCAATGGTAACAAAGGAGTTAAGATGAAGTTTATATGAAATAAAAACTTGTGGCTTTTGACTGTGGTTTCGCTAGCTATTTAAGTAAATGAAAACATAATACTTACATTTAACAGTGAATTTTCCCTCAACCTCCGAAAACGCCATTTTTTCAAATGAAAATGCTTTCGTCACCGGCGCGCAATGACTTATGGGGTAGGATAGGCCACTAAGGATCCGTTTTTGTATCCTTCCTTTCACGGTGAAAGAAGGGTGCATTTGGCGTCGCTTTTAGCCTTCGTCGCGCCGTGATGACGCAACTGGCCTTCGAATACGGCCTTCGAAGGATGCATAACTGAATTGGGACAGCCTTCATAGCGCTGCGGTGACGCAATCGGCCTTCAAATGCGCCCTTCAAAGGATGCAGTCTTTGAATTGGGACGTCCTTCGTCGCGCCTGATGCAATCGGCCTTCAAATATGGCCATCCGGCCTTCGAAGGACGCAGCCTTCACTTTGGGACACAGCTTGTAGCTGCATCTGATCACCGCTTCTAGCGCCTAGAGGACAGCTGCCATCCTGATAATTCATTTGATATAATTGAGTAAACCGCTATTGAACCAGAATTGGCTATTGTCATTTTTATGTTTTACATTTTACTGGAGGACATGGTGATGTTTCAGCCCCGGCGCTGCCGGGTCATGTATTTTTGGCTTAGCCAAGACCATGGCCAGTGTAGTGAAGGCTGTAGTATGCACTGATTGCTATTACGGTTCTAAATCACTTTAGAGGATTATTTACACCATTAATGTCCAGTAACTAGGAAAGGAGTAAAAAAGCCAGAGTCACGAGTCAAATTCACTCAATGAATTAATTGGTCAAATAAAAGAATGAATTATTTTCTCACAATGTCAACAAAATGTAAATATGTCACAATAAAACAGCGTAGGCCTACGCAAAATAACCAAACAATAAAACAACCTGCTTTGATTCAAAAGACACAATGATGTTGAGATAAGGCAGTGAAGTGGTGTTAATAAGAGTACTCAGTCTTAACAAGTCCCAAGTATTCCAGAGAAAGTCCACTTAATGGAAGGAGGGTGCAGATATCCTCAGACGCGATGCCTTCACATTGGAGCTTGTACATGTTAGTACAGTGGCGATTTCTTTAAGACTGCAAGGGAAGCTCGGCTTCCCCTATAATGTCAAAAAATTAATGGTCAAATATGTACTATTGTATTAACATTTTATTGACTAAAAATGCGTTAGAAAACGTTCATCTCAAATCAGTTAAATGGGTCGGCTGACTCGATTTCCTTCTCATTCATTCCCGTAGCGTCACAGTGCATTTCCCGGTTGAAGCCCAGCGTCCGTTGACTTCAACTGTTTCTTTTCAGCGCTTCGAAACTAGACGGTCATTGGATAAATGCTGCGATTATGTCCCGCCCATGGAAGCTCAGCTTCTCTGGTGGTGAACGGGGAGTGGGCTGGCCTGGACGCTGGGCTTCCGCGTGATGATTGGAGGGTCTGTCGAAAGGCTGCGTCTACTTTCGTTTGACAGCGATTTCATACAATAAAAAGTCGCTGATGTTGAAGCTGTTCAAGCTCAGTCCCATCGTGGATTTTTCAAAGACAAACTTCTGCAACATATTTCTTGGTATTTGCTTGTCGAAATTGCTAACCATTTTTCATAATACATTTCACACAATTATACATTTATACCTTTATTATATTATTACTTATTATATTTTATATATTATTAGTAGTAGTAATAATTCAAAAATAATTATTAAAATAATAAAAAAATATCTTATTATTAGTAGCATTATTATTATACTTTATTATATTATTATTTATACCTTTATTATATTATTACATTCATTTTTCACAGAGGATTTTCTTGAAAAGGAACGTAGAATTTACATATAAATAAATAAATAATTTTTATGATGTAGGCCAAAAATGCGCTTCCCCTCTTTGAAAGACCAGCCGCCATCTTTATCTGGTCCTGACAGGGTTAATGTGATGAGATATTAACAGTGAGGCCTGTAGCTTCGTGTGCTGCGATGTTCAGTGTGCGTGATGGGTTTGTGTGATATGGTCAGCTGGACAAACGTGGATAAACGTGCGGTTCTGTAATAAAACAAACAAACGCAATTAGTTTCTGTTACAATTCGTACAACAAAGTGCTGCGTCATTGTCACTTCACATGACTGAACGCGTGAGACACTGCAAACGTGTGATAAGAGCATAATATTCACAACTTTCCTGAACTCTGACCTTTCCCATGATCGCTATGGCAACGTAGAACAAGCCGGGAACGAACTTCCGGTTTACTTTAGCCTGAAGATACTGCTATCAGAGAGCAAAAAGTATAGAAGTACCAAGAGGCGAAACTCAATAGAACGTTCCATTGCAACCAGCTGGGGCCGGTTTCACAAAGCTATTTGAGGCCCTGTTTACACGAGAACGCTCCCGGGTGAAAACGTAAAAATATTTTATCAGATGTGCCTTTCGTTTAGACCGCGACGGCGTTTTTGGGGCTTAAAAACGCAAAAAAGTGAAACCACCCTCCAGAGTGGAAATCTTAAAAACGCTCCACCGTCGCGTTTCCGTCTAAATGGTAAAAACGCAAAAGTCTGCTAGACAGTGAAGGCACCGATCAGTGCTTCACATTGCCACCTAGCCACCTGGAGTGCATACTACATTGAATTTCACACACTTTTGCGTCACCGTATGCACGCAGATTTCCCCCCCCCCCCCATAGCGCTCGTCTAAACGCAGAATAAAAAGTGATCACTTTTGCGTTTTCTCTTCAGATCGTTTCCGTGTAAACGTAGCCTTAGAGTCTATAGTGTTAGACAAGTCTAAAATTTGCTCATAGTCTAATGCAAGTTAGACTGTTTCAGAAAAATAAAGACTGACTTAATTTAGACCAAAAAAATTAGACACCTCTTACCCCCAGGCTAACTTAGGTCTAAGACTCTGTTACCTTGGCAACCAGCAGTAACACTCAGTTACATTACAAACTGCCAAAAGAAAAGGGAAAATGGCTAATAATTTAAACATTTCTTCTTGTTACTACATTCCCAAGTAAAATGTTCTTGTAACTGTTAGGGCCGTTACATAGTCAATGCGAGCAACGATCGACGCGCTCCCTTTCATACGCAAGCGTCACGGGCGATGCGTGAAATGCAATACACCGTAACTGCTCAAACAGGGGGTAGTAGAGTCGTAGTGGAGTCATAGCTCTGAATGCCCGTCTATTTCGCTTCAAACACTCGCTTTATACGCGCGTCCTATTCGCCTTGGACGCGCGAATGGATTCAAAATGTTTAAGCTCAAACCTGCTGTGCCAAATCTAAAGGAAAGATTTTCTTTACACTTTTGATGTTTGAAATGACATTAAAAGAGACCTTTGAATGGTTGTTGATGGTTTTGGCAAGTGCTGTTAATTTGCTGTTAACAGGTACAAGTGACAAACACAATAATGTAGTGTAGTGTAATATATAATATTCCATGAGTTCTCATCTGCAAACATAAATCCATCATTATAAATGAAAAGGGCTCTAGGATAGACATCTGTCATTCTCTGCTACGAGTCTGGATTACTGTTTTCTGTCCAACACATTTCTGTTACTATGTCGCTTTTTCCCAAGTAATTGCACAGGTTTCAACACAAAGTGTGCAGCGCAATTGGAATTATCATTGTTATACAAAGTGAGAAAAAAATGAATGTGATGTTTTCAATATTGCTCTGAACGGTTGCTGTGGTTACCAGTGAGTTCTCTCACGCACAGCGCATGCGCGCCACTCTACCGCTTTTTCCGTAATAGTGAAATAACAAAAAGTATAAACAAATGCGTTTCGACTACTGACATACAGCGCTTTTTTCTTTAAAGAGTTATACAAATGCCAAACGTCGGTTTAGTAAAGTTGATTGAACATATCAGTGGCATGCACAGACCTCCTCAGGGGCAGGGGCGGATGTTTTTTTAACATTTATTTATTTACATTTAGTCATTTAGCAGACGCTTTTGTCCAAAGCGACTTACAAATTAGGACTACATTAAGCGAGTCATCTTGAAGAGGCAAAAAGAACACAAGAAGTGCTCAAAATACGAAGTTCAGGTATTGATCAGAGTAGCATAAGCCCGATAAGCGAGGGTTTAAGGGAAATGGAAAAAGGAAAAGTTTTTTTTTTTTTTTTTTTTTTTTTTTATGAGGTTAAGTGCTCATGGAAGAGATGGGTTTTCAGCTGTCTTCTGAATGTTGTCAGGGATTCTGCATTCCGGATGAGGGTGGGGAGATCATCACCAGCATGGAACTGTGAATGAGAATGTTCTGGAAAGTGATTTTGTGGCTCTCTGTGATGGAACCACGAGGCGTCGCTCGTTGACCGATCGTAGGCGTCTGGTAGGGATGTAGATTTGGAGGAGTGTGTGTGTGTGTGAGAGTGAGGCTTCTGGTAGGGATGTAGACTCGTAGGAGTGAGTGAAAGTAGGAGGGAGCTGAACCTGTGATAGATCTGTAAGCAAGCGTCAATGCCTTGAACTTGATGCGAGCAGCGAGAGGTAGTTACTTCGTGGTACCTTGATGGCGTGATTGATGATGAATGAAGGCCTGATCTTCCTGATGTTGTGCAGTGTAAACCTGCATGATCGAGCTGTCTTTGAAATGTGATCTGTGAAGGTCAGCTGGTCATCAAACGTTACTCCAAGATTTCTGACCGACCTTGATGGGGTGATTGATGCTGATTCTAGCTGGATGGTGAAGTCGTGCTGTAGAGATGGATTGGCAGGGAGGACGAGAAGCTCAGTCTTTGCCAGGTTGAGCTGCAGGTGATGTTCCTTCATCCATGTGGAGATGTCCGCCAGACAGCTTGAGATCCGTGCAGCTACTGTGGGATCATCTGGTTGAAATGAGAGGAAGAGCTGTGTGTCGTCAGCATAGCAGTGGTAGGAGAAGCCGTGTGCCTGTATGATGTGTCCCAGTGATGTGGTGTAGATGGAGAAGAGGAGCGGTCCAAGCACTGAGCCCTGAGGAACCCCTGTGGTCAGTTGATGTGCTCTGGATACCTCGCCTCTCCATGTGACCCTGAAGGATCTACCTGTGAGATAGGACTCAAACCAGTGGAGTGAAGTTCCTGGGATGCCCAGTGATGAGAGGCTGGACAGGAGGATCTGATGATTCACAGTGTCGAAGGCAGCAGATCCAGGAGAATGAGGACTGAGGATTTGGAAGCAGCTTTTGCGATCCGTAGGGCTTCTGTGACCGACAGTAATGCAGTCTCAGTTGAATGCCCTTCCTTGAAGCCGGACTGGTTGACATCCAGCTGGTTGTTAAGAGACAAGAAGGATGTTACTTGGTTGAAAACAGCTCTTTCAAGTGTTTTCACAGTGAATGGTAGGAGAGAGATAGGTCTGTAGTTCTCTACAGATGATGTGTTTAGTGTTGGTTTTGTAAGCAGTGGAGTAACCCGAGCCTGCTGGAATGCTGTGGGGAAAGTGCCAGTATGGAGGGATGAGTTGATGATGTGTGTGAGTGATGGTAGAAGTGTGGGAGAGATGGCTTGTAGAAGGTGTGAGGGGATGGGGTCTAGAGGGCAGGTGGTAGGGTGACTGGAGAGGAGAAGTGTAGATACTTCTTCCTCGGTTAGCGGAGAGAAGGAGGAGAGAGGGTTATTGGCTGTGGAGGGGGTCGGTCTGGGTTCCTGTGTGTGTGGAGCGGAGAACTGACTGCTGATAGCTGTTGTTTTGTTGGTGAAGAAGTTCGCAAAATCATCAGCAGTTAAAGAGGAGGCGGGTGGTGGTGGAGGTGGAGGTGGACAGAGGAGAGAGCTGAATGTCTAAAACAGTGATCGTGTGTTGGAGGAGCTGTTGATCTTGAAGTATGAAGATTTTGCAGCATGAACATCCACAGAAAAAGACGAGAGGAGAGATTGATACATACTCAGGTCAGATGTGTCTTTTGATTTGCGCCATTTCCTCTCCGCTGCCCTGAGTTCGGTCCGGTGTTCACGAAGAACCTCAGATAACCAGGGGTTGGAGGGAGTAGCGCGTGCTGGCCTGGAGGAGAGAGGGCAGATATTGTCTAGAGAAGAGGTTAGAGTGGAGCATAAGGTATCCGTTGCGGTGTTCACATCCAGAGATGAGAATTGTGAGGGTGAGGGAAGAGAAGACACGGCAGAGGAAAGATGGGCGGGAGAAAGTGAGCGCAGGGGGGGTTGGTGGTACAGGGATAGAGAGTTGTAGACTGAAAGTTATGAGGAAATGATCTGAAACATGGAGAGGTCTCACCAGAATGTTCTCTGTGATGCAGTTGTGTGTGTAAACCAGGTCCAGTTGGTTTCCTGATGTGTGAGTACCTGAGGTGATGAGTCGTCTGAGATCGAAAGAGGCTAGGAGAGAGATGAAGTCTGTTGCACACGGCTACGTCTGTTGCATATTTATTTAATAAATCACCTGTATTTAAAGCAGTACCCGTCTGTCTGTTGTGTTTTTAAATATTTAAATGACTTCCTCACAATTAATTGGAGCTCGCTCGATGGAGAGCAGCAGTTGGTCAGAGAGCCTCTCTTCATTACCAATGAAGATACGTTGATACAATTAGAATGCAGAACACAAACAAATATAGGGAAATGATGATAATATTACTAAATATTACTTTACCAAACAAAAGAGTGAGAATCAAAAAGGTAATTATGAGGAATTCATGTTTAGTTTTGTTGATGTTGTAAATTGTATGTATTCATGAAAGTGTTAGCTATCATTAAATCAGTAACACTTTACAATAAGGTTTCATTAGTTAAATTTGTTAACGAACTAATAATAAACTGCACTTCTACAGCATTTATTAATCTTAGTTAATAACCTATTAATTTCAGCATTTACTAAAACATTATTAACATCAAAAGTTGTATTTGTTAACATTAGTTAATGCACTGACTGTGACATTACATGAACAAACAATTAACAGTTGTATTATTATTAACTAAGATTAACAAATACAGTAACAAATGTTTTGCTCATTAGTTCATGTTAGTTAATATGAATAATATTTTTTTTGTATTAGTGGCAATTGTGTATAAGTGTATTGCTATTTATTATAATATTTATAATTATTATTATTATTTACATTTATCAGAGAGGGGCACAATACATTTTGATACAAAAGGGGCAGGGCTTAGTGAAAGTGAAAGTACATTCAAGTGTGTTTTAGGCCCCATTTACACGTACATGCTTATTTTGAAAAACGGAGACATTTCCCTTCGTTTGCGCCCTTCGTTTACACGCAAACGGAGGATTCGCCAATGAAACCGATTCTTTCTAAAAACTCCGGCCAGAGTGGAGATTTTGAAAATCTTCGTTTGCACGTTTGCATGTAAAACTTTTATTTATTTATTTATTTATTTATTTTTAAGAGCGGCTTTTTTTTTTTTTTTTTTTTTTTTTGCATGAACAACTTTTACAGAACATGAACAAAAACAAAAATACAAAAAATACAAAAAATTACATAAATAAAAATGCCAGGGTTAAAAAAACACAAATACACAATACAAAAATTTAATGAAAACAAAACTAAATAAACCAAACAAACAATAAAAGGCTTTGACATTTCACAAAATCTGAAAAGTATTCAACAAATACATGGTTTTAACAGCTTTTTTGTTTGTATTGTCCTTAATGGAAACCATAGTTGTCTAATTCTTTCAATAGCACAGAAAAAAAGGTTTCTGATTAGTAAATTTACACCGATGAAAATTAAACTTAACCAAAAGAAAATTACATCCTAATTTGTTATTTATAAATTTAGAAACTTCCCACCACAAACTTTTGGTGTATTGACTGCCAAAAAAAATATGAGGTACAGTTTCTGGTTGCAAAAAAACAAAATGAACAATTTACATCTATGTCTTTGTTAAATTTGGATAGAAAATGTTTAGCAGCGTAAAATTTATGCAATATCTTAAATGAAATTTCCTTGACCTTATTTGTAATAATATATTTATTGCATGTAAAACTGAGAAAAACGGAGATTTAGGCAGCGACGTCACAGAATGTGACTATTTTCTGGATTCTGGTTGGCTAAGGTGGGCTTGAGCTTCTCGTTACACTGCCACCTACAGGTTTGTCATGCTCGGTCTTGACAGGTTCGTGTGCACAATGTTATTTTTGAAAACGAAGAGGGGTGAAATGTCCATTTATAAAAATAGCTATCCACATGTAAACGTAGCCTTATTTACAAGCGCCATTTTACACCCGGGTTTAAGAATCTTTAAATAAGAACAACGAATCATCCAAGTATCAAGTGATGTTTGTATTAAGTTTGATTTAACGCGTTGTTGATGGAAAACTCGAGCCTCGAGGTGTTTAATAACTTTATATTCAGAGCAAGTGTTCTGTGTGGCGAATGGAAAATTAACTTGCTTCATCACTAACGTAAGTAACTATGAAATATTAAAGTACATTACACATGAAATTCTTAATATGAATTTCATTTTTATACTATTCTTTTTTACTTATCAATAATTGGACATAGACAGCCTAACGTTAGACCCTATATGTTAAAATACACTTTATGTAGGTCTAATTTTTTTGTTTCATTACTAAAAGCCAAACTTTCTTGAAACCACAGTGTTGTAACACTTTTCTCTTTAACATCTGTAGTGTTTGTTTTAACTTTTTGTTGTTGTTGTTGTTTTCTGTTTCTTAAACTGTACTTTCTGTGTAAATGAATGTCAATTATAAAGAGTGCTGTTGTCACAATCTCCCTTTATATATGATGTAATTTTTATTGAAAATTTAATTAAACTAAATCAATAGGAAACATTTAATAGTTGGAAAAGATATTGAACAGATATTTCTGTTTTAAACACACACAGATGAAATACTGGAGCAAACGCTACAGATCTGACTGAAGAAGAGAATCTGCTGATTCAGATGATACCAGTTCTGAACATTCATTAACATGATTGATAAAATCACATTAAATGTTGATAATTATTGATTAGAAATCAGAAATTTGATTAGTTTTGTGTCCATAAACACACTGAATAAAATGTCAAATGAAATGTATTGTGTTTGAGTGTGTGTGAATGAGTGTTTCTGATCTCTTACTCGAGCAGCTTCATGAAGACTGAATGAATCATGGACGACACACACACATTCAGACATGGAGATTCTTCTCCAGGATTCAGGTACTTCAATCTTCATATGATCTTAATGTTATAGAAGACTCATTTTCTGCACATAACAGGGTGTTGTGTGTGTTTGCCAGGGTTGGTGTAGTGATCTGTTGTCTCTATCATATTCTGGTGTCGGGATATACAGTAGTTGGAGCCACTCAGGGTCTTTAAACACTGTCCAAAGACACACAGATACAGTAGACAGCTAGATGATATATGACATTATCCTTGGACAGTCTCATCACTCTTCAACACACTGTCTTAATAGACGACCTTCTCATGTGGGATTTATTTTCATGTTAAATCAGCCAAGTTGATTCTTGTCTCTATTCTGTTAAAGTCAGTTTAAGGGTGAAAGATCAATCTCACCGGAGTCCAGCTGTGTGTCCATGAAGAGTGACGCGTCTATGAAGGAGCCAATAAGATTTAAAGGAAAACACACATCAACAGATCTGAGGTACAGCATTTCATAGATAGATAGATCTTACATGCATGCAGACTTTGGAAAAAGACTATTGTTTGGCTCTCAGACAGGTTTGTTCTATCCATTTATTTTAATAGAGGAAAACAAGATACATTTATTGAACTGAATCACATAGGCCCTGAAAAATTAAGAAAAAAACTGCTTTGTATTAACCCTTGTTCACAAAGCAGTCTGGTGTAATATGATAAGCGCAGATATTAATGATTTTAGGTAACTTGAGCAGCACTTTCCCATCATAATCAAAATGAATCCGCTGCGTCTTCAGTGGCCGTGAGTAAATGAAGAGTCTGATGCTCACTCTTACATCCAACAACAACACACCTGGCTTTCTTAGTAGGGAACTGGGACATTTCTCTCATCACTACAGCTGCTCCAGCACGTGGAAAATGGTGGACTGTGTTCAGGTCACTGAGGGCGGGGTCTATCAGCATTAGTGGGCGGGGCCTTGGCATTTTGTAATTTCACAAAAAGTAGCATCTGCAAATGGCCTTTTCTGAGGCACAGATTATGATTTATGGAGATTCAAAAAAGAGGAGTGGATGGATTTTTACCATTATAGGGTGGTTGTGTACACAGGGGTAGCAGGCTCCACCCACAAAAATAATGTGGGAAACTCATTAGGCTATATGATGATAAAAAAAAAAACTAATTTAATTACCTTATTATTAAAATGCATTATTAGGATTTTACCACCTCCGCCTCATTTTGAGCCAGGAAAAACCCTGATGAAGCTCGAGGAAGACCAACAACGACGGTCTGAATGTGCAGAGGCTACATTGCAGGACTAGATAGTTGGTGATGTCAACAGCCTCCACTGTCGGCAAATCCTGAAGTTCTCCCGAAAACTCACTCATCTTCATGAGGAACGGGTCACGTCCAACATATCTGTTAATTAACTCCTTGTATATATGTCTTGAACTGGATCTAAATCCGTACAATACGGACTCTCCGCGACGGTTTCCTCCATAGACGTATTCTCCATGTTTACTTCCTCCGTCTAGAGTCGCTGTGACTGAAACCCAGCAATTGCACACATTTACCTGGATAATCCTTGAGTTTCCTCTGTTATGATGCTTGCTGATGCACAGCAGTGTCCAATCTTTCTGCAGCTTCATGTACGTTATTATTAGGGATGTCCCGATCAGGTTTTTTTGCCCTTGAGTCCGAGTCCGAGTCATTTGATTTTGAGTATCTGCCGATACCGAGTCCCGATCCGATACTTAATACATAAAAAAAGAATAAAGAAGAGCGAAAAACAGATCCAGGATGTTCCTTATTTTTTATTTAATTCACCTTATTTTAACATTCAACAACTCTGTTAACAAACAGAGCACTTCTGTGAGGTAGCTTGAACAATCAAGTAATACATAAATTCTTCACTTTTGGACTTTAGTAATACATAAATTCTTCACTTTTGGACTTTAGTAATACATAAATTCTTCACTTTTGGACTTTAGTGCAACAGTAAATATAAAAAAAGTCTAATATATAAACAAATAGCACCTCAACTTAAAATATCCGGTAGGCATGTAAACAAATAAAAAATAAAAGTGCTACAGTGTTTGCAAAGCCAGTAATGTGCTTTTAGGAACTACACTCCTAACTCTTACGCCGGTTTCACACTGCACTGTTAGCAGAGCGTGCAGCGCGTATTTTTTTCCGCCGCCCATGTTAACAGATTAAACCAGGCTTTAGAGCATTCACACCGCGCGCAGAGGCGGCGCGGCAGCGCGTAGCAGAGCAGAGCAGGAGTGCCGTGGTCGTTTCGGCGCCGAGTCTATTTTTGCTGCGCCGCTTTTGCTGAATTAAAGTGACAATACATTGATCATGGCCAAAATACACCGCAGTTTTATCCAAAAAGTGCATTGATGATATCTATTGTGTTTTAAACAGTCGATCAAATGACCAACAGCAATTTAAAAAGAAAACAAATGTCCAAAAACAAACTTGTTGCCATAACAATAAAATCAAAGATGAAACAAAAGTTATATAAATGAAATTATTAATAAAATAAGCTTCTTGACAAGTCTTTTCTCTTAAATGTATTTGAAAACGAAAAAAAGCAATGCCAACTTATCCATTATGGAGTACTCTGTCTGTAGCCTACACAACCCGCGGTTCAGCCGCGCGTGACAAACGCTGCCAGTGTGAAAGCAAAACGCACGTGTCCTGCTCCTGCTCACCATATGCACTGCTCCTGCGCTGCTTACTAACGCGTGCAGTGTGAAACCGGCGTTAACTCTGTGCCACCGCATAAATATTGATGTGTTAAAAAATAATGAGAATATATCCGAGTCCTGATCGGGAGGTAACGTCCGATTCCGATCGAGTCTGAAAACACGTGATCGGGCCCGATTTCCGATCATGTGATCGGATCGGGACATCCCTAGTTATTATGACTCCTCTGTGTGTACACACACTGCCGACACGCATTTATGTTCAAACACCATGTAAAGGTGAATTTTGCATTATAGCATTATTATATTATATCTTTAACTCTTTTCCCTCCACTGAGGGAATGTTCCGGCTTTCCATGTTTTGACTGTTATCCGGTAGGGGGCGCTATTACACATCTCCTGAAAGAGTATTATCTCCTGATCAAAGCACAGGCGACGAAGGTGAAAAAACAAGCGATCTCATATGTAATCATATGCTTATGTAAAATAACCATAGACAGTAAAAGAAATGGACACAGCGACCCCATTGGGACTCAATTGAGACAAGTGAAGCCCATTTTTAGCGATTTCTTAGCACTTCCTTTCCTGACGCGCAGACTCAAACCGAGCAAAGCGTTACACGGACCACGTGAGCAACCCGTCTGTCTTCTAGTAGCTGTGCCAAGAGAAATCTGAATCATTCCCTTCCGAATCTTGCAGAGACGGAGAGTGTGAGTACGAGCTGCCCATGAGCGATGAGCAGGAGAAACTTTTGCTAGGTATTCTGATTAATTATATTGTCATTTTGCCTCCACGTCCCCCCGATTGCCAGCGAGCTTCTCCTCCTGTCCATACGGTAATCTCTCTAATGTGCGACAAAGAGTCGCTTGGTTATGACGCAATCGTTAGCCTACTTTTACAAAAACTGCTTCTACGGGGCCATAACATAAGCTACAAGGTAATGGAGCATTTTATACCTTGTCGTGTTTCTTTAGAAATAAAAAATGGACAAATGGAGTCTTCAAACGCCTCAGATGTAAAGTTATTCGCTGTCAAAGTGACGCCAAAATGAATGGAAGTCAATGGGATTGCTAACGCAAGTGAAGTTCCGCTCAAGATGGCGGCACCCGGCCGACTTCAACTTCCGGTCGACTTCCTTCCCGCTTGAAAATAACACGATCATCAACATTAAACAGCATATAAATCAAAACTAGTATGTAAATCAATTTTTTTTTTTTTTTTAAGGGAGAGGGTCTGTTCTTTCTTTTGATATATTGAATGTTCAGATATTCATTCAAAAAAATATTCTGGGGACCATGAAAATGTTGTGAAAATGGTCTAAATCGCTGGCGGTGGCTGGTAACTTTAAACAGAAAAGGCTGGCGGGGAAAGAGTTAAAAGACAACGTTCTCATGTGGAATTTATTTTCATGTAAAATCAACCATATTGGTTCTGGTAGAGAATAACTCTATTATTTCTATTCTGTTGTTGTATTAAAGTCAATGTGAGGGTGACAGATCAATCTCTCCGGAGCCCAGCTGTGTGTCCATGAAGAGTGACCAGTCTATGGCAGAGCCATTGAGATTTGAGGGAAAACACACATCAACTGATCTGAGGTACAACATCTTTGTTTAGACAGACAGAGAGACCACAGACACACACAAATAATGCATGTATGGCATAATTCTGCAAATATCCACTTATTATCAAAATACAGAAATAGGTGATGATATTGTGTAAGCATGTATAACTCAGAGACTCACACTATTATAAAGCGCTGCAATAGCAGGAGTCGAGCACAGGATCAGGTCTCCTCTCACAGCTGATCCAGAGCTTCAGTCCTGATGTTTCACTAACATCTACTGACACACAAAACACTGATAATCTGGACCAGAACAATACTGACAAACTCAACCAAACTAAACACAACTACATCACTCAGTGTTTCCCCTACAATGTATTCAGCAGCGGCGCTGCAAAATCTTCACATGATCAGTAATATCACGACATTAACTTCATTCACTTACACACCTAAAAACACTGAGATATGACAACCGGCGGCGCTGCTGATGTGGTGGCTCTGAATCCACTTGTTGACAAGAAAGGAGGAAAGAGACACAGCCACATATGGAAATATTTTCGATTAGGCTAATGTCACGTTGCCATAAGAGGCCGTTCATATAGCGCGTTTTTTGTGCGTGCAAATCCGTTATTTAAAATGTAGATGCGGCAAGCGCGCTCATAACAGAAGCGCTCGCTCGTTTTTCCAGGCGCGCCTCTGTTCATGGTTGCATAGCAACGACAGACGCCACGGGAGAGCAAGCGCTTGTGGAAAGGAGAAAGCGGTACGAACTGCAAAATTGGTACCGAGAACCGTGGATTTTTAAAGAATATTAAAAAGTTGCAGTGAAAAAAAAAATATTCACCTTTAAGTCATTTCTAGGTGAAGACAGACCTGAGGAATAGGCTACAAGGACAGCATCTGGCCACGTGTACGCGTGTCAGCATTAATGTAAATATATATAATATATAAATAAATAGATAGTAAACAAAGATAATGTACACAAGCAACAGCGTGTTTTAACATAGACACGAACAATCACCGGCCAAGGACAGAACTGAACGGGAGAATATATACACAGGGTAAACGAGGGAACTACTGTAACTAGACACAGGTGGATGAAGGTTAACTAATCAGGGACTAACAAGAACAGATGCAGACGTACGGTTTGTCACTCTTTAATGTGGCATGACAGATTATTTATCAGACGCTTTATCAACCCTTCCTTTAAACGGCAGCAAGAACCAATCATATCTTTATTGCTAGTTATAGCATGAAATAAACATGAATGAACCATGAACACAAGAATATATGTTGACATATACGGTAGAACTTACTGACATGTGTTTCAACCATGGAGAGATAAAACAGCTTGTGGACCAATCAAGTAACATTACATTTAACTCAGAAAAGTTATACAAAGGTCATACAGTAGTTCATTAGTAAGCTAGAAAGAACACTAGAGAGTTATGATCTTAACCTGTTAGGGATGTATTCATTATTTAATGTATATCTAAATCTGTGTCAGTTATATTGTTAATTAAAATATTTTTCTACTAAAAAGAGTTGATTATTGTTACCATCAGTCTTTCAAAGACTTTCAGAGCCTCTCAACTCTTTCAGGAAGTTCAGGAGCTGCAGGTTATGGAAGTTCATTAAACCGGCCTTCAGATTTTCAGATTAAATTGAATGTTGATTTATTGAATTCAATAATTTGGACATTGTTGCTAATTTTTACCTTTAATATTATAGTAATGATCCAAGTGAAGCAGGTCCACTGTATAGTTTACTGCATTAGATGAGAGTTTTTTTCCCTACAAAATGTACATGTATCTCAGATATTTCCAGATTTATTTGAATTGAGAACAGAAACAAATAATGAAATTTATATCAATATCCAATTCCTAGAGACTTGTGCAAACGCCCAAATAACAGTTTTACTGATATATAGACCAACAGCACTGTTGCTCGTGTTATATTGTCTAATTATTTAATTAGAGAGTATTATTATTTTACTAAAACTTTTCTCTTTATGTTGTAATCTGTCAATCTTTCACTGGTCCAAAGCAGATTCAAATCAAACCTGCTGAAGAAGTTTCAGTGTCTGTATGAAGGAACAGCAAAGCAGGGAAACCCAACACTCCTGAATGAGATCTACACAGAGCTCTACATCACAGAGAGTGAAAGTGGAGAGATCAATAATGAGCATGAGGTGAGACAGATTGAGACACAATCCAGGAGAGCAGCAACAGAGGACACACCGATCAAATGCAGTGACATCTTTAGACCTTTACCTGGACAAGACAAACCCATCAGAACTGTGCTGACAAAGGGAGTCGCTGGCATTGGAAAAACAGTCTCTGTGCAGAAGTTCATTGTGGACTGGGCTGAAGGGAAAGAGAATCAGGACGTCCAGCTCATATTTCCACTTCCTTTCAGAGAGCTCAACTTGATGAAGGACAAAACACACAGTCTTTCAGATCTTCTTCATGTGTTTTTCCCTGAAACAACAGAAATGGAAATATCCAGTGATGAATATAAAGTGTTGTTCATCTTTGATGGTCTGGATGAGTGTCGTATGTCTCTGAACTTTAAGAGCGAAGTGAAACTGTGTGATATATCTGAATCAGCCTCAGTGGACGAACTGCTGATGAACCTCATTGAGGGGAATCTGCTTCCCTTGTCTCTCATCTGGATCACCTCCAGACCAGCAGCAGCAGATCTCGTCCCCTCTGAGTGTGTCCATCGAGTGACAGAGGTACGAGGCTTCAGTGACACACAGAAGGAGGAATACTTCAGGAAGAGAATCAGTGATCAGAGTCTGGCCAATACAATCATCACACACCTGAAGTCCTCGAGGAGCCTCCACATCATGTGCCACATCCCAGTGTTCTGCTGGATCTCAGCCACTGTTCTAGAGGAGATGTTGAGTAAAGCAGAGAGAGGACAGATTCCCAAGACTCTCACTCAGATGTACACACACTTCCTGATCATTCAGACCAACATCAAACATGAGAAGGACTATGAGAAGAGAGTGAAAGATGAAGACATGATTCTCAAACTGGGGAAACTGGCTTTCCAGCAGCTTGTGAAAGGCAACCTGATCTTCTATGAGGAAGACCTGAGAGAGTGTGGCATTGATGTGACAGAAGCATCAGTGTACTCAGGATTGTGCACTCAGATCTTCAGAGAGGAGTTGGGCTTGTATCAGGGGAAAGTCTTCTGCTTTGTTCATCTGAGCATCCAGGAACATCTAGCAGCTCTATATGCACACATTCACTTTACAAATAAGAAGATAAATGTGTTTGACAAAACCAAACAAAGTTTATTTTCTAGAATCTTAAACCAGATGAAATATCCTTCATTATCTGAGCTGCATCAGAGAGCTGTGGATGAGGCTTTACAGAGTAAGAATGGACATCTGGACCTTTTCCTCCGTTTCCTTCTGGGTCTCTCATTGGAGTCCAATCAGACTCTCTTACGAGAACTACTGGCACAGACTGGAAGATGCTCCTACAACAAAGAGGAAACAGTTCAGATCATCAAACAGAAGATCAGGAAGAATCGCTCTCCAGAGAGATCCATCAATCTGTTCCACTGTCTGAATGAACTGGGTGATGATTCTCTGATGCAGGAGATCCAAGATTATCTGAAATATGGAGGAATAGGAGAAACCAAACTCTCCTCTTCACAGTGGTCAGCTCTGGTTTATGTGTTGCTGACATCAGAGCAGAAGATGGAGGTTTTTGAGCTAAAACAGTTTATTGGAGCACAAAATACAGCAGATGAAGTTCTTCAGAAGCTGATGCCTGTGGTTAAAAAGTCCAGATCACTTCAGTAAGTCACTCTGACAACAATCATTACACTGATAAAACATGATCATATTTATGAGTTTAGCATGTGCTTTCGTACCAAAGCAATTCTGTAAAATGAGAAATTCATATATATCTTAGGTAACCCTTTACAATAACAGTACATGAATAATCATATACTAATCCCTGAATTAATAGTTATTTCAACATGAACTCATGATTATCAAAGATATGAACTAATCATAAACCAATGTAGAGTTATAAAGAGTAATAAAGAGTCCTAAGGATTCACACATGAATAACAGAAGCCTTAACTGGTAATACATGTTTGATAATTAATGCATTAATTAACATAGGGGTAAACTAAATCAACCAGGCTCCGTAAGAATAAACAAGTACTCTGAATTGTACTTGAATTAAACATGATTTAATACTCATTTAATTATTTAAGTCTCAACGTTGTCTGTTTCTCTCCTGTGGTGAATAATGAATGATATACAAAAAGAATATACAGGGTTTCCCATACATAAGGTTTACCTGAGCGGCCCAGGAAAATACAATTCGAAATCCAGTCAATGTTTAGAGAGAGAGTGAGAGAGAGAGAGAGAGAGAGATGCATGCAGCGTCGAGCGTGAACTGATCGTGAAATGACCGTGAACAAAGCGGCAAACTGGACATCATCAACTGCATGCTGAACGCTGTTTAATTCAGGACCTAATTCAGGAAAGTTATGAGTCCTGAGAGTCCATGAAAAATAAACACCAAATAAAGATACGTTTTTACTCATAAAAAGATGAAGTGAAATTTCAGTCATTTTCTCTTCAGTGGGGAATTGACCCTTCGCAGGGAGTTTGATTGACAGGCGATCTGACCAATCATAATCCGCCATCTGCCATTTTTGTCCGACAAAGCGGTCAGGAGAGTTAGTAGATTAACGTTGGAGGATTTGAACTTGAAAAACGGTGTGTACTGACGTCTTTCCGCGGTTAAAACAACATTCCTTCTTATGATCATTCATGTTTATTTGATGCTATAAATTAAAGGTGCTCTAAGCGATGTCACATGTTTTTTAGGCCAAAACCATTTTTTGTCACATCCAGCAAACATCTCCTCACTATCCGCTCGCTGCCTGTCCCCTGAACACACTGTAGAAACGCAGTCTCTGTAGACAGCCCAGGCTCCACAAACTGACCTAGCCTTGGCCACCAAACATAACAAACAGTCTTCCAGCCAATCACGGACAAGAATGATGTTGGGGTGTGGGGGGTTAGTGCACGTGCACATGAAGGGGGGTGTGGGGGGTAGAGGAGAGAGAAGCATGAAGAGGGAAGTTAGATAGAGGAGAGATGTCCTAACAACGACTAATGTTAAAATTGTATATTCTTGAGATTTTTGATATGGCCGACACACGACCAAAGAGACGACGATCAGATGAACGAATAACAAAGAAGAGAGAAAAGGAGAAGGAACGCGAAGTCCTGAATTTACATCGGAAAAAATGTTCAAAAAGTGGCGAGAACTCCGCCGGCAGAAGGGCTCCCGATCCGACACTCAGGAGGCTCTGTTTCTGCTGGACGGGGTAAATCCAGTTGTTTTTTCTAAATGGTTCATGACTGTTTCAGGAAGCACGGAAGAAAGGGGGAGGGGACGGGATGAGGAGGAGGAGGAGGGGGAGGAGGAGGGGGAGGAGGGGGAGGAGGGGGAGGGGAAGGGGAAGGGGACGGGATAAGGAGGAGGGAGGGTCGAGCTAGCCTCCGTTTTGTTTGACAATACTTCAACAAGAAGTGACGTCACCCAACATCGCTTAGAGCAGCTTTAACCCTCTGGGGACCAAAAACGCGCCCGCGCGTTTTGCTCGTTGTTGTTTTTTTTTTAGCAATGTAAAATAAACACTAAATGCTCTGTTAATTTTGATCTTTCATTTTCGTGTAATACATCAATCGATCCTGTTCAGTTTCTATTTTTTTCTGTATACTCACAATAAAAACAAAGTGTTGTGCTTTTTGACAAATAAAGAAAAATAAACGTGATGCGAGTTCTGCCTTCTCTCTGTCAGTGTAGTCCATTCTGAAACGCGTCCGAAAATGAACTGTAACTCCGCGAAGGATGCAATACTACTCTATAGGTACTCAAGATTAACAGGAGATTGAGTGAAAATGAGCATTTCACCCCCCCTTTAAGTTTATATATATATATATTTAACCGATACCGATTTTAGCCAATTCCGATTTAATTTTTTCTAACCACTTTACAGCACACACAAATATTTATTTTATATCTTTTCTGTAATAGAACATTTTACAATTTGCATATAGATATTGTTTTGAACAGATAAACGCTATAAAATAGAACTATAAAAATTACTCCAGGTGTGGGTAATTCACACACATCTAAAGTGCAGTGTTATGGAAGAACCATTTCCTTTTCACATTCAATATCCAATAATTTTTTTATATATGTATGTAGCAAACTAAACGTCTGTATGAAAACAGGGAATGGAAATAAAATAATATATAAATAAAAAAATAAAATAAATATAGCCTTGCAGTATAAAGATATTTCTCAAAGCACACACACACAGGCCTATTGCAATCATTTGTACAAACTGAATAATAAAAAGTTTAAATGGGTACATTTTCTATAAATATTAGTCTTCGTTTTCTTTTCTGACATAGCCTACTCCAGTTCTTGTTAAAACACGCAAATTCTGTGCATTTTGGGCACTTTTTTTGTGAAACCCTATTTAGGCTATTTTGTCCATCAAAAGTGTGCTTTCCCTTTAATTGAGCGTGAGCAGTGCAGCAAATAGACTCGGCGCCGAAACACGCGCTTCACTGCTCGCGACGCTCCTGCTTGACGATCACGCGCTGCTCCTGCTCCCGTTGTGAACATGCACGCCGGAAAAAATACGCGCTTGCGGTCTGAACGGACGTAATTCACAAGGTTTTTTACATGTGTGTTCCGTGTGCACGTGTGATGCTGATGTTGCACGATGTTAATCATGCGGCGCACGAGTGCATTTGACCGGCATAAAATCGGCATTTGTCAGACTGACCGGCCGATCACGTGAAAATCGGCCAATTCCGGTCACCAGCCGATCAATCGGTGCATCTCTATATTAAACTGCAAATCAAATTAACATTTATATGCCCTAATATTTCATACAATGTTACAGTCAGGCGAAGTATGAAAGAAAACATTTTGTTGACTAGATTTGGGTACAGTTTTTACTGTAGAATATACTGCCACATCAAATAAGCTTTTGTTTAGCAATTTCTGCTCATATCTATATAGGCTATATATATAAAATACTATTTTTGTCAAAAATAAAGTCATAGACTAAGATGTTAGATGTTCCAATGTTGGCTATATTCAAACTAATGAATACATATGATAAAATGTAGGCCTATAATAATTTTTTTACAAAGAAAGAGTACACTTGAAATATTGTTGAAATTGTAATTATTGTTGTAATTGTAACCTTTTTAATAAAATAGCAAAACATATTTACAAGATAGATGTAAGCAAAATCTTAAATGGTCAATATAAGTCTTCTTCTAAATATATCTTTTGTCCTTGCATTGTGGCTCAGTCAGTGTCACACCTGAATGAATGGCTCATTATGCAGAGTGGGTGGGACATTGTATTCTAAGGTGTAAACCACTCCTCCTTCACGCCCCCCTCGCATATTGACTTTCCAAGCAAAACCTGTTTTACATCAATTTAAATCAATGTATTGTTTTATGTGAACGATAAAGCAAGACGATTTTCACATAAGTTTGAAGCTAAAACTCGAAGGAACAACATCCATTAGTCAAAAGTCTTGTGAACACATATTTAATATGTTTTGTGGTCTTATTTCAGCAACTTTCATTTTTATTTTTTCCAATAACCACGCATAAACATTATTCTCTTAAAAATACAAACATCTACATACACGTTGCTTGCATATTATGGTAGTCCTGTTTGTGCTATATAGAGTGAATTTACACCTTTGCCATTAACATGTTTATAAATAACTGAAAAAAGCACAAATGTCAAGGCATGTCAGAACATCTCAAGGGCCCCAAAAACACCTTGGTCCCCAGAGGGTTAACTAGAAGGAAGAGATGATCGGTTCACGAGCAGCTTTAACTGAGGCTAGAGCGATCTGTCAGACACATTAAAGAGCCACAAAACGGTATTTATCGTTTAAATTTCTTTAAAAAATGACCAAATTTGAAGGGTGAGACTTTGTGTTTCATATCAAAAGTAGCCTGGTCTGTCCTGTCTGTCAGCGTGTTATCAGTGTGTTGTCAGTGGACTCTCTGCTCCGCCATGTGTTTTCTCTGCTCTGCGTGAGATCATGATGTGGCGTGAGAGACGCGTGGCTTGTTGGACATAGCAACAGTAACTAAAGGGGGCGGGTCTTTGCGAATGTTCAATTGTCCTGTCACTATAGATCTTTGTTTGTATCTTTAAACTAACTTTGCAAGTGACCTCTGTATATTACTTTCTGCCCTTGGTATGTGTATTGCTTTTAACATCCTTCTACGTAGGCTACCCCCTTCTCTGCAGGCACACCTTTTTCAGTAAGAGACAGTATTTGCCCCCTTGAATCAATTTTTCCAGTGCATTTTTTACTTTTACAAATACCTTTATAAATTAAATAATGCTTTAAATAAAAATAAATAGAGAAATATGCAATGATGGTTAAAACGAAGTGATGCTTTTAAATATTAAATTAAAACCGCCAGTAGGTGGCAGTAAGTCACTGTCTTTATGAGTGAGTCATCGAGTCATTAATTCATACAGTAACGAAGCAAATAGCTGTATTTATGAATGAATGCTGCTGTTCTGCTGTGGCTTTCGTTGAAGCTGTTATTTTGTTGAAAAAAAAAAAATACTGACAAAACTGTTTAAAAATGAACACCACTTAATATTAACACCTTTCGTTTGTTGACCTGTTGTATGAAATCAATGTCACATTTGCAATCGTGTGGATATTCGTATAATGTGATTAACATTAAACAGGAACTCACACAGGGTTTTTGATCGAAGAGAGTTTGAATCTTAAATCGATCTCTATGCACAGTCTGTGTCTATATTTATTCTTCGTGCTAGTAAGTGCTAAATCCCCACTTTTACAAAGGTACATGGTCACAAAAAGTCAGTAATTATTTAATGCCAATTTAATGCCAATATTAAAAGGTTGAGGTATTCGTATTCTTACACAAAAACAAACATACTGCACAAGCTTTCCATTTGCATTTGGAATTGAACTCGAACTGTTTCGTTACTTTCTCAGACAGCTGCATATCCCTCACTCCGGTAACTGTCCATGCTGGATCTGTCCCGTTGTTTTAAAAACTAATCACGGAAAGCACAATAAGGCATTAGCATGACCGCATCCAGCTAGCCAGGCCTTTCTAGAGTACCAGCTCCGAGAGAAGCCTCGCACGCACTGCTTCCCTTTATTGTTATCCTGCATATTAGAGATGGGTTGCGGGGCGCTACAAGAATCGCCCATAGCTGTCTAGATTTGAGCTCGCTGATTGGCTAGTTTATGTCAAACATTTGTATCTTAAATCAGCAATCAGCCTGGGGGCCTAGCGCCCTCTATTGGCCAGCCGCCCCTGACTGCAATCTAACGTATTTATGAATGAACGGCTCGTTTCAAAATCTTCCTGGTCTACTGACATTTGTTAAGACATCTGATTACATTATAATGTTCATGATAACTTTTGTTAACTTTACAATAAATAAATCCACTTCACCAGTTAATTACTCCTCGAGAGCGATGCCACTGAAATACACAGAGCGACCGCATAAACGGAAGTTCAAGACAATATTCTAAAGTAAAATGGAATTCTGAGTATTCCGAATACTAAGCCGTTCATTTAATTCTACCACACCTTCAATTAACATTTAAACTGAGCATGTATTTCTAGCAGGTAAAATGCCGTAAATACATGACATCCGATCAAATAACCTCATCTTTTGTGGTGAAAACTGTTTTTGCATTCACACAAGCAGCGTGTATGGTATGATAGGAGCGTTCAGATTATGTTGCCTTGCCAAATCGCGCTTTACTGCCGTTCTCGACCATGTACCTTTGTAAAAGTGGGGATTTAGCACTTACTAGCATGAAGAATAAATATAGACACAGACTGTGCATAGAGATCGATTTAAGATTCAAACTCTTGAAAGTTTCAAAGTTCCTGTGATCACATTACGAATATCCACACGATTGCAAATGTGACATTGATTTTATACAACAGTTCAACAAACGAAAAGTATTAATATTAAGTGATGTTCATTTTAAACAAAGTATTGTCAGTATTTTTTGCAACAAAATAATAGCTACGAAATCCGCAGCAGTGTTGGTGAACGAATCTGCAGCTTTGAATCAATGATTCTATGATTCATTCATAATTACAGTCACTTGCTTTGTTACTGAATGAATGAATGACTCGATGACTCACTCATAAAGACAGTGACTTACTGCCACCTACTGGCGGTTTTAATTTAAAATTTAAAAGCATCACTTTGTTGTTAACATCATTGCATATTTCTCTATTGAATTTTTTATTTAATTAAAGCATTATTTATTTTCTAAAGGTATCTGTAAAGGTAGAAAGTGCACTGGAAAAATATTAGGGCTGGGACGATACACCTATCTCCCGAGTCGATATTATCACGATACTTGGGTGCCGAATCGATATGTATTGCGATATTTTTCAGAATTGCGATTCTACAAGTATTGTGATTCAATATTGCGGTTTTTTTTTTTAACACTAGACCATGGGGGAAAGTTAAATCATACACTTATACAGACTGTACATGATGTATAAGATGAGACATATTTACAAAAACAATTCATCATATTTTTCTGACTTATTTTAGAAACATACAGTACTACATTCTCTTTAATAAATGATTCAATAACAAATACATTTTTTAACAGTCACTTGAAACAATTTAATCGATAAATGCGTCGTTTTAAGCGCCAAAATCAAAAGCTGATTTACTCTATTTTGATCGCTATCATAGACATCAGTGTTTATATTTGAACTTTAAACTTTTATCCCAGTACTTTTATTTGAACTATTGTATCACAGAAATAATGATAGGCTACTATGAGGAAAAGCCTGCTGTTTCATGACGACTCTCTCTGGGTCAGCGGCAACACAGATCTGAATGTTGCGATATGATTTTGTCAAAGGTTTAATAGACAGACGAAATGGAAGAAGATCGCGTGAGTTTTTTAATCGAGATCATAGTGTTTTATAGATGAATCGTGCAGCTCTACTGTCTTATCTCTCTCTCAGCATATGAGTAGCGCTGCGCGTCTCGCGAGGGCTTTTCAATGCATTCAGTCTCAATACGCTTTCGCGCGTCCACTTATATTACGTCACTCAACACTCAAAGATAACAACACATTTCATCCTCTGTTGAAACGAAAGTGGCTAACTTCAGTCAACCTCATCTACAAGCAAGGGCAAATATCAAGCAATTTAATTTGAATTAATATTGATTCTGTAATAAAAAAAAAATTGATTTTAAAATTGTTTAAAGGTGAAATCGTTTGGTGAATCGATTTTTTTCTCCCAGCCCTAAAAAATATTGTCCCTTTCTGAAAAGGTGTGACTGCAGAGATGTATGCAAAAGGATGTTAAAAGCCTTAGGCATGCCACTCTAAAAAGTTTGAGAACCACTGGTCTATATGATATCCTTTTAAACAACATAAACTAAACAATATATAGACTGAAATTGCGAAATGGCTTTAACAATATTAAATTGTGAGCGAGACTTCTCAGCAATGAACAGGGCAAGTGATTTTAAACCATAATGCAAGAAAGCACAATATGAAAATTGTCAGTTAATCTTCTCTTGTGCGATCTTCCAAAATGGTTATGTAAGTTTGTTTCTATTTCAGATCAAAACTGACATGTGAAATAAACTTCAAGGAGAGCATCTTGCTGCACGCTTAAGCATTAGTAAACACACCTGCCCCTGAAGCCGATCCGTACAGGCAGGCCCTAGAAAGTTGTTTTCAAAGCAGAGAAAAATTAATTGCTCAGACAGAAACTCTCAACTTTGTAAATAGTTTAATTATGGAAATATTTGTTCATGCTTGTAGTAAAATTTTATGAATTTATGCATAATATGAATTTCTACATTATTTCTAAATTATTTGTTAAGGAACACTGAAAAGTATGTTTAATCTTCATTAGATTCTTTCCAAAGCTTTTATGCTGCGTAGACACTCAAGACACTTTTATCCTTATTTTGATTATTCTCAGGTTAGGGAAAGTACATCAAATCTGTCCTAAATCACAAGCATCTGAATTTTCATTCTCACAATCTATAGGTCAGAAGACTTCTTCATGTTCTGTTCAGTTCAGCTTTTTAGAAATCAAAGACTTTTGGCTGGCAAGCTTCTTAGTTTCAATTAAATATAGTTTATTTATATTTATATTTAAATATAGTAAATATATACTATTAACAGATTAACTAGTTTACAAAAATGCATACTTGTAACAGGACAATTGCATATTTTCTACAACAATAGTTATAAGCAAGATTGGATGATGTAAAGAGGTGACAACTGCTTTCATATACAAATCTGTTGAGGAGAAAGGAGAAATTCATATATATCTTATCATTTATATCAGTGTTTCCTGAACTGAGAGTCTGAAGAGTGTCATTGTTCTCCACAGGTTGAGGGGTTGTGGTGTTACAGATGAAGGTTGTGCTGCTCTGACTTCAGCTCTGAGATCAAACCCCTCACACCTGAGAGAACTGGATATGTTATCGAATAAAGTAGGAGATTCTGGAGTCAAACGGCTCTCTAAACTACTGCAGGATCCTCACTGTAAACTGGAGAAACTGTGGTAAGATTGTATCAAATTTCCCAACATAGTCCAACATGGTAAATAATGATTGCCATACAAAAAAAGAAAAAAAAATCTACTGTGAAATTACTAATGGAAATGTTTTTTTTTATTTTCATTCGATTTTTTCCAATGTGTCTGACATAATTTTACAATATTAATGATAGATTAAACATGACTGGATGATGTAAAGATGTGACAGCCGTGTTCATATACAGATATGTTGATGATTTTTGGGTACTTGCATAAAAAAAAAATGAATATTTGGTTACACTTTATTTTAAGGTGTCATTGTTACAGTGTAATTATATATTTAAGTACTGAGTAATATTAAGCAACTACATGTACTTACTATAGACCCCTTCAATGTTTGTAAACATCGAACGCCTAGGTTGGGTGCGCGCGCAGCATGGGGTCAGAAAAATGGTGCGGCTAATAGACCGGCATATATATATGCACTGTCTTTGCCATCACAGGAACAGGAACAGAACCATAATAAACTTGTTTTAGCTAATGGCGATTGTCTGCCTGATTAGAGTCTGATTGCTCAAACGGGTGAAAAATATCCAACTGTGTCGGGTCGGACACGGGGGAAACACGGGTCTAAACACGGGTCTAAACACGGGTTTAAAACAATCACATGCAAACGTAAAAATATATTCAGATTTTTAGGAACACGTCTACAAAAATATGCCTGATTGCCTGTATTTCAAGTTGATAAAATAATGTAAAATCCACATCAGTTTATTTGCCCACGCGCCACGCCCTCCCAGGATCTTTCACTTTTAAAGATACCTCATAACCGCGCGCGCGCGCGACCTGCTTGCAGTCGTCGAGATGGATGCTGAGGAGTTGAAGAAAGATAGCTAGTGGAGATTGTAAAGTTGTCGACAGTCATCAAAAATCAAGTCCAGTGTGTGGGAGAAATTTGGAGTTATCTGAAGAAAATATTGTGAACGGCTTATTTGCTGCATGCATTTTCGTGTTGGATAGCCGCAAATGTGGAACTTCATCGCCGAGGAACCACGCAGATAACTGTGGTAACAAGCAAGCAGTTCTGTCGAACAGTATTTTTTTAAAATTTAACACTGTTAAGTATGTGTATTTTTTATATATTAAACGGGCAGACTGGGACAATGCTACGATCAAAGATGCTCGTGTTTGTAGTGTTATTGTGTTATTGACAATTATTGTGACAACAACGGTAGAGTTAAGCCCTGGTAAGTAAACAAATGTTTTCCGTAAACTGTAGACTGGTTTAATAGTTAGGTGAAGTTCGATATCTGGCATTAATTGTGACCTGTGTCATGCTACTTAGCAGATAGCAGCAGTATCTGAACCATAGACTGTAAAAAAATAGATCTGAACAGATGTCGTCAATTTAAAAAAAAAAAAAACGGATGAGATCCTGCAGGAATCCGGAAAAACTTGACTCCACAACCGGTGTGATTTTCACAGTCCACGACGCAACAATAAGGCATTTTTTCTTGACGAGAAATTCTCTGGTTAACACACAATTCAATGGGATGGAATGAACTTTCTGACCCCGACATGCGCACTGCGAACTTAGAATTTTCCTGTGACGTCGACCGTGAAGGGGTCTATAGGGTTAGGGTAGGATTAGGATTTGGTTGAGGGTTAGTTGCCTGTAATTATGCATAATTTACTTTTATTACTATGGTAAGTTCATGTAACAGATGTAACAAGGACCTTGGTAAATAAAGTGTTATCGAATATTCTTTTAATTTTTATGATATGGAAACTAACTAATCAAGCAGTTTGTAGAAGCGGGTCTGAACCTTAGACTGGACCTGTTAATGGTGCCGTGGTTTAAGTGTCTGATTGTGAAGTTCTGCTTATCTGAGCTGTAGATCCTGAACTGAGAGACTGAAGAGTGTCATTGTTCTCTACAGGTTGAGGTATTGTGGTGTTACAGACGAAGGTTGTGCTGCTCTGAGATCAGCTCTGAGATCAAACCCCTCACACCTGAGAGAACTGGGTCTGTCTGAGAATGAAGTAGGAGATTCTGGAGTCGAGCAGCTTTCTGATCTACTGCAGGATCCTCACTGTAAACTGGAAATACTGTGGTAAGATTGTATAAAATGTCCCAACATAGTCCTCTATTTTAATGGTAAATAATGATTGCCATACCAAAAAAATAAATAAAAATCTAATGTCAGGGATTAAAGTTCTCCGTCGCTACGACGGATTTCCGTTAATTGCAGCAAGTCCATGACGGATTTCCGTCATTGCGGGTTCCAGTCTGTCCTTAAAGTCTTAAATTCACTTTTCATAATTTTTAAGGCCGTAAATAGGCTTTCATTTCTCAAATAGTGTAATAAATATCTTAATTTTAGTTTGAATAGGTCTTAAATTAAGGAAAGACGAGGTGTATTCACCCTGCTGAGGGGGATGTGATCAAAGCCTGGAGTGGAGCAAAAGCACGTTCCTCTCTCCACTCTAAGCACTCTGTAATCACTCCGCTCATAGTCCACTCCGGGTTTTCAATTACCGCTCACGGAAAGTGCATGTCAGGCTACAGCTGAGCGCTGAGGTAGAACTATGGCTGTGTCCAAATTCAGGGTCTACATCCTTCGGAGTACTCATTTGAAGGATGTTACGTCACAGCGCCGCGACGAAGGCTGTCCAAATTCGTAGGATCCTTCAAATGCGGCCCACAAATACGTCCTCCTTTTCCCCGAATTGGAAGGATGGGTGTGGTGGATCCTTTCCCGTCCTACCTATCCCATAATTCTTTTCGGCAGAGCGTAATGGCGGACGAAGCGAGCGGTAGTGGAGTGGGAGAGGAGTATGCTTTTCGATGTAAGTTTTTTAAAAACTGGCTTTTCAAAAAAATATTTTTTTTCAGTGGTTGAATTTTTTTTATTTTTTATAAGGAATGGCCAAAGCTCAGGCTTGTCATGTATTTAACTTTTCATTCTTGAATAAGAATTGTGAACACCCCCATACTGAGATATAATTTAATTTTCACATTAAATTAAATAAAGTTTTATTTAAAGTTTTCTTATTGTGGGATCCTTTATGGTAATACATATGATATGGTACACAACTACAGTGCAATGCAAATAGTAAATATAAGATAAAGTGAGAGGTAGGCTAATAGTAAATAGTTTAGTCAATAAAATAAACAAACATACAGCAAATAAAATAGTAATGAAAAGTATAATTATATAATATCATAAGTACTAATATAATAATAATATATTGATAATAGCATATAGTTTATTTATAATACTATAATAATAGCAATAGAATATGAAATATCAATTACAGAATAGACAATAAAAATAATAAGTTAAATAGTTAGTTACTATGAATAGTAAAATAATTTAACAGCATAACTATAATAGATTGATAATCGCAAGTGGTATATTATTATAATAACAATAATAAATAATGTAAATTTATACATTTGAACATATTATTACATAGGCTATATAAAATAAAATGACGCAACCCTGTCTCTTTTTGTTAAATTTCAGTTTTTAAAAGGTATAAGAAGCTACAAGTCAAGAAATAAAGTAAACGATTCAGTCAAACATAGGCAGCAGGCTACACCGTTAAAGTTAAATAAGCCTAAATATATAAAGTTATGAAACTTCACTTTGCCCTCAGCCACAACAATCTGCCAAGGAACAAATTATAGATTAATGAAACCAAAGATCGCCTGTTAGATAAACACAAGACGAATTATTCTCACTAGACTGACAGCGGTGAACGTCTAGAAGCTCTAGCCGAGGCAAGGCTGTTCTCGGCGGGGTACATGAGCGCTGAGCGCCCGGTGATCCCTGGATCTCACAACTCCGAAACCGTCAGATAACATTTTTAAAATGGCGCTCTCTTTATAAATAAACCACAGATTTGAGCTTTACACAACTACATTGTCGACTGAAAAACTCTTAAAACTACATTTCGTGACACAGTAACATTAGTATTTTTAAATTTCGCGGCCTTTCTCCTCTGAAAATATGTGAAAGAAGGGTAGGCTGTCCAAATTCACAAACACCGACTTCGGGGCTTTGCGGTCGTCGGAGGACCCCTCCTCCTTCAACCGGGTAGGAAGGATCCTAAAGCCCCGTTCACACCGCCAGCGATTTTGTCGCTGCATGTCGCTAGTCTCTGTACAGTGAAGTCGCTTGTGGGCGTTCCTAGTGTTGTCGCTCTAATGTTATTGGTAGACTGCACGTCTGAGCATATACCATCACAAGTGTTATATAAAACTGAGATATAATTCTAATTTGACTAGGAATTGGTCTTAAAAGATTTAAAAGCAATATTATGCTGTTGGGAGAGTGTTGTTATATTAACCACAGCAGTGCAGTGCATTAAATATTTAACTACATTAACGATCGATCAATCAACAAATTAAACTCACTCATACTGTCAATAGTTACTAAAACGTTATTCGAATTTGACAAATAATCCATTTCTTGTCCCTTATAATCCACATAATGCAGGGGAAACTGTAAAATGAACTGTCTGCAGCAGTGCTAAACTTGCATCATAAAATGACAACACTCGAACTAAATGTGTGAATTAAACTCACTGAGAATGTCGACAGTTTCTTTTCCATGCATCATTTTATTATATCCATACAGTCAAATCATATAAAACAGTGAAATCGCCCTCGAACTCTTCTTGCCTGCACTCGAGACGGTGACGTGAGCTGAACTCCACTGAAAGTCTTCTTTCCTATCGGTTGTCGTTCGCGAAAATCGCTTCTCATTTGCATAAAGTTGAAATTTCTGAACTTTTGTTGCGCGTCTCGTGTCGCTTGACACGCCCACATTCTGTCGCCAACTGTCACTGTCACTCGTGTCGCCGGATGTCGCCAGCGCTCCATTGAGATGAATGGGATCATGTCGCTTTGTCGCTGCGTGTCGCTGGCGGTGTGAACGGGGCTTAAGGTAGCCTGGGTGCCAGCCCGAACCCCGCCCACAACATTTTTTGGTCAGGAAGTTCGGTCTGGACTCGATCCATTGAGGAGTAATTATGCTCGGCTCCTAGAAGGCCGAGCCAATCAAATTGCCAGGGCGGGCTTTAATCGATGATGGACAGATGGTCTGCGGTTACGTAATCACCCACGTCACCAAAGAGCACTTGATTTGAATTAGTTTACAACAAAGACGACTGCAGCTGGAGAATAGAGATTTAACGAGTTCACATTTACAAATAAGTCAGATAGAATAAATGCGTTGGCTATATGAGATGTCACGAGTTCACACAAATAAGTCAGATAGAATAAATGCGTTGGCTATATGAGATGTCACGAGTTCACACAAATAAGTCAGATAGAATAAATGCGTTGGCTATATGAGATGTCACGAGTTCACACAAATAAGTCAGATAGAATAAATGCGTATATGACGTGCTGTCCGAGGAGAGGGCTGTGGGCTCGGACAAGAGTGAGGATTCGGGGTGGTGGAGGGACCGAGGGATGCTGAAAAACTGTCAAGGAGTGTTAGGTAAGTTGACAGAGTGAATATGCTTCCTCGGTAACGTTAGACATGGTATTGTTTGATGACAAGTTGATATTGGATTGATTATTTGTACGTGCTCCTCCCGAACTTTGTTTATGAAACATCATGTGTAGATTCCGCCATCGCGTCTGTTATAGAAGATATCGACAGCGCATTCATTTTAAAAGAGGAACAGAGAGCCGCGCCCGCGACATTTTGTTGGTTGAAAATATGAATGAAGGACATGCGTCATTTACTCCGTTGCTCTGATTGGTTGTAGGTCTATCCAATTGAGTGCAGAGTTGTTGTTTTTTTCCTAGTTCGGTTGAGACACGCCCCATAATCAAATCTCTATGGAGCGGTATCAGACTCACATTCTGACTAGAATATGAGTATGACGAAGTCAGGCTAATCCTAAGGAGGATGTAGACCCTGAATTTGGACACAGCCGAACATTTCAGTGACACACTTATAATGCAGGTAGGGCTGGGCGATATCGATATAAAAAATATATCGATATATTTTTTAAATGCGATATGGAATTACTTAATTAGACCATATCACATCGATATAGTTCAAGTTTGCGCTGTGATCCTTGCTCCCCGCGCCTCCGCTCCTCCTTTTCCACACTGCGTGCGTGTTTAGAGCATGTTATGTTATGAGAGGCGAATCATGACTACTTCAGAAAACCCAGCACAATAGGAACTACCAGGCAGGCAGTGACGTAAGTGTACGCTGAAATAAAGTTTTTCACCTCAGAAAAACGGACTTTCTTGTCCTGTCAGTCGTAATCCTGTTCTCGTAGCGCACGCTCAATTGCACGCGCAAATTCAGCGGCGCGCGCTGTATTGCTTCACTGATCAAGTGCAAAAGAAACTACGAGCATGCAACGCCGTTACGTTGTAAATTACACGAAATAAAAGTAATGCAGGTATGATTCTCATTCTATTCACCAGTTTCCATGTTTCATTAACAGTTATTGTTAATATTGTGTATTCACCATGGTAACTGTCGTTTCCATATAACCCCAAAATGCCACTATTTTTCTTTGTGTTATTTTTTATATTTTTAAATGACTGTAGTGGCTCATACCAACATTGTATTAACAAAAACTAGTTTGGGACTGCTATTTAATAGCTTTAGCCTAGGCCTAATGTTTACAGTGCTATGCATAAGTTTAGACACCCATACTAAAGTTGACTAAAAAGAGGAATAAAAAATCATCTTTTGGAAACTGAACTTAATGCCTTAATTTGAAAAAATAGGAAAAATCCAACCTTAAAGGACACCAATTTTCTTTGTGAATAAATAATGTATCGTAAATAAATAAATGTTCTTCCTTAAAATACAGGGTGCATAAGTTTGGACACCCCTATGTTAAATTCCCATAGAGGCAGGCAGATTTTTATTTTTAAAGGCCAGTTACTTCATGGATCCAGGATACTATGCATCCTGATAAAGTTCCCTTGGCCTTTGGAATTAAAATAGCCCCACATCATCACATAGCCTTCACCATACCTAGAGATTGGCATGGTTGTATTTCAGTTAGCCTAATAGCTAGTTTGATTTGCATTGAGAGATGATCTTATGGAAAGTATCTCTAGGTATGGTGAATGCTATGTGATGATGTGGGGCTATTTTAATTCCAAAGGCCAAGGGAACTTTATCAGGATTCATAGTATCCTAAAAAATAAATAAATAAAATACTTAAAAATAAAAATCTGCCTGCCTCTATGGGAATTTAACATAGGGGTGTCCAAACTTATGCACCCTGTATTTTAAGGAAGAACATTTATTTATTTACGATACATTATTCATTCACAAAGAAAATTGGTGTCCTTAAAGGTTGGATTTTTCCTAATTTTTTAAATTAAGGCATTAAAGGTATAGCGGAGGATCTTTTTACTTCCGGGTGGATACCCTATACTATTGGTCCTCCTAATTGTCAATCATTCTGGTGAATCAATCAAACTTTTCAAAAAGTGGAGAGGGCGGGACTTATCTAAAATTCGGAAAGATCCTCCGCTATACCTTTAAGTTCAATTTCCAAAAGATGATTTTTTATTCCTCTTTTTAGTCAACTTTAGCATGGGTGTCTACACTTATGCATAGCACTGTATTTATTAGTACTAGTCTTTACTATTAGTCATATTCTTACAATTTATGTTAAGTAAAGGGGAAAAGTAACTTACTTGTGTGTTAACAAATTTTGTGTAAACGTGTTATAATTTGCATATATATATATATATATATATATATATATATATATATATATATATATATATATATGCAAATTATTAATTATATTAGTATGTTCCATGCCTGGTTTTCATAGATTAAAATATAGCTTTTAAAATACGCCTACTGGCAATATCAAAGCGGTTTAAAACGTCTCCCCTTAAAACGCTATTGGTCTCGACTATTTAAAAAGTTAAAGGAATATGACTTGGCCTAAAAAAAAAATTTCAGTCAGAAGAATTTTTTTCACTTTAATCCCTGTAATGTGAAATTTCTAATGGAAATAATGATTTTTATTTTCATTCGATTTTTTCCAATGTGTCTGACATAATTTTACAATATTAATGATAGATTAAACATGACTGGATGATGTAAAGATGTGACAGCCATGTTCATATACAGATATGTTGATGATTTTTGGGTACTTGCATAAAAAAAATGAATATTTGTTTACACTTTATTTTAAGGTGTCATTGTTACAGTGTAATTATATATTTAAGTAGATAACTTAAATAGACTGGACCTGTTAATGGTGCCGTGGATTAAGTGTCTGATTGTGAAGTTCTGCTTATCTGAGCTGTAGATCCTGAACTGAGAGACTGAAGAGTGTCATTGTTCTCTACAGGTTGTATGATTGTGGTGTTACAGATGAAGGTTGTGCTGCTCTGACTTCAGCTCTGAGATCAAACCCCTCACACCTGAGAGAACTGAGTCTGTCAAGGAATAAAGTAGGAGATTCTGGAGTCGAGCAGCTTTCTGATCTACTGAAGGATCCTCACTGTAAACTGGAGAAACTGTGGTAAGATTGTATCAAATTTCCCAACATAGTCCAACATGGTAAATAATGATTGCCATACAAAAAAAAAAAAAAAAAATCTACTGTGAAATTACTAATGGAAATGTTTTTTTTTATTTTCATTAGATTTTTTCCAATGTGTCTGACATAATTTTACAATATTAATGATAGATTAAACATGACTGGATGATGTAAAGATGTGACAGCCGTGTTCATATACAGATATGTTGATGATTTTTGGGTACTTGCATAAAAAAAAAAAGAATATTTGGTTACACTTTATTTTAAGGTGTCATTGTTACAGTGTAATTATATATTTAAGTACTGAGTAATATTAAGCAACTACATGTACTTACTATAGGGTTAGGGTAGGATTAGGATTTGGTTGAGGGTTAGTTGCCTGTAATTATGCATAATTTACTGTTATTACTATGGTAAGTTCATGTAACAGATGTAACAAGGACCTTGTTAAATAAAGTGTTATCGAATATTCTTTTAATTTTTATGATATGGAAACTAACTAATCAAGCAGTTTGTAGAAGCGGGTCTGAACCTTAGACTGGACCTGTTAATGGTGCCGTGGATTAAGTCTCTGATTGTGAAGTTCTGCTTATCTGAGCTGTAGATCCTGAACTGAGAGACTGAAGAGTGTCATTGTTCTCTACAGGTTGAGGGATTGTGGTGTTACAGATGAAGGTTGTGCTGCTCTGACTTCAGCTCTGAGATCAAACCCCTCACACCTGAGAGAACTGGGTCTGTCTGAGAATGAAGTAGGAGATTCTGGAGTCGAGCTGCTCTCTGATCTACTGCAGGATCCTCACTGTAAACTGGAGAAACTGTGGTAAGATTGTATAAAAGTCTCAATGTTGTCTGTTTCTCTCCTGTGGTGAATAATGAATGATATAAAACAATAATGTATACAAAAAAGGTTTACCATCAAGTAACTGAAAAGGATGTTTAATCTTCAGTGGATTCTTTCCAAAGCTTCTGAGCTCATTTTACTTTTGAATGTTTTTGATAGTTATAAGATTGGATGATGTGAAGAGGTGACAACTGCTTTCATATACAAATCTGTTGAGGAGAAAGGAGAAATTCATATATATCTTATCATTTATATCAGTGTTTTCTGAACTGAGAGACTGAAGAGTGTCATTGTTCTCTACAGGTTGAGGGATTGTGGTGTTACAGATGAAGGTTGTGCTGCTCTGAGATCAGCTCTGAGATCAAACCCCTCACACCTGAGAGAACTGGATCTGACAGGGAATAAAGTAGGAGATTCTGGAGTCGAGCAGCTTTCTGATCTACTGCAGGATCCTCACTGTAAACTGGAGATACTCAAGTAAGATTTTATAAAATGTCCCAACATAGTCCTCTATTTTAATGGTAAATAATGATTGCCATACCAAAAAAAATAAATAAAAAATCTACTGTGAAATTACTAATGGAAATAATGATTTTTATTTTCATTAGATTTTTTCCAATGTGTCTGACATAATTTTACAATTATTAATGATAGATTAACCCTCAGGGGACCAAGAACGCGCCGGCGCGTTTTGCTCGTTTTTTTTTTTAGCAATGAAAAATAAACACAAAATGCTCTGTTAATTTTGATCTTTAATTTTCGTGTTCTACATCAATCGATCCTGTTCAGTTTCTTTTTTTTTTCTGTATACTCACAATAAAGATAAAGTGTTTTGCTTTTTGACAAATAAAGAAACTTTAACATGATGCGATGTCTGCCTTCTCTCTGTATGTAAACTCCCATTTGAAACGCGTTCGAAAATGATCTATAACTCCGCGAAAATTCAGTCAAACAGGCAAACAGACCCACGGGCATAAAGCTTGAGATCGCAGCTTTTAAATGAAGTCATTTATATAAAAAACAAATATTATCAGCTTCTGTAATCTGTATAAAAAGAGAGCGATTCCAGTCGAGCTTACTACGAGCTCATTGACTTTAATTCGTTCACGCCTACTCACGGAGCGCGCTATTCACAAGATAATGTGCTAAGCCATCTATGCAAAACAGGTAAACGCCCCCAAGCAAATGTATTAAACGCTTCAAGTTTCATCATTTCGTCACCTGCGCGTTGGGAAGATGACACGGTACACCGGTGCGGAAGCCCTTCAGTTCGTCCTGGATACTAGCGACGAAGAGTCCAGATTTTCATCAGAAGAGGAGCGCGACTACTCTGATGACGACCGTATGTATTTTGAAGAGCGAATTGATCCAGCCGTGGATAGAATTTCGGATGAGTAAGTATGTATTCTTACTTGCATTAGTTGACAAGTTATTCAAAACATGAGCTTACATATTATACAGGCTGGACTTGCCATCCAGAGTATTGACATTTGATATCTACCTTTATTCAACACGATCTAATGAAAGTGCATATCTATACCATGAATTTAATATCTTGTACCATTTCAACATCAAAAATGTTTTGTTTTGTTTTGTTTTTTTTGTGTACATATGCTACACCCCTTGGTTAGGAAATTTGTATTTGTATGTGTAGCCTAAATGATATGTTTAGATCATTATGTATGAAAGATAGAATTTAGAAATTATTTTAGAAAGTAGGCCTAGTAGGCCCTAGGTGTTTAGATTATATTTTGACTATATAAATGCTGCCTCATTATCATTAACGATGCATACTCGCAAATATCAGTTTTAAATGTGTGTAAATGTGCTGAAATGTGTAAATATACCCAGTTAATGAAGTGCACAAATGTGTTAGGCTAATGTTTGCGGTGTGCCTCTCCGTTAATGGCCCATTGACACGCATATAGGCTTATTGCACACGTCTAAAATTATTTACATCAGTTATTCATTATAGACTAATGACTAGACTAATGCTACTATAGTTATATTTATGTCATAATATTCTTCAACTTTTTTAAAAGGAATGTAGCTTCATCACTACCTCCGCCTGCAACTCGGAGTGCGCTTAGCAACACAGTCAGAAATCAGAAAGAGTAAGTACATATTTACCCACTATTTTACAGATGTTAGTTCAATTTTGTTTATACTTAGTGTTAATATTATGAGCCTGTATGACTTTATTATTTATTTTTGGAGATTGGTTGATGTTACATATGTTTTGTAACTTTTTTTAAAAGGAATGTAGCTTGTTCACTCTCGCCTTCCACTGCAACGAGGACACGCAGCAACAAAAATCAAAAAGAGTAAGTACATATTTACCTACTATTTTACAGATGTTAGTTACATTTTGTTTATATACTTAGTGATGATACAAATGCAGCCTATATGTGCCTGTGTGGCTTTGCAACAAATGTGTTGTTATGCATGCACAATATAACAATTATTGATTGGTAATGTTAATATAAAAGAGCTTATATTGTGTTGCTTTATCAGCATTGCTAAATGTCCATCAGTTATGCATGTGCTGGAATAGTACTCTGTAAAATATATGATAAAAATAGTTTTCAACTTTTTTTTAAAAGGAATGTAGCTTGTTCACTCTCGCCTTCCACTGCAACTCGCAGGACACGGAGCAACGGAAATCAAAAAGAGTAAGTACATATTTATCTACTATTTTTTTTAACTACTACTTTGCAAAAAATGTGTTATGCATGCACAATATTACAATTATTGTTTGGTAATGTTAATATAAAAGAGCTTATATATTTTTTGTTTTATCAACATGCTGATTGCCCTGCCCTGACATGCTGATAGTACTTTGATCAACCTTTATTAACCTTTATTAATATTATTATTTTTATAGGAATGTGGCAAAGAGGGCCAAGACAAACATTCAGACGAGCAACAAGGAGTCCACTCTGTCATGGAAAACAGAGACTGACATTGATATGGTTCCACAGACTCTGAGCTTCCTGCCTGCCCGGGAACTTGGACCACAGCTGAGTTCTGCTGACACACACACTCCCCAGACTCTCTTCAAAATGTTTTTTACTGTGAGATACCTGCCTTTACTTTTGTTTATTTATCGCTCACAATTGCTTTGTTTATAGCCGACTGATTATTTATTTTGGTCACATTTGATTTGCTTAGAGCCCGCATCAACGGGGCATAAGCATTTACTGTGAGATACCTGCCTTTACTTTTGTTTTTACAAAATTACATTAAAACAGATTGAAAAACAAAACATTTGAATCTCCTCATTCTTTGTTCAGGCTGCCTCACCTGATGGCCCATTAGCACTTGGGGGAGCGTCTATGTCACACCCCTGGTCTGAATCTCATTAATATTGATGACCCATTACCACTCCCACGCATAAACCTCTTCTGACAAAAAAACTGTTTTACAATGTTTAAATCAATGTAGTGTTTTATGTGAACAATTAGGCAGGATGATTTTCACATAATTTTGAAGCTAGAACTTAAAGGGAAAACATCAATTAGTCAAAAGTCTTGTGGACACATATTTAATATGTGTTTTGTGTTCTTAAATCAGCAACTTTCATTTTATTTTTTTCCAATAACCACGCATAAACATTATTCTCTTAAAAATACAAACATCTACATACACGTTTCTCGCATATTATGGTAGCCCTGTTTGTGCTATATAGAGTAAATTTACACCTTTGCCATTAACATGTTTATAAATAACTGAAAAAAGCACAAATATCAAGGCATGTCAGAACATCTCAAAGGCCCCAAAAACACCGTGGTCCCCTGAGGGTTAAACATGACTGGATGATGTAAAGATGTGACAGCCGTGTTCATATACAGATATGTTGATGATTTTTGGGTACTTGCATAAAAAAAAAAAAAAAATTTGGTTACACTTTATTTTAAGGTGTCATTGTTACAGTGTAATTATATATTTAAGTACTGAGTAATATTAAGCAACTACATGTACTTACTATAGGGTTAGGGTAGGATTAGGATTTGGTTGAGGGTTAGTTGCCTGTAATTATGCATAATTTACTGTTATTACTATGGTAAGTTCATGTAACAGATGTAACAAGGGCACTGTTAAATAAAGTGTTATCGAATATTTTTGTAATTTTTATGATATGGAAACTAACTAATCAAGCAGTTTGTAGAAGCTGGTCTGAACCTTAGACTGGACCTGTTAATGGTGCCGTGGATTAAGTCTCTGATTGTGAAGTTCTGCTGATCTGAGCTGTAGATCCTGAACTGAGAGACTGAAGAGTGCCATTGTTCTCTACAGGTTGAGGAAGTGTGGTGTTACAGATGAAGGTTGTGCTGTTCTGAGATCAGCTCTGAGATCAAACCCCTCACACCTGAGAGAACTGGATCTGACAGGGAATAAACTAAGAGACTCAGATGTGAAGCCGCTCTCTGATCTGAAGGAGGATCCACATTATAAACTGGAGAAGCTTGAGTGAGTAGTGATGATTAAAACTGTTCATATTTTAATTGAAAGTTAATTTAGTTTCTTAGTTTTCTTTCATTGTGATGGTGAATTCCTCACTATAAACAAGTGTAATAAGAGTTTAATTCTTAATTCTCTTTAATAGTTTATAGCAACAATTAAATATCTTCAAGTTTCTTTTTATTTCAAACAATTAAATATTTTGCTTTTATCATTGTCAATGTCAATTGCAATAAAAGATAATGGTAAATATGTATCACTAGTTTCTTTATCATAAATAAACCTGACCCAGTGACACAGAAAGAGGACAGTCATACAGGGTTATAGATAAGGGTCAAGGGTCATCATTCATGGTGACTTAGAAGCAAAATCAAAATCTGAATGTTTAAAAACAGCTTTAACAATCATGTATCGCAGTATTATATTATTTTCTCTCACTTAATCATCCAAGTAGTTTCTTTTAGTTGTTCTAAAGTTGATAATGCAATAATGTCACACACATTTGACTGTCTGTGTTTTACTTACAGGTTTTAGATGTTAGTCTGACCTTCTCTGGATCAGCTGATGGAGAATAAAGAGCCTCTACAGACACAATCACATTCAACAGAATCAACAGACACAAACCCACAGTGATCATCACACACACATGTGTGTGTAACTTACAGAATGATCCAATCCTTCATCCAAAGTCAAACAAGGAAACCTTCAACCAGATGAACTGGATGAATATTCTGAATGTTCAGATCCAATCTGACCTCTGACCTGTATTGCCTGAATCATAATCATACACTGTTCGCTCATTGGCCAGAGGAGAACTGAGAGACTGAGTCTGGTTTCTGCCCAGGTTTTCTTCTCCATTCTGTCACTGATGGAGTTTGAGTTCCTGCCACTGTCGCCTCTGGCTTGCTTAGTTGGAGACACTTAATATTCAACAATATTATTGATCTGCATTGACACCATTATATGAGAACTGACCTGAGCTGGACGATGACATCACTGTTTTCTCCAGAGCAGCTGTATAGATAAATGAACTAAAGAAATAACTTTTTTACAACAGAAATGAATCAACACTGAACTTACTTAAGCTGGACTATGACAGTATTTTCTTCTAGATCTGTTGTACAGCAGAAACAAACTCTGTTGCATTATTTTCCTGTTATCACTGTAAAGCTGCTTTGAAAATATCTGTATTGTAAAAAGCGCTATATAAATAAAGGTGACTTGACTTTTGTTTCTACAGAAGTGATATTTATACTGCAAACGCTCTACTACAGACATCTCCATATATAAAATGTATTTAATGACTTAATTTGAGTAATTCAGCCCACCAAATATATTCAAATGCCTTTGATTATAGTATCATTCACAATTAAATCATCTATTGCCTTTTAAGCAATGATGCATCGCCACTTTTAAATGTTACATTAAAATCTATTTTTTAAATTTGAACTCATAATCTATGGACACCTTTCAGTAATAAAATGGTTAATCATGTTTTCATTTTCAGTTGCAGAATATACATTCCATATGCTGTCTTTAATCTATTGCCAACTCAATATTACATCTTCTATATGAATGATTAACTGTATTCTATTATAAGTCGATTCAGCCGTCAGAGATGAAACTCAGAGTCCAGTGACCGTTCTGGACAAACCAGTGAAATCAACTGATCTGAGGTACAGCATTAATGTCTGGATGGAGAGATAGAAAGAACTAACTAGATCTTTCTATGTGAGGTTTATCTGTCAAATTAACTATTAATGCATGCCTCAGTTCTATTATTTCTGTTCTATTCTATTACTTATACCAACTCACATTACTTTTACCTCTTTAATTTGTGGTAATCTATTATTGTAATATTTTGTTCATGACTCTCCCCGCCATTGATGGAAATTTCCAGCTTTCCGTTGTAACACTTCAAATTAAAGACAAAATGAAACACAAAAAATAAGGGGGAACCACATCCAAGTATATTTGCCAAACAACCCCACATAGCAATTTTTTTCTGGCACAGCTCCGGTCCACACAATCACTTTTCCCTCGGCCGCAAAGAATGATGGCCCTGAAGTGGCCCAGAACTGGATTAGAGACATGCCGTTTGCGTCACCGCGGCGCGACAAAGGCTACCCTGATTCAAAAGCGATGCCAAAAGCACCCTTTGTTTCCCCGTGAAAGGAAGGATACATAAAAGGATCCTTAGCGGCCTGTCCTACCCCATAAATTAATGCGCGCCGATGACAACTGCATTTTTATTTTTAAAAAAGATGGCCGAGAGTTCAGTGGTGGATGGAAAATTCACATTTAAATGTATTATGTTTTCATGTACTCAAACAGCTAGTGAAACCATTGTTAAAAGCCACAAGTTTTTCTTTCTTATAAACTTCATCTTAACTCTGTCACCATTGTGTGGCTTCATTTGTCAGGTGGTTTGAGGCAAAACTTGTGCTAATATTAGTTTAATGACCTATTTGTAATATTTGCACTAGTCTTACCAATGAGAAGGAGGAGCAGAAGTGTGTGTGTGTTTATGTCTGTGTGTTCAAGGACATAAAAGACTGTATCTGTGTCCCAAAGTGAAGGCTACGTCCTTCTAAGGACCCAGCCTACCCAGCCGTCGAAGGACGCTCCGAGTCTAACCTTCGTAGGATTGTAATTGCCACCAGGTGTTCCCCATTATGCTGTCGCCTAGCAACGCTGAGATAGGAGAGCTGCCATCCTACGCGGCATCTATTAAAAAAATAAATGGAGCAAGACTACATCATTTTATTTTTTTTATTTTATGTTTTACTGGAGGAGATGGTGGGGATGTTGCATCCCAGGCGCCGCCGGGTGATGTATCTCCGGCTTTGTCAAGACCGTGGCCAGGTAAAGTAAACTGGTTTGCTGCATCCCAATTCAGAAGTTGCGTCCTTAATTGCTGGAATAGCAGCTACACAAGTTGAGACCGTACTTGTCATGTTATGATAGGCTACTTATGAAAAAAATACACATAAAGCTGTTCAAATGTTTAGTTATAGGCTAAGTTACCTTATGAAGATGCGATTTTTATGTATTTTATTCTCTTGATCATGGTGATCTTATTCAGGCATGATTCCAGCGTGCTTTGTTTTAACGCAGTCGAAGCATAAAACACAAAACAATAAATAAACACAGTGAAATATACCTCTTAAATAAATACAGTGAATATACCTCTTTAATATTAATATTTTTTATTTTTTCTAAATGTTATTATTGTATAAAATATTGTTTGTTTTCAAATTGGCTGTCAAACGCATCATTAAAAAAAAAGCAATGTCAAGAACTGTTCCTTTTTTATTTCATATCCCAACACAAGTTACTTAAAAAATAAACAATGCACAGAAATGGTACAAAAATAATGTTTATTATTCATTTTAAATTAACTGTACACAAGTTTGAAAAAAATACATTTAATATAACTAAGATTAAAATAAACTGTACAAAACTTAAGTTTCCTCTTTCCATTTAATGTAAATAAAAAGAAAATCCTCTTTTACATATACATAAAAAAAAAACAATTTCTCCACCATACGCTCAAGAAGCGCAAACAGCCTGTCCATCCTCTCCCTGCTCTCTCGAGCTCTCCTCTCCTCTGCCTCCAGAGCCATGTCCTCTCTAATGAGGTCCAGCATCTCCTCCTCATAGTCCCGCTTTCTCCGTGCTGGTGCTGCGGGTGCGGGTGCTTCTGCTGCTGGTGCTGGTGGTGCTGGTGCAGGTGTGGGTGCTGGTGCAGGTGCTTCTGCTGGTGCTGGTGGTGCTGGTGCAGGTGTGGGTGCTGGTGCAGGTGCTTCTGCTTCTGCTGGTGGTGCTGGTGCGGGTGCGGGTGCGGGTGCTTCTGCTGGTGCTGGTGGTGGTGGTGCAGGTGTGGGTGCTGGTGGTGCTGGTGCAGGTGCTTCTGCTGGTGGTGGTGGTGCAGGTGTGGGTGCTAGTGCAGGTGCTTCTGCTGGTGCTGGTGGTGGTGGTGCAGGTGTGGGTGCTAGTGCAGGTGCTTCTGCTGGTGCTGGTGGTGGTGGTGCAGGTGTGGGTGCTGGTGCAGGTGCTTCTGCTGGTGCTGGTGGTGGTGGTGCAGGTGTGGGTGCTGGTGCAGGTGCTTCTGCTGGTGCTGGTGGTGGTGGTGCAGGTGTGGGTGCTAGTGCAGGTGCTTCTGCTGGTGCTGGTGGTGGTGGTGCAGGTGTGGGTGCTGGTGCAGGTGCTTCTGCTGGTGCTGGTGGTGGTGGTGCAGGTGTGGGTGCTGGTGCAGGTGCTTCTGCTGGTGCTGGTGCTGGTGCTGGTGCGGGTGCAGGTGTGGGTGTGGGTGCTGCTGCTACGGGTGCTGGTGCTGGCTCCTCACTGTGGCCACCCACTGCTGAACTTGACCCTGGTCTGTCCTCAGGGATTGAGGCGATGAGGACAGGGGGATTGGTAGAATGCCTCTGCCCCAACAGCTCATCCATGAGGACAAACCAGGGCCACGTTTCAGCAGTGGGTTTCCCACCCACTCCCTCTCCTGTCCCAGGACACTTGCAATCCTAAGGCAGAGAAAATTAACAATGGCTTGTTAACAACAACAGCACAATACATTTCAGCAAAGATGTGTGTATTAACTTTCTTAATTTGTATTTTGTTTTTGAGTTGTCCCTTTTTTTTTTTTTTGCCTGCATGGGGGTTACCTTCCCCTTTAGCCTAATTTTCTCCAGAATTGCTCTAAAAAGCAGAAAAGGGCAAATTATAACACAGGGGTGCAAATGAAATATTAACATCAGTGCATTGTTAAAACTGAAAAAAGACACATCAGGACATGCATTCAAAATAGTTTAGAAATCATATTTCTGGATACTCAAATGTGGTTAAAACCTTTGTAAACATTACTTGCATGACAGCACTACCAAAACACATAAAAGTGAAGCCCATTGCATCATCTACTGCTTTTCTTATTGTTGTGGGTTTTCTAGGGTGAATGATATTCATTATAATACACAAGTGAGATAGACTACTGCAAATTTTACAAGTAGGTCTTACCTCCGCTCCAAGCCACGCTGGCGGAGTTTTTCACCCCAGTAAATAAATGGTCGTTTTCAGACCGCAGTTTAATAAACACAGCGGTCTGCTCCTTGCTCCCTGAAAATTATTAAAGTAATTAGCACAAGTTTTGCGTCTAACCACCTGACAAATAAAACCACCCAATGGTAACAAAGGAGTTAAGATGAAGTTTATATGAAATAAAAACTTGTGGCTTTTGACTGTGGTTTCGCTAGCTATTTAAGTAAATGAAAACATAATACTTACATTTAACAGTGAATTTTCCCTCAACCTCCGAAAACGCCATTTTTTCAAATGAAAATGCTTTCGTCACCGGCGCGCAATGACTTATGGGGTAGGATAGGCCACTAAGGATCCGTTTTTGTATCCTTCCTTTCACGGTGAAAGAAGGGTGCATTTGGCGTCGCTTTTAGCCTTCGTCGCGCCGTGATGACGCAACTGGCCTTCGAATACGGCCTTCGAAGGATGCATAACTGAATTGGGACAGCCTTCATAGCGCTGCGGTGACGCAATCGGCCTTCAAATGCGCCCTTCAAAGGATGCAGTCTTTGAATTGGGACGTCCTTCGTCACGCCTGATGCAATCGGCCTTCAAATATGGCCATCCGGCCTTCGAAGGACGCAGCCTTCACTTTGGGACACAGCTTGTAGCTGCATCTGATCACCGCTTCTAGCGCCTAGAGGACAGCTGCCATCCTGATAATTCATTTGATATAATTGAGTAAACCGCTATTGAACCAGAATTGGCTATTGTCATTTTTATGTTTTACATTTTACTGGAGGACATGGTGATGTTTCAGCCCCGGCGCTGCCGGGTCATGTATTTTTGGCTTAGCCAAGACCATGGCCAGTCTAGTGAAGGCTGTAGTATGCACTGATTGCTATTACGGTTCTAAATCACTTTAGAGGATTATTTACACCATTAATGTCCAGTAACTAGGAGAGGAGTAAAAAAGCCAGAGTCACGAGTCAAATTCACTCAATGTATTAATTGGTCAAATAAAAGAATGAATTATTTTCTCACAATGTCAACAAAATGTAAATATGTCACAATAAAACAGCGTAGGCCTACGCAAAATAACCAAACAATAAAACAACCTGCTTTGATTCAAAAGACACAATGATGTTGAGATAAGGCAGTGAAGTGGTGTTAATAAGAGTAATCAGTCTTAACAAGTCCCAAGTATTCCAGAGAAAGTCCACTTAATGGAAGGAGGGTGCAGATATCCTCAGACGCGATGCCTTCATATTGGAGCTCGAACAGGCGGTTACATGTTAGTAGCAGTGGCGATTTCTTTAAGACTGCAAGGGAAGCTCGGCTTCCCCTATAATGTCAAAAAATTAATGGTCAAATATGTACTATTGTACTAACATTTTATTGACTAAAAATGCGTTAGAAAACGTTCATCTCAAAGACGAGTTCGTTCAGAATCAGTTAAATGGGTCGGCTGACTCGATTTCCTTCTCATTCATTCCCGTAGCGTCACAGTGCATTTCCCTGTTGAAGCCCAGCGTCCATTGACTTCAACTGTTTCTTTTCAGCGCTTCGAAACTAGACGGTCATTGGATAAATGCTGCGATTATGTCCCGCCCATGGAAGCTCAGCTTCTCTGAGGGTGAACGGGGAGTGGGCTGGCCTGGACGCTGGGCTTCCGTGTGATGATTGGTGGGTCTGTCGAAAGGCTGCGTCTCCTTTTGTTTGACAGCGATTTCATACAATAAAAAGTCGCTGATGTTGAAGCTGTTCAAGCTCAGTCCCATCGTGGATTTTTCAAAGACAAACTTCTGCAACATATTTCTTGGTATTTGCTTGTCGAAATTGCTAGCCAATTTTCATAATACATTTCACACAATTATACATTTATACCTTTATTATATTATTACTTATTATATTTTATATATTATTAGTAGTAGTAATAATTCAAAAATAATTATTAAAATAATAAAAAAATATCTTATTATTAGTAGCATTATTATTATACTTTATTATATTATTATTTATACCTTTATTATATTATTACATTCATTTTTCACAGAGGATTTTCTTGAAAAGGAACGTAGAATTTACATATAAATAAATAAATAATTTTTATGATGTAAGCCGAAAATGCGCTTCCCCTCTTTGAAAGACCAGCAGCCGCCATCTTTGTCTGGTCCTGACAGGGTTAATGTGATGAGATATTAACAGTGAGGCCTGTAGCTTCGTGTGCTGCGATGTTCAGTGTGCGTGATGGGTTTGTGTGATATGGTCAGCTGGACAAACGTGGATAAACGTGCGGTTCTGTAATAAAACAAACAAACGCAATTAGTTTCTGTTACAATTCGTACAACAAAGTGCTGCGTCATTGTCACTTCACATGACTGAACGCGTGAGACACTGCAAACGTGTGATAAGGGCATAATATTCACAACTTTCCCGAACTCTGACCTTTCCCATGATCGCTATGGCAACGTAGAACAAGCCGGGAACGAACTTCCGATTTACTTTAGCCTGAAGATACTGCTATCAGAGAACAAAAAGTATAGAAGTACCAAGAGGCGAAACTCAATAGAACGTCCCATTGCAACCAGCTGGGGCCGGTTTCACAAAGCTATTTTAGAGTCTATAGTGTTTATAGTCTAAAATTTGCTCATAGTCTAATGCAAGTTAGACTGTTTCACAAAAATAAAGACTGACTTAATTTAGACCAAAAAAATTAGACACCTTACCCCCAGGCTAACTTAGGTCTAAGACTCTATGTTACCTTGGCAACCAGCAGTAACACTCAGTTACATTACAAATGGCCAAAAGAAAAGGGAAAATGGCTAATAATTTAAACATTTCTTCTTGTTACTACATTCCCAAGTAAAATGTCCTTGTAACTGTTAGGGCCGTTACATAGTCAATGCGAGCAACGATCGACGCGCTCCCTTTCATACGCAAGCGTCACGGCCGATGCGTGAAATGCAATACACCGTGACTGCTCAAACAGGGGGTAGTAGAGTCGTAGTGGAGTCATAGCTCTGAATGCCCGTCTATTTCGCTTCAAATGCTCGCTTTATACGCGCGTCCTATTCGCCTTGGACGCGCGAATGGATTCAAAATGTTTAAGCGTCGAACTACTACTAGATGATGAATCCATCACCATCTGAGACCGATATGAGCTCAAACCTGCTGTGCCAAATCTAAAGGAAAGATTTTCTTTACACTTTTGATGTTTGAAATGACATTAAAAGAGACCTTTGAATGGTTGTTGATGGTTTTGGCAAGTGCTGTTAATTTGCTGTTAACAGGTACAAGTGACAAACACAATTATGTAGTGTAGTGTAATATATAATATTCCATGAGTTCTCATCTGCAAACATAAATCCATCATTATAAATGAAAAGGGCTCTAGGATAGACATCTGTCATTCTCTGCTACGAGTCTGGATTACTGTTTTCTGTCCAACACATTTCTGTTACTATGTCGCTTTTTCCCAAGTAATTGCACAGGTTTCAACACAAAGTGTGCAGCGCAATTGGAATTATCATTGTTATACAAAGTGAGAAAAAAATGAATGTGATGTTTTCAATATTGCTCTGAACGGTTGCTGTGGTTACCAGTGAGTTCTCTCACGCACAGCGCATGCGCGCCACTCTACCGCTTTTTCCGTAATAGTGAAATAACAAAAAGTATAAACAAATGCGTTTCGACTACTGACATACAGCGCTTTTTTCTTTAAAGAGTTATACAAATGCCAAACGTCGGTTTAGTAAAGTTGATTGAACATATCAGTGGCATGCACAGACCTCCTCAGGGGCAGGGGCGGATGTTTTTTTAACATTTATTTATTTACATTTACATTTAGTCATTTAGCAGACGCTTTTGTCCAAAGCGACTTACAAATTAGGACTACATTAAGCGAGTCATCGTGAAGAGGCAAAAAGAACACAAGAAGTGCTCAAAATACGAAGTTCAGGCATTGATCAGAGTAGCATAAGCCCGATAAGCGAGGGTTTAAGGGAAATGGAAAAAGGAAAAGTTTTTTTTTTTTTTTTTTTTTTATGAGGTTAAGTGCTCATGGAAGAGATGGGTTTTCAGCTGTCTTCTGAATGTTGTCAGGGATTCTGCGTTCCGGATGAGGGTGGGGAGAGCATCACCAGCAGGGAACTGTGAATGAGAATGTTCTGGAAAGTGATTTTGTGGCTCTCTGTGATGGAACCACGAGGCGTCGCTCGTTGACCGATCGTAGGCGTCTGGTAGGGATGTAGATTTGGAGGAGTGTGTGTGTGTGTGAGAGTGAGGCTTCTGGTAGGGATGTAGACTCGTAGGAGTGAGTGAAAGTAGGAGGGAGCTGAGCCTGTGATAGATCTGTAAGCAAGCGTCAATGCCTTGAACTTGATGCGAGCAGTGAGTGGTAGTTACTTCGTGGTACCTTGATGGGGTGATTGATGATGAATGAAGGCCTGATCTTCCTGATGTTGTGCAGTGCAAACCGGCATGATCGAGCTGTCTTTGAAATGTGATCTGTGAAGGTCAGCTGGTCATCAAACGTTACTCCAAGATTTCTGACCGACCTTGATGGGGTGATTGATGCTGATTCTAGCTGGATGGTGAAGTCGTGCTGTAGAGATGGATTGGCAGGGAGGACGAGAAGCTCAGTCTTTGCCAGGTTGAGCTGCAGGTGATGTTCCTTCATCCATGTGGAGATGTCCGCCAGACAGCTTGAGATCCGTGCAGCTACTGTGGGATCATCTGGTTGAAATGAGAGGAAGAGCTGTGTGTCGTCAGCATAGCAGTGGTAGGAGAAGCCGTGTGCCTGTATGATGTGTCCCAGTGATGTGGTGTAGATGGAGAAGAGGAGCGGTCCAAGCACTGAGCCCTGAGGAACCCCTGTGGTCAGTTGATGTGCTCTGGATACCTCGCCTCTCCATGTGACCCTGAAGGATCTACCTGTGAGATAGGACTCAAACCAGTGGAGAGGAGTTCCTGGGATGCCTAGTGATGAGAGGCTGGACAGAAGGATCTGATGATTCACAGTGTCGAAGGCAGCAGATCCAGGAGAATGAGGACTGAGGATTTGGAAGCAGCTTTTGCGATCCGTAGGGCTTCTGTGACCGACAGTAATGCAGTCTCAGTTGAATGCCCTTCCTTGAAGCCGGACTGGTTGACATCCAGCTGGTTGTTAAGAGACAAGAAGGATGTTACTTGGTTGAAAACAGCTCTTTCAAGTGTTTTCACAGTGAATGGTAGGAGAGAGATAGGTCTGTAGTTCTCTACAGATGATGTGTTTAGTGTTGGTTTTGTAAGCAGTGGAGTAACCCGAGCCTGCTGGAATGCTGTAGGGAAAGTGCCAGTATGGAGGGATGAGTTGATGATGTGTGTGAGTGATGGTAGAAGTGTGGGTGAGATGGCTTGTAGAAGGTGTGAGGGGATGGGGTCAAGAGGGCAGGTGGTAGGATGACTGGAGAGGAGAAGTGTAGATACCTCTTCCTCGGTTAGCGGAGAGAAGGAGGAGAGAGGGTTATTGGCTGTGGAAGGGGTCGGTCTGGGTTCCTGTGTGTGTGGAGCGGAGAACTGACTGCTGATAGCTGTTGTTTTGTTGGTGAAGAAGTTCGCAAAATCATCAGCAGTTAAAGAGGAGGCGGGTGGTGGTGGAGGTGGAGGTGGACAGAGGAGAGAGCTGAATGTCTAAAACAGTGATCGTGTGTTGGAGGAGCTGTTGATCTTGAAGTATGAAGATTTTGCAGCATGAACATCCACAGAAAAAGACGAGAGGAGAGATTGATACATACTCAGGTCAGATGTGTCTTTTGATTTGCGCCATTTCCTCTCCGCTGCCCTGAGTTCGGTCCGGTGTTCACGAAGAACCTCAGATAACCAGGGGTTGGAGGGAGTAGCGCGTGCTGGCCTGGAGGAGAGAGGGCAGATATTGTCTAGAGAAGAGGTTAGAGTGGAGCATAAGGTATCCGTTGCGGTGTTCACATCCAGAGATGAGAATTGTGAGGGTGAGGGAAGAGAAGACACGGCAGAGGAAAGATGGGCGGGAGAAAGTGAGCGCAGGGGGGGTTGGTGGTACAGGGATAGAGAGTTGTAGACTGAAAGTTATGAGGAAATGATCTGAAACATGGAGAGGTCTCACCAGAATGTTGTCTGTGATGCAGTTGTGTGTGTAAACCAGGTCCAGTTGGTTTCCTGATGTGTGAGTACCTGAGGTGATGAGTCGTCTGAGATCGAAAGAGGCTAGGAGAGAGATGAAGTCTGTTGCACACGGCTACGTCTGTTGCATATTAATTTAATAAATCACCTGTATTTAAAGCAGTACCCGTCTGTCTGTTGTGTTTTTAAATATTTAAATGACTTCCTCACAATTAATTGGAGCTCGCTCGATGGAGAGCAGCAGTCGGTCAGAGAGCCTCTCTTCATTACCAATGAAGATACGTTGATACAATTAGAATGCAGAACACAAACAAATATAGGGAAATGATGATAATATTACTAAATATTACTTTACCAAACAAAAGAGTGAGAATCAAAAAGGTAATTATGAGGAATTCATGTTTAGTTTTGTTGATGTTGTAAATTGTATGTATTCATGAAAGTGTTAGCTATCATTAAATCAGTAACACTTTACAATAAGGTTTCATTAGTTAAATTTGTTAACGAACTAATAATAAACTGCACTTCTACAGCATTTATTAATCTTAGTTAATAACCTATTAATTTCAGCATTTACTAAAACATTATTAACATCAAAAGTTGTATTTGTTAACATTAGTTAATGCACTGACTGTGACATTACATGAACAAACAATTAACAGTTGTATTATTATTAACTAAGATTAACAAATACAGTAACAAATGTTTTGCTCATTAGTTCATGTTAGTTAATATGAATAATATTTTTTTTGTATTAGTGGCAATTGTGTATAAGTGTATTGCTATTTATTATAATATTTATAATTATTATTATTATTTACATTTATCAGAGAGGGGCACAATACATTTTGATACAAAAGGGGCAGGGCTTAGTGAAAGGTCATTCAAGTGTGTTTTAGGCCCCATTTACACGTACATGCTTATTTTGAAAAACGGAGACATTTCCCTTCGTTTGCGCCCTTCGTTTACACGCAAACGGAGGATTCGCCAATGAAACCGATTCTTTCTAAAAACTCCGGCCAGAGTGGAGATTTTGAAAATCTTCGTTTGCACGTTTGCATGTAAAACTTTTATTTATTTTTTTATTTTTATTTTTTTAAGAGCGGCTTTTTTTTTTTTTTTTTTTTTTTTTTTTGCATGAACAACTTTTACAGAACATGAACAAAAACAAAAATACAAAAAATACAAAAAATTACATAAATAAAAATGCCAGGGTTAAAAAAACACAAATACACAATACAAAAATTGAATGAAAACAAAACTAAATAAACCAAACAAACAATAAAAGGCTTTGACATTTCACAAAATCTGAAAAGTATTCAACAAATACATGGTTTTAACAGCTTTTTTGTTTGTACTGTCCTTAATGGAAACCATAGTTGTCTAATTCTTTCAATAGCACAGAAAAAAAGGTTTCTGATTAGTAAATTTACACCGATGAAAATTAAACTTAACCAAAAGAAAATTACATCCTAATTTGTTATTTATAAATTTAGAAACTTCCCACCACAAACTTTTGGTGTATTGACTGCCAAAAAAAATATGAGGTACAGTTTCTGGTTGCAAAAAAACAAAATGAACAATTTACATCTATGTCTTTGTTAAATTTGGATAGAAAATGTTTAGCAGCGTAAAATTTATGCAATATCTTAAATGAAATTTCCTTGACCTTATTTTTAATAATATATTTATTGCATGTAAAACTGAGAAAAACGGAGATTTAGGCAGCGACGTCACAGAATGTGACTATTTTCTGGATTCTGATTGGCTAAGGTGGGCTTGAGCTTCTCGTTACACTGCCACCTACAGGTTTGTCATGCTCGGTCTTGACAGCATATACACAGGTTCGTGTGCACAATGTTATTTTTGAAAACGAAGAGGGGTGAAATGTCCATTTATAAAAATAGCTATCCACATGTAAACGTAGCCTTATTTACAAGCGCCATTTTACACCCGGGTTTAAGAATCTTTAAATAAGAACAACGAATCATCCAAGTATCAAGTGATGTTTGTATTAAGTTTGATTTAACGCGTTGTTGATGGAAAACTCGAGCCTCGAGGTGTTTAATAACTTTATATTCAGAGCAAGTGTTCTGTGTGGCGAATGGAAAATTAACTTGCTTCATCACTAACGTAAGTAACTATGAAATATTAAATTACATTACACATGAAATTCTTAATATGAATTTCATTTTTATACTATTCTTTTTTACTTATCAATAATTGGACATAGACAGCCTAACGTTAGACCCTATATGTTAAAATACACTTTATGTAGGTCTAATTTTTTTGTTTCATTACTAAAAGCCAAACTTTCTTGAAACCACAGTGTTGTAACACTTTTCTCTTTAACATCTGTAGTGTTTGTTTTAACTTTTTGTTGTTGTTGTTGTTTTCTGTTTCTTAAACTGTACTTTCTGTGTAAATGAATGTCAATTATAAAGAGTGCTGTTGTCACAATCTCCCTTTATATATGATGTAATTTTTATTGAAAATTTAATTAAACTAAATCAATAGGAAACATTTAATAGTTGGAAAAGATATTGAACAGATATTTCTGTTTTAAACACACACAGATGAAATACTGGAGCAAACGCTACAGATCTGACTGAAGAAGAGAATCTGCTGATTCAGATGATACCAGTTCTGAACATTCATTAACATGATTGATAAAATCACATTAAATGTTGATAATTATTGATTAGAAATCAGAAATTTGATTAGTTTTGTGTCCATAAACACACTGAATAAAATGTCAAATGAAATGTATTGTGTTTGAGTGTGTGTGAATGAGTGTTTCTGATCTCTTACTCGAGCAGCTTCATGAAGACTGAATGAATCATGGACGACACACACACATTCAGACATGGAGATTCTTCTCCAGGATTCAGGTACTTCAATCTTCATATGATCTTAATGTTATAGAAGACTCATTTTCTGCACATAACAGGGTGTTGTGTGTGTTTGCCAGGGTTGGAATAGTGATCTGTTGTCTCTATCATATTCTGGTGTGGGATATACAGTAGTTGGAGCCACTCAGGGTCTTTAAACACTGTCCAAAGACACACAGATACAGTAGACAGCTAGATGATATATGACATTATCCTTGGACAGTCTCATCACTCTTCAACACACTGTCTTAATAGACGACCTTCTCATGTGGGATTTATTTTCATGTTAAATCAGCCAAGTTGATTCTTGTCTCTATTCTGTTAAAGTCAGTTTAAGGGTGACAGATCAATCTCACCGGAGCCCAGCTGTGTGTCCATGAAGAGTGACGCGTCTATGAAGGAGCCAATGAAAATTAAAGGAAAACACACATCAACAGATCTGAGGTACAGCATTTCATAGATAGATAGATCTTACATGCATGCAGACTTTGGAAAAAGACTATTGTTTGGCTCTCAGACAGGTTTGTTCTATCCATTTATTTTAATAGAGGAAAACAAGATACATTTATTGAACTGAATCACATAGGCCCTGAAAAATTAAGAAAAAAACTGCTTTGTATTAACCCTTGTTCACAAAGCAGTCTGGTGTAATATGATAAGCGCAGATATTAATGATTTTAGGTAACTTGAGCAGCACTTTCCCATCATAATCAAAATGAATCCACTGCGTCTTCAGTGGCCGTGAGTAAATGAAGAGTCTGATGCTCACTCTTACATCCAACAACAACACAACTGGCTTTCTTAGTAGGGAACTGGGACATTTCTCTCATCACTACAGCTGCTCCAGCACGTGGAAAATGGTGGACTGTGTTCAGGTCACTGAGGGCGGGGTCTATCAGCATTAGTGGGCGGGGCCTTGGCATTTTGTAACGTCACAAAAAGTAGCATCTGCAAATGGCCTTTTCTGAGGCACAGATTATGATTTATGGAGATTCAAAAAAGAGGAGTGGATGGATTTCTACCATTATAGGGTGGTTGTGTACACAGGGGTAGCAGGCTCCACCCACAAAAATAATGTGGGAAACTCATTAGGCTATATGATGATAAAAAAAAAACTAATTTAATTACCTTATTATTAAAATGCATTATTAGGATTTTACCACCTCCGCCTCATTTTGAGCCTGGAAAAACCCTGATGAAGCTCGAGGAAGACCAACAACGACGGCCTGAATGTGCAGAGGCTACATTGCAGGACTAGATAGTTGGTGATGTCAACAGCCTCCACTGTCGGCAAATCCTGAAGTTCTCCCGAAAACTCACTCATCTTCATGAGGAACGGGTCACGTCCAACATATCTGTTAATTAACTCCTTGTATATATGTCTTGAACTGGATCTAAATCCGCACAATACGGACTCTCCGCAACGGTTTCCTCCATAGACGTATTCTCCATGTTTACTTCCTCCGTCTAGAGTCGCTGTGACTGAAACCCAGCAATTGCACACATTTACCTGGATAATCCTTGAGGTTCCTTTCTCTGTTATGATGCTTGCTGATGCACAGCAGTGTCCAATCTTTCTACATTTTCATGTACGTTATTATGACTCCTCTGTGTGTACACACACTGCCGACACGCATTTATGTTCAAACACCATGTAAAGGTGAATTTTGCATTATAGCATTTATTATTATATTATATCTTTAACTCTTTTCCCTCCACTGAGGGAATGTTCCGGCTTTCCATGTTTTCACTGTTATACGGTAGGGGGCGCTATTACACATCTCCTGAAAGAGTATTAAATCTCCTGATCAAAGCACAGGCGACGAAGGTGAAAAAACTAGTGATCTCATATGTAATCATATGCTTATGTAAAATAACACGATCATCAACACTAAACAGCATATAAATCAAAACTAGTATGTAAATAAAACTTTTTTTTTTTTAAGGGAGAGGGTCTGTTCTTTCTTTTGATATATTGAATGTTCAGATATTCATTCAAAAAAATATTCTGGGGACCATGAAAATGTTGTGAAAATGGTCTAAATCGCTGGCGGTGGCTGGTAACTTTAAACAGAAAAGGCTGGCGGAGAAAGAGTTAAAAGACAACGTTCTCATGTGGAATTTATTTTCATGTAAAATCAACCATATTGGTTCTGGTAGAGTATAACTCTATTATTTCTATTCTGTTGTTGTATTAAAGTCAATGTGAGGGTGACAGATCAATCTCACCGAAGCCCAGCTGTGTGTCCATGAAGAGTGACTGGTCTATGAATCCGCCATTGAGATTTGAGGGAAAACACACATCAACTGATCTGAGGTACAACATCTTTGTTTAGACAGACAGAGAGACCACACACACACACAAATAATGCATGTATGGCATAATTCTGCAAATATCCACTTATTATCAAAACACAGAAATAGGTGATGATATTGTGTAAGCATGTATAACTCAGAGACTCACACTATTATAAAGCGCTGCAATAGCAGGAGTCGAGCACAGGATCAGGTCTCCTCTCACAGCTGGTCCAGAGCTTCAGTCCTGATGTTTCACTAACATCTACTGACACACAAAACACTGATAATCTGGACCAGAACAATACTGACAAACTCAACCAAACTAAACACAACTACATCACTCAGTGTTTCCCCTACAATGTATTCAGCAGCGGCGCTGCAAAATCTTCACATGATCAGTAATATCTCGACATTAACTTCATTCACTTACACACCTAAAAACACTGAGATATGACAACCGGCGGCGCTGCTGATGTGGTGGCTCTGAATCCACTTGTTGACAAGAAAGGAGGAAAGAGACACAGCCACATATGGAAATATTTTCGATTAGGCTAATGACACATTGCCATAAGAGGCCGTTCATATAGCGCGTTTTTTGCGCGTGCAAATTCGTAATTTAAAATGTAGATGTGGCAAGCGCGCTCATGACAGAAGCGCTCGCTCGTTTTTCCAGGCGCGCCTCTGTTCATGGTTGCATAGCAACGACAGACGCCACGAGAGAGCAAGCGCTTGTGGAAAGGAGAAAGCGGTACGAACTGCAAAATTGGTACCGAGAACCGTGGATTTTTAAAGAATATTAAAAAGTTGCAGTGAAAAAAAAAATATTCACCTTTAAGTCATTTCTAGGTGAAGACAGACCTGAGGAATAGGCTACAAGGACAGCATCTGGCCACGTGTATGCGTGTCAGCATTAATGCCCCCCCCCCCCCACAATAGCATTAAGTTACCAAAGAGCCTTAGAGATCTTCTATGAAAAGCCCAGAAAAATTGTGCTCACAGATTGGGTGTGGCCTTTGCCATTAAAATAAAATTTTCAATAAATTGTAAATAATCTTTTTCTGGGTTGTGCCGTTTCATTTTTCCCTATCAATTTCTACCTTATAGCTGAAAATGAACACAAAAGAAAAACATGAATAATCCGGTCTAAAATGATAAAATGAAGGTTTCTGTTTGTGACCAGTTCAAGGTGTGCTGCAATAATCATGCCTTGAATCTGCTGATGGTATATTTGTATGTCTCAAAATGTTCATTTCTATCCACAAAACTTGCCAGAACTCATGGTTTAAGGGGTTATTTAAAAAAAAAAATCTTCCAGAGGTGCATGCCCTCGTAACAAAACGTAACCGCACCGCTGCTGGAAAAATTTCAAGGGAAAACAGTGTCACTTACTGGGAAACACAAACACAACAACAGATTAAAAAGCAATTGTAAACGATGGATAGATTGATTCTCTATGTGAGGTTTCTCTACATGTGCTGTAATATAATTAAGAATTCTTGTCTCTGTTCTTTTGTTTCTATTCTATTGAAGTCAAAACCACAGGGAGAAATCAAACTCACCGGAGCCCAGCTGTGTGTCCATGAAGAGTGACCAGTCTATGGGAGAGCCAATCAGATTTGAGGGAAAACACACATCGACTGATCTGATGTACAACATTTCATTGATAGATAGATCTTCTCGAGTTACATGCATGCACACTCTGGAAAAAGACAATTTTTTTGTCTCTCAGACAGGTTTGTTCTATGCATTTATTTTAATAGAGGAAAACAAAATACATTTATTGAACTGAACCACATAGGCCCTGAAAAATATAAAAAAAGATATCAAAAGACAATTTTGCTAAGAACTGAAATCTAAAAGGATATCTTTAGAACTTCTTGAGTTACAGACATGCAAACTTTGGAAAAATACACATGACAGTTTCTGCTTCAGAGTCCCAATTTTAAACTGTCACCGTTTGACATATAGTGCAACAAACATAAGCGTAATTTGCGAGTTGGACATGTGGGACATGTGCCCACCACTTTTCTCCCGGGTCGATATTGTCCCCACCACTTTTTGAAACATCTCGCAGCACGGATGTCCCTAATACACACGAAACATCTCCAGTTGACTAGCAAGAGTATTCATTTCATTAGTTTGTGTTAATTTCATTCTGGTGCTGGAAAAAACGTACAAACATCATATGTAATCATATGCTTATGTAAAATAACACGATCATCAACACTAAACAGCATATAAATCAAAACTAGTATGTAAATAACACTTTTTTTTTTTTAAGGGAGAGGGTCTGTTCTTTCTTTTGATATATTGAATGTTCAGATATTCATTCAAAAAAATATTCTGGGGACCATGAAAATGTTGTGAAAATGGTCAAAATCGCTGGCGGTGGCTGGTAACTTTAAACAGAAAAGGCTGGCGGAGAAAGAGTTAAAAGACAACGTTCTCATGTGGAATTTATTTTCATGTAAAATCAACCATATTGGTTCTGGTAGAGAATAACTCTTTTATTTCTATTCTGTTGTTGTATTAAAGTCAATGTGAGGGTGACAGATCAATCTCTCCGGAGCCCAGCTGTGTGTCCATGAAGAGTGACTGGTCTATGGGAGAGCCATTGAGATTTGAGGGAAAACACACATCAACAGATCTGAGGTACAACATCTTTGTTTAGACAGACAGAGAGACCACAGACACACACAAATAATGCATGTATGGCATAATTCTGCAAATATCCACTTATTATCAAAATACAGAAATAGGTGATGATATTGTGTAAGCATGTATAACTCAGAGACTCACACTATTATAAAGCGCTGCAATAGCAGGAGTCGAGCACAGACACGACATTAACTTCATTCACTTACACACCTAAAAACACTGAGATATGACAACCGGCGGCGCTGCTGATGTGGTGGCTCTGAATCCACTTGTTGACAAGAAAGGAGGAAAGAGCCACAGCCACATATGGAAATATTTTCAAATAGTGATCTGTTGTCTCTATCATATTCTGGTGCCGGGATATACAGTAGTTGGAGCCACTCAGGGTCTTTAAACACTGTCCAAAGACACACAGATACAGTAGACAGCTAGATGATATATGACATTATCCTTGGACAGTCTCATCACTCTTCAACACACTGTCTTAATAGACGACCTTCTCATGTGGGATTTATTTTCATGTTAAATCAGCCAAGTTGATTCTTGTCTCTATTCTGTTATCTCTATTAAAGTCAGTTTAAAGGTGAACTAAGTAACTTTTTTACCTTAACTGAACAGCTTCGGAGTCATTAGAATGGTTATATTACTTATTTCGGGTTGAATGGTGGTCGTTTCGCACCCCCCTGGTGCCCGTGAGCGGAAAATACGCACTTGCAACTTTGAGCCGGCGGGCCGCCGGCCGCCGCGTCAGGAAGTCTCGCGTGATATCAGGTCTCGCGATGTAAACAATTGCTTTACGGCCAAAAGAAATCTGCTAAAATGCTGTCATTATTGCGCTCCCTCACGCTGTCCGAACCCGAATGAAGAAGACGTTTTAAAGAATGTCCCATCTGCTTTGATGTCGTTGATCTACTAGCCTCTGGTGTCTGAGAATCACCAACGAGTTTTTACAACAGTGTTGTCAAATATCTATTCCGAAGCTGTGGGGGGAGCTCTAGAGAGAAACCTGCGAGCAAAAAGCGAGAATACAGCGAAGAAATCCCGAAACTACTGAGTGCTGCTTTAAGGGTGACAGATCAATCTCACCGGAGTCCAGCTGTGTGTCCATGAGGAGTGACCAGTCCAATGAACTTTAAGGGAAAACACACATCAACTGATCTGAGGTACAACATTTTTGTTTAGACAGACAGAGACCACAGACACACACAAATAATGCATGTATGGCATCATTTGGCAAATATCCACTTATTACCAAAACTCACACTATTATAAAGCGCTGCAATAGCAGGAGTCGAGCACAGGATCAGGTCTCCTCTCACAGCTGATCCAGAGCTTCAGTCCTGATGTTTGACGGACAGACAGAGAACTTTGAACAGCGCTGAGCTTGATTAAGTAACTGTATTTGTAATTAGTAACTTTCCGCCTCTAGATATAGTTGGTGCCCTGAGGGTCTCGTCTCACACAGGGTCTTTATACACTTTCCTATTAAAAGAGCACACATCTATGTCAATAAACAGGTGAAATGATCCTTGTACACTGTAATCTCTCTTCAACATTTTCAGAAGCTTTTCTGCATCTGGATGTAAAAAAAAAAAAAAAAAAAAACATTGCCAAAATTAACTCTTGTCTGTTTTCAATTGAAGCCAAAGTTGCAGACAGAAATCAAACCCACCGGAGTCCAGCTGTGTGTCCATGAGGAGTGACGCGTCTATGGTAGAGCCAATAACATTTAAAGGAAAACACACAACTGATCTGAGGAACAACATTTCTGTCTAGAGAGACTAGATCAGCTCTTCCCAGATCTTCTCTGGAGCCGCTAACACAACCACTACACATTTTCTTATGTCTCCCTCATATAAAACACCTGTTTCAGCTCATCAGCTCATTAGTAGAGACTGCAAGACCTGAATAGACAGATGGATGGATAAATGTAGATAAACCTCAGATAGAGAACCAATCTATCTATGTAAAATGAACTGTATATATTCTTGTCTGTATTCTGTTGAAGTGGATTCCACCAGCAGAGATCACAGGCTCCAGAGTCCAGCTGTGTGTCCGTGAGGAGCGACCGGCCTATGGACAACATGACATTTAAGAGGAGACAAAAATCAACTCAAATGAGGTACAACATTTCTGTCTCATCCTGATAGTAACTCACTGTACTCAGACTATCCATTATTAACAAATAAATAGATAGTAAACAAAGATAATGTACACAAGCAACAGCGTGTTTTAACATAGACACGAACAATCACCGGCCAAGGACAGAACTGAACGGGAGAATATATACACAGGGTAAACGAGGGAACTACTGTAACTAGACACAGGTGGATGAAGGTTAACTAATCAGGGACTAACAAGAACAGATGCACACGTACGGTTTGTCACTCTTTAATGTGGCATGACAGATTATTTATCAGACGCTTTATCAACCCTTCCTTTAAACGGCAGCAAGAACCAATCATATCTTTATTGCTAGTTATAGCATGAAATAAACATGAATGAACCATGAACACAAGAATATATGTTGAAATATACAGTACAACTTACTGAAATATGTTCCAACCATGGAGAGATAAAACAGCTTGTGAATCAAGTAACATTACATTTATCTCAGAAAAGTTATACAAAGGTCATACAGTAGTTCATTAGTAAGCTAGAAAGAACACTAGAGAGTTATGATCTTAACCTGTTAGGGATGTATTCATTATTTAATGTATATCTAAATCTGTGTCAGTTATATTGTTAATTAAAATATTTTTCTACTAAAAAGAGTTGATTATTGTTACCATCAGTCTTTCAAAGACTTTCAGAGCCTCTCAACTCTTTCAGGAAGTTCAGGAGCTGCAGGTTATGGAAGTTCATTAAACCGGCCTTCAGATTTTCAGATTAAATTGAATGTTGATTTATTGAATTCAATAATTTGGACATTGTTGCTAATTTTTACCTTTAATATTATAGTAATGATCCAAGTGAAGCAGGTCCACTGTATAGTTTACTGCATTAGATGAGAGTTTTTTTCCCTACAAAATGTACATGTATCTCAGATATTTCCAGATTTATTTGAATTGAGAACAGAAACAAATAATGAAATTTATATCAATATCCAATTCCTAGAGACTTGTGCAAACGGCCAAATAACAGTTTTACTGATATATAGACCATCAGCACTGTTGCTCGTGTTATATTGTCTAATTATTTAATTAGAGAGTATTATTATTTTACTAAAACTTTTCTCTTCATGTTGTAATCTGTCAATCTTTCACTGGTCCAAAGCAGATTCAAATCAGATCTGCTGAAGAAGTTTCAGTGTCTGTATGAAGGAACAGCAAAGCAAGGAAACCCAACACTCCTGAATGAGATCTACACAGAGCTCTACATCACAGAGAGTGGAAGTGGAGAGATCAATAATGAGCATGAGGTGAGACAGATTGAGACACAATCCAGGAGAGCAGCAACAGAGGACACACCAATCAAATGCACTGACATCTTTAGACCTTTACCTGGACAAGACAAACCCATCAGAACTGTGCTGACAAAGGGAGTCGCTGGCATTGGAAAAACAGTCTCTGTGCAGAAGTTCATTGTGGACTGGGCTGAAGGGAAAGAGAATCAGGACGTCCAGCTCATATTTCCACTTCCTTTCAGAGAGCTCAACTTGATGAAGGACAAAACACTCAGTCTTTCAGCTCTTCTTCATGTCTTCTTCCCTGAAACTAAAGAAATGGAAATATCCAGTGATGAATATAAAGTGTTGTTCATCTTTGATGGTCTGGATGAGTGTCGTCTGTCTCTGAACTTTAAGAGTGAAGTGAAACTGTGTAATATATCTGAATCAGCCTCAGTGGACGAGCTGCTGATGAACCTCATTGAGGGGAATCTGCTTCCCTCTGCTCTCATCTGGATCACCTCCAGACCAGCAGCAGCGGATCTCGTCCCCTCTGAGTGTGTCCATCGAGTGACAGAGGTACGAGGCTTCAATGAGCCACAGAAGGAGGAATACTTCAGGAAGAGAATCAGTGATCAGAGTCTGGCCGATACAATCATCACACACCTGAAGTCCTCGAGGAGCCTCCATATCATGTGCCACATCCCAGTGTTCTGCTGGATCTCAGCCACTGTTCTAGAGGAGATGTTGAGTGAAGCCGAGAGAGGAGAGATTCCCAAGACTCTCACTCAGATGTACACACACTTCCTGATCATTCAGACCAACATCAAACATGAGAAGGACTATGAGAAGAGAGTGAAAGATGAAGAAGACATGATCCTCAAACTGGGGAAACTGGCTTTCCAGCAGCTTGTGAAAGGCAACCTGATCTTCTATGAGGAAGACCTGAGAGAGTGTGGCATTGATGTGACAGAAGCATCAGTTTACTCAGGATTGTGCACTCAGATCTTCAGAGAGGAGTTGGGCTTGTATCAGGGGAAAGTCTTCTGCTTTGTTCATCTGAGCATCCAGGAACATCTAGCAGCTCTATATGCACACATTCACTTTACAAACGAGAACAGAAATGTGTTTGACAAAACCAAACAAAGTTTATTTTCTAAAATCTTAAACCAGATGAAATATCCTTCATTATCTGAGCTGCATCAGAGAGCTGTGGATGAGGCTTTACAGAGTAAGAATGGACATCTGGACCTTTTCCTCCGTTTCCTTCTGGGTCTCTCATTGAAGTCCAATCAGACTCTCTTACGAGAACTACTGACACAGACTGGAAGATGCTCCTACAACAAAGAGAGAACAGTTCAGATCATCAAACAGAAGATCAGGAAGAATCGCTCTCCAGAGAGATCCATCAATCTGTTCCACTGTCTGAATGAACTGGGTGATGATTCTCTGATGCAGGAGATCCAACGTTATCTGACATCTGGAGGAATAGGAAGAACCAGACTCTCCTCTTCACAGTGGTCAGCTCTGGTTTATGTGTTGCTGACATCAGAGCAGAAGATGGAGGTTTTTGAGCTAAAAAAGTTTATTGGAGCCAATACTACAGCAGATAAAGTTCTTCAGAAGCTGCTGCCTGTGGTTAAAGAATCCAGATCAGTTCAGTAAGTCACTCTGACAACAATCATTACACTGATAAAACATGATCATATTTATGAGTTTAGCATGTGTTTTCGTACCAAAGCAATACTGTAAAATGAGAAATTCATATATATCTTAGGTAACCCTTTACAATAACAGTACATGAATAATCATATACTAATCCCTGAATTAATAGTTATTTCAACATGAACTCATGATTAGCAAAGATATGAACTAATCATAAACCAATGTAGAGTTATAAAGAGTAATAAAGAGTCCTAAGGATTCACACATGAATAACAGAAGCCTTAACTGGTAATACATGTTTGATAATTAATGCATTAATTAACATAGGGGTAAACTAAATCAACCAGGCTCCGTAAGAATAAACAAGTACTCTGAATTGTACTTGAATTAAACATGATTTAATACTCATTTAATTATTTAAGTCTCAACGTTGTCTGTTTCTCTCCTGTGGTGAATAATGAATGATATACAAAAAGAATATACAGGGTTTCCCATACATAAGGTTTACCTGAGCGGACCAGGAAAATACAATTCGAAATCCAATTCAGTGGATGACCCGTGCAAAATGCGTAAAATGTTTTGTTTTGAGAGAGAGAGAGAGAGAGAGAGAGAGAGAGAGATGCAGCGTTGAGCGTGAACTGATCGTGAAATGATCGTGAACAAAGCGGCGAACTGGACATCATCAACTGCATGCTGAACGCTGTTTAATTCAGGACCTAATTCAGGAAAGTTATGAGTCCTGAGAGTCCATGAAAAATAAACACCAAACTAAGATACATTTTTACTCATAAAAAGATGTTGTGAAAGTTGTCAGTCATTTTCTCTTCAGTGGGGAATTGACCCTTCGCAGGGAGTTTGATTGACAGGCGATCTGACCAATAATAATCCGCCATCCGCCATTTTTTCCGACAAAGCGGTCAGGAGAGTTAGTCGATTAACGTTGGAGGATTTGAACTTGAATAACGGTGTGTACTGACATCTTTCCGAGGTTAAAACAACATTCATTATGTTCATTCATGTTTATTTGATGCTATAAATTAAAGGTGCTCTAAGCGATGTCACACGTTTTTTAGGCCAAACCATTTTTTGTCACATCCAGCAAACATCTCCTCACTATCCGCTCGCTGCCGGTCCCCTGAACACACTGTAGAAAAAATGCAGTCTCTGTAGACAGCCCAGGCTCCACAAACCGCAACGAAAACAAACTGGCCCAGCCTTGGCCACGAAACATAACAAACAGTGTTCCAGCCAATCACGGACAAGAATGATTTGGGGGTGGGGGGGTGGGGGGGTGGAGGAGAGAGAAGCATGAAGAGGGAAGTTAGAGGAGAGATGCCCTAACAACGACTAACGAATTAAAAAATTCAATAGAGAAATATGCAAAGATGGTTAAAACGAAATGATGCTTTTAAATATTAAATTAAAACCGCCAGTAGGTGGCAGTAAGTCTTTATGAGTGAGTCATTGAGTTATTAATTCATACAGTAACGAAGCAAATAGCTGTATTTATGAATGAATGCTGCTGTTCTGCTGTGGCTTTCGTTGGAGCTATTATGTTGTTGTAAAAAAAATACTGACAAAACTGTTTAAAATGAACACCACTTAATATTAACACCTTTCGTTTGTTGAACTGTTGTATAAAATATATGTCACATTTGCATTTGTGTGGATATTCGTATAATGTGATTAACATTAAACAGGAACTCACACAGGGTTTTTGATCGAAGAGAGTTTGAATCTTAAATCGATCTTTATGCACAGTCTGTGTCTTTATTTGTTCTTCATGCTAGTAAGTGCTAAATCCCCACTTTTACAAAGGTACATGGTCGACAACGGCAGTAAAGCACGATTTGCCAAGGCAACATAATCTAAACTCACAAAGTTGGTCATCCACGCTGCTTGTGTGAATGCAGTCAGTTTTGACCGCAAAAGATGAGGTAATTTGATCGGATGTCATGCATTTATGGCATTTTACCTGACAGAGATACATACTCAGTTTTAATGTTATTTTAAGGTGGGGTAGAATTAAATCAATGGCAAAATTCAGCATTTTGTTCGCGTACCCCCTTCTGTCACCTCACCTATCTTTGTAAAGCGACCTTGGGTGTTGGAAAGGCGCTATACAAATAAAATTTATTATTAATATTAATAACCACCCAAACACAATTTAACACGCATTTCAGGATACCAATGCTCTGTGAAAAAGTCAGTAATTATTTAATGCCAATATTAAAAGGTTGAGGTATTCGTATTATTACACAAAAACAAACATACAGCACAAGCTTTCCATTTGCAATTGGAATTGAACTCGAACTGTTTCGTTACTTTCTCAGACAGCTGCATATCCCTCACTCCGGCAACTGTCCATGCTGGATCTGTCCCGTTGTTTTAAAAACTAATCACGGAAAGCACAATAAGGCATTAGCATGACCGCATCCAGCTAGCCAGGCCTTTCTAGAGTACCAGCCCCGAGAGAAGCCTCGCACGCACTGCTTCCCTTTATTGTTATCCTGCATATTAGAGATGGACGTGGGGCGCTACAAGAATCGCCCATACCCTAGCCATACCCTATTGGCCAGCCGCCCCTGACTGCAATCTAACGTATTTATGATTGAACGGCTTGTTTCAAAATCTTCCTGGTCTACTGACATTTGTTAAGACATCTGATTTAAACATTATAATGCTCATGATAACTTTTGTTAACTTTACAATAAATAAATCCACTTCACCAGTTAATTACTCCTCGAGAGCGATGCCGTTGAAATACACAGAGCGACCGCATAAACGGAAGTTCAAGACAATATTCTAAAGTAAAATGGAATTCTGAGTATTCCGAATACTAACCCGTTCATTTAATTCTACCACACCTTCAATTAACATTTAAACTGAGCATGTATTTCTAGCAGGTAAAATGCCGTAAATACATGACATCCGATCAAATAACCTCATCTTTTGTGGTGAAAACTGTTTCTGCATTCACACAAGCAGCGTGTATGGTATGATAGGAGCGTTCAGATTATGTTGCCTTGCCAAATCGCGCTTTACTGCCGTTCTCGACCATGTACCTTTGTAAAAGTGGGGATTTAGCACTTACTAGCATGAAGAATAAATATAGACACACACTGTGCATAGAGATCGATTTAAGATTCAAACTCTTGAAAGTTTCAAAGTTCCTGTGATCACATTACGAATATCCACACGATTGCAAATGTGACATTGATTTTATACAACAGTTCAACAAACGAAAAGTATTAATATTAAGTGATGTTCATTTTAAACAAAGTATTGTCAGTATTTTTTGCAACAAAATAATAGCTACGAAATCCGCAGCAGTGTTGGTGAACGAATCTGCGGCTTTGAATCAATGATTCAGTGATTCATTCATAATTACAGTCACTTGCTTTGTTACTGAATGAATGAATGACTCGATGACTCACTCATAAAGACTGTGACTTACTGCCACCTACTGGCGGTTTTAATTTCAAATTTAAAAGCATCACTTTGTTGTTACCATCATTGCATATTTCTCTATTGAATTTTTTATTTAATTAAAGCATTATTTATTTTCTAAAGGTATCTGTAAAGGTAGAAAGTGCACTGGAAAAATATTAGGGCTGGGACGATACACCTATCTCCCGAGTCGATATTATCACGATACTTGGGTGCCGAATCGATATGTATTGCGATATTTTTCAGAATTGCGATTCTACAAGTATTGTGATTCAATATTGCGTTTTTTTTTTTTTACACTAGACCATGGGGGAAAGTTAAATCATACACTTATACAGACTGTACATGATGTATAAGATGAGACATATTTACAAAAACAATTCATCATATTTTTCTGACTTATTTTAGAAACATACAGTACTACATTCCCTTTAATAAATGATTCAATAACAAATACATTTTTTAACAGTCACTTGAAACAATTTAATCGATAAATGCGTCGTTTTAAGCGCCAAAATCAAAAGCTGATTTACTCTATTTTGATCGCTATCATAGACATCAGTGTTTATATTTGAACTTTAAACTTTTATCCCAGTACTTTTATTTGAAATATTGTATCACAGAAATAATGATAGGCTACTATGAGGAAAAGCCTGCTGTTTCATGACGACTCTCTCTGGGTCAGCGGCAACACAGATCTGAATGTTGCGATATGATTTTGTCAAAGGTTTAATAGACAGACGAAATGGAAGAAGATTGCGTGAGTTTTTTAATCAAGATCATAGTGTTTTATAGATGAATCGTGCAGCTCTACTGTCTTATCTCTCTCTCAGCATATGAGTAGCGCTGCGCGTCTTGCGAGGGCTTTTCAATGCATTCAGTCTCAATACGCTTTCGTGTGTCCACTTATATTACGTCACTCAACACTCAAAGATAACAACACATTTCATCCTCTGTTGAAACGAAAGTGGCTAACTTCAGTCAACCTCATCTACAAGCAAGGGCAAATATCAAGCAATTTAATTTGAATTAATATTGATTCTGTAATAAAAAAAAATCGATTTTAAAATTGTTTAAAGGTGAAATCGTTTGGTGAATCGATTTTTTTCTCCCAGCCCTAAAAAATATTGTCCCTTTCTGAAAAAGGTGTGACTGCAGAGATGTATGCAAAAGGATGTTAAAAGCCTTAGGCATGCCACTCTAAAAAGTTTGAGAACCACTGGTCTATATGATATCCTTTTAAACAACATAAACTAAACAATATATAGACTGAAATTGCGAAATGGCTTTAACAATATTAAATTGTGAGCGAGACTTCTCAGCAATGAACAGGGCAAGTGATTTTAAACCATAATGCAAGAAAGCACAATATGAAAATTGTCAGTTAATCTTCTCTTGTGCTATCTTCCAAAATGGTTATGTAAGTTTGTTTCTATTTCAGATCAAAACTGACATGTGAAATAAACTTAAAGGAGAGCACCTTGCTGCACGCTTAAGCATTAGTAAACGCTCCTGCCCCTGAAGCCGATCCGTACAGGCAGGCCCTAGAAAGTTGTTTTCAAAGCAGAGAAAAATTAATTGCTCAGACAGAAACTGTCAACTTTGTAAATAGTTTCATTATGGAAATATTTGTTCATGCTTGTAGTAAAATTTTATGAATTTATGCATAATATGAATTTCTACATTATTTCTAAATTATTTGTTAAGGAACACTGAAAAGTATGTTTAATCTTCATTAGATTCTTTCCAAAGCTTTTATGCTGCGTAGACACTCAAGACACTTTTATCCTTATGTTGATTATTCTCAGGTTAGGTATAGTACATCAAATCTGTCCTAAATCACAAGCATCTGAATTTTCATTCTCACAATCTATAGTTCAGAAGACTTCTTCATGTTCTGTTCAGTTCAGCTTTTTAGAAATCAAAGACTTTTGGCTGGCAAGCTTCTTAGTTTCAATTAAATATAGTTTATTTATATTTATATTTAAATATAGTAAATATATACTATTAACAGATTAACTAGTTTACAAAAATGCATACTTGTAACAGGACAATTGCATATTTTCTACAACAATAGTTATAAGCATGATTGGATGATGTAAAGAGGTGACAACTGCTTTCATATACAAATCTGTTGAGGAGAAAGGAGAAATTCATATATATCTTATCATTTATATCAGTGTTTCCTGAACTGAGAGACTGAAGAGTGTCATTGTTCTCTACAGGTTGAGGGATTGTGGTGTTACAGATGAAGGTTGTGCTGCTCTGACTTCAGCTCTGAGATCAAACCCCTCACACCTGAGAGAACTGGATCTGACAGGGAATAAAGTAGGAGATTCAGGAGTCAAGCAGCTTTCTGATCTACTGCAGGATCCTCACTGTAAACTGGAGAAACTCGAGTAAGATTTCATAAAATGTCCCAACATAGTCCTCTATTTTAATGGTAAATAATGATTGCCATACCAAAAAAAAAAAAAAATCTAATGTGAAATTACTAATGGAAATAATGATTTTTATTTTCATTCGATTTTTTCCAATGTGTCTGACATAATTTTACAATATTAATGATAGATTAAACATGACTGGATGATGTAAAGATGTGACAGCCATGTTCATATACAGATATGTTGATGATTTTTGGGTACTTGCATAAAAAAAATGAATATTTGTTTACACTTTATTTTAAGGTGTCATTGTTACAGTGTAATTATATATTTAAGTAGATAACTTAAATAGACTGGACCTGTTAATGGTGCCGTGGATTAAGTCTCTGATTGTGAAGTTCTGCTTATCTGAGCTGTAGATCCTGAACTGAGAGACTGAAGAGTGTCATTGTTCTCTACAGGTTGAGGAAGTGTGGTGTTACAGATGAAGGTTGTGCTGCTCTGACTTCAGCTCTGAGATCAAACCCCTCACACCTGAGAGAACTGGATATGTTATCGAATAAAGTAGGAGATTCTGGAGTCAAGCAGCTCTCTGATCTACTGCAGGATCCTCACTGTAAACTGGAGAAACTGTGGTAAGATTGTATCAAATTTCCCAACATAATCCAACATGGTAAATAATGATTGCCATACAAAAAAAGAAAAAAAAAATCTACTGTGAAATTACTAATGGAAATGTTTTTTTTTATTTTCATTCGATTTTTTCCAATGTGTCTGACATAATTTTACAATATTAATGATAGATTAAACATGACTGGATGATGTAAAGATGTGACAGCCGTGTTCATATACAGATATGTTGATGATTTTTGGGTACTTGCATAAAAAAATAATAATATTTGGTTACACTTTATTTTAAGGTGTCATTGTTACAGTGTAATTATATATTTAAGTACTGAGTAATATTAAGCAACTACATGTACTTACTATAGACCCCTTCAATGTTTGTAAACATCGAACGCCTAGGTTGGGTGCGCGCGCAGCATGGGGTCAGAAAAATGGTGCGGCTAATAGACCGGCATATATATATGCACTGTCTTTGCCATCACAGGAACGGGAACAGAACCATAATAAACTTGTTTTAGCTAATGGCGATTGTCTGCCTGATTAGAGTCCTGCACGGGTTCGGATGGGTGACCCGCAAATTTTGCTCAAACGGGTGAAAAATATCCAACTGTGTCGGGTCGGACACGGGGGAAACACGGGTCTAAACACGGGTCTAAACATGGGTCTAAACACGGGTTTAAAACAATCACATGCAAACGTAAAAATATATTCAGATTTTTAGGAACACGTCTACAAAAATATGCCTGATTGCCTGTATTTCAAGTTGATAAAATAATGTAAAATCCACATCAGTTTATTTGCCCACGCGCCACGCCCTCCCAGGATCTTTCACTTTTAAAGATACCTCATAACCGCGCGCGCGCGCGACCTGCTTGCAGTCGTCGAGATGGATGCTGAGGAGTTGAAGAAAGATAGCTAGTGGAGATTGTAAAGTTGTCGACAGTCATCAAAAATCAAGTCCAGTGTGTGGGAGAAATTTGGAGTTATCTGAAGAAAATATTGTGAACGGCTTATTTGCTGCATGCATTTTCGTGTTGGATAGCCGCAAATGTGGAACTTCATCGCCGAGGAACCACGCAGATAACTGTGATAACAAACCAAGCAGTTCTGTCGAACAGTATTTTTTTTAAATTTAACACTGTTAAGTATGTGTATTTTTTATATATTAAACGGGCAGACTGGGACAATGCTACGATCAAAGATGCTCGTGTTTGTAGTGTTATTGTGTTATTGACAATTATTGTGACAACAACGGTAGAGTTAAGCCCTGGTAAGTAAACAAATGTTTTCTGTAAACTGTAGACTGGTTTAATAGTTAGGTGAAGTTCGATATCTGGCATTAATTGTGACCTGTGTCATGCTACTTAGCAGATAGCAGCAGTATCTGAACCATAGACTGTAAAAAAATAGATCTGAACAGATGTCGTCAATTTTTTTAAAAAAAAAACGGATGAGATCCTGCAGGAATCCGGAAAAACTTGACTCCACAACCGGTGTGATTTTCACAGTCCACGACGCAACAATAAGGCATTTTTTTCTTGACGAGAAATTCTCTGGTTAACACACAATTCAATGGGATGGAATGAACTTTCTGACCCCGACATGCGCACTGCGAACTTCGACTTTTCCTGTGACGTCGACCGTGAAGGGGGCTATAGGGTTAGGGTAGGATTAGGATTTGGTTGAGGGTTAGTTGCCTGTAATTATGCATAATTTACTTTTATTACTATGGTAAGTTCATGTAACAGATGTAACAAGGACCTTGTTAAATAAAGTGTTATCGAATATTCTTTTAATTTTTATGATATGGAAACTAACTAATCAAGCAGTTTGTAGAAGCGGGTCTGAACCTTAGACTGGACCTGTTAATGGTGCCGTGGATTAAGTCTCTGATTGTGAAGTTCTGCTTATCTGAGCTGTAGATCCTGAACTGAGAGACTGAAGAGTGTCATTGTTCTCTACAGGTTGAGGTATTGTGGTGTTACAGATGAAGGTTGTGCTGCTCTGAGATCAGCTCTGAGATCAAACCCCTCACACCTGAGAGAACTGGGTCTGTCTGAGAATGAAGTAGGAGATTCTGGAGTCGAGCAGCTTTCTGATCTACTGCAGGATCCTCACTGTAAACTGGAAATACTGTGGTAAGATTGTATAAAATGTCCCAACATAGTCCTCTATTTTAATGGTAAATAATGATTGCCATACCAAAAAAATAAATAAAAATCTAATGTCAGGGATTAAAGTTCTCCGTCGCTACGACGGATTTCCGTTAATTGCAGCAAGTCCATGACGGATTTCCGTCATTGCGGGTTCCAGTCTGTCCTTAAAGTCTTAAATTCACTTTTCATAATTTTTAAGGCCGTAAATAGGCTTTCATTTCTCAAATAGTGTAATAAATATCTTAATTTTAGTTTGAATAGGTCTTAAATTAAGGAAAGACGAGGTGTATTCACCCTGCTGAGGGGGATGTGATCAAAGCCTGGAGTGGAGCAAAAGCACGTTCCTCTCTCCACTCTAAGCACTCTGTAATCACTCCGCTCATAGTCCACTCCGGGTTTTCAATTACCGCTCACGGAAAGTGCATGTCAGGCTACAGCTGAGCGCTGAGGTAGAACTATGGCTGTGTCCAAATTCAGGGTCTACATCCTTCGGAGTACTCATTTGAAGGATGTTACGTCACAGCGCCGCGACGAAGGCTGTCCAAATTCGTAGGATCCTTCAAATGCGGCCCACAAATACGTCCTCCTTTTCCCCGAATTGGAAGGATGGGTGTGGTGGATCCTTTCCCGTCCTACCTATCCCATAATTCTTTTCGGCAGAGCGTAATGGCGGACGAAGCGAGCGGTAGTGGAGTGGGAGAGGAGTATGCTTTTCGATGTAAGTTTTTTAAAAACTGGCTTTTCAAAAAAATATTTTTTTTCAGTGGTTGAATTTTTTTTTTTTTTATAAGGAATGGCCAAAGCTCAGGCTTGTCATGTATTTAACTTTTCATTCTTGAATAAGAATTGTGAACACCCCCATACTGAGATATCATTTAATTTTCACATTAAATTAAATAAAGTTTTATTTAAAGTTTTCTTATTGTGGGATCCTTTATGGTAATACATATGATATGGTACAACTACAGTGCAATGCAAATAGTAAATATAAGATAAAGTGAGAGGTAGGCTAATAGTAAATAGTTTAGTCAATAAAATAAACCAACATACAGCAAATAAAATAGTAATGAAAAGTATAATTATATAATATCATAAGTACTAATATAATAATAATATATTGATAATAGCATATAGTTTATTTATAATACTATAATAATAGCAATAGAATATGAAATATCAATTACAGAATAGACAATAAAAATAATAAGTTAAATAGTTAGTTACTATGAATAGTAAAATAATTTAACAGCATAACTATAATAGATTGATAATCGCAAGTGGTATATTATTATAATAACAATAATAAATAATGTAAATTTATACATTTTAACATATTATTACATAGGCTATATAAAATAAAATGACGCAACCCTGTCTCTTTTTGTTAAATTTCAGTTTTTAAAAGGTATAAGAAGCTACAAGTCAAGAAATAAAGTAAACGATTCAGTCAAACATAGGCAGCAGGCTACACCGTTAAAGTTAAATAAGCCTAAATATATAAAGTTATGAAACTTCACTTTGCCCTCAGCCACAACAATCTGCCAAGGAACAAATTATAGATTAATGAAACCAAAGATCGCCTGTTAGATAAACACAAGACGAATTATTCTCACTAGACTGACAGCGGCGAACGTCTAGAAGCTCTAGCCGAGGCAAGGCTGTTCTCGGCGGGGTACATGAGCGCTGAGCGCCCGGTGATCCCTGGATCTCACAACTCCGAAACCGTCAGATAACATTTTTAAAATGGCGCTCTCTTTATAAATAAACCACAGATTTGAGCTTTACACAACTACATTGTCGACTGAAAAACTCTTAAAACTACATTTCGTGACACAGTAACATTTGTATTTTTAAATTTCGCGGCCTTTCTCCTCTGAAAATATGTGAAAGAAGGGTAGACTTTCCAAATTCACAAACACCGACTTCCGGGCTTTGCGGTCGTCGGAGGACCCCTCCTCCTTCAACCGGGTAGGAAGGATCCTAAAGCCCCGTTCACACCGCCAGCGATTTTGTCGCTGCATGTCGCTAGTCTCTGTACAGTGAAGTCGCTTGTGGGCGTTCCTAGTGTTGTCGCTCTAATGTTATTGGTAGACTGCACGTCTGAGCATATACCATCACAAGTGTTATATAAAACTGAGATATAATTCTAATTTGACTAGGAATTGGTCTTAAAAGATTTAAAAGCAATATTATGCTGTTGGGAGAGTGTTGTTATATTAACCACAGCAGTGCAGTGCATTAAATATTTAACTACATTAACGATCGATCAATCAACAAATTAAACTCACTCATACTGTCAATAGTTACTAAAACGTTATTCGAATTTGACAAATAATCCATTTCTTGTCCCTTATAATCCACATAATGCAGGGGAAACTGTAAAATGAACTGTCTGCAGCAGTGCTAAACTTGCATCATAAAATGACAACACTCGAACTAAATGTGTGAATTAAACTCACTGAGAATGTCGACAGTTTCTTTTCCATGCATCATTTTATTATATCCATACAGTCAAATCATATAAAACAGTGAAATCGCCCTCGAACTCTTCTTGCCTGCACTCGAGACGGTGACGTGAGCTGAACTCCACTGAAAGTCTTCTTTCCTATTGGTTGTCGTTCGCGAAAATCGCTTCTCATTTGCATAAAGTTGAAATTTCTGAACTTTTGTTGCGCGTCTCGTGTCGTTTGACACGCCCACATTCTGTCGCCAACGGTCACTGTCGCTCGTGTCGCCGGATGTCGCCAGCGCTCCATTGAGATGAATGGGATCATGTCGCTTTGTCGCTGCGTGTCGCTGGCGGTGTGAACGGGGCTTAAGGTAGCCTGGGTGCCAGCCCGAACCCCGCCCACAACATTTTTTGGTCAGGAAGTTCGGTCTGGACTCGATCCATTGAGGAGTAATTATGCTCGGCTCCTAGAAGGCCGAGCCAATCAAATTGCCAGGGCGGGCTTTAATCGATGATGGACAGATGGTCTGCGGTTACGTAATCACCCACGTCACCAAAGAGCACTTGATTTGAATTAGTTTACAACAAAGACGACTGCAGCTGGAGAATAGAGATTTAACGAGTTCACATTTACAAATAAGTCAGATAGAATAAATGCGTTGGCTATATGAGATGTCACGAGTTCACACAAATAAGTCAGATAGAATAAATGCGTATATGACGTGCTGTCCGAGGAGAGGGCTGTGGGCTCGGACAAGAGTGAGGATTCGGGGTGGTGGAGGGACCGAGGGATGCTGAAAAACTGTCAAGGAGTGTTAGGTAAGTTGACAGAGTGAATATGCTTCCTCGGTAACGTTAGACATGGTATTGTTTGATGACAAGTTGATATTGGATTGATTATTTGTACGTGCTCCTCCCGAACTTTGTTTATGAAACATCATGTGTAGATTCCGCCATCGCGTCTGTTATAGAAGATATCGACAGCGCATTCATTTTAAAAGAGGAACAGAGAGCCGCGCCCGCGACATTTTGTTGGTTGAAAATATGAATGATGGACATGCGTCATTTACTCCGTTGCTCTGATTGGTTGTAGGTCTATCCAATTGAGTGCAGAGTTTTTTTTTTTTCCTAGTTCGGTTGAGACACGCCCCATAATCAAATCTCTATGGAGCGGTATCAGACTCACATTCTGACTAGAATATGAGTATGACGAAGTCAGGCTAATCCTAAGGAGGATGTAGACCCTGAATTTGGACACAGCCGAACATTTCAGTGACACACTTATAATGCAGGTAGGGCTGGGTGATATCGATATAAAAAATATATCGATATATTTTTTAAATGCGATATGGAATTACTTAATTAGACCATATCACATCGATATAGTTCAAATTTGCGCTGTGATCCTTGCTCCCCGCGCCTCCGCTCCTCCTTTTCCACACTGCGTGCGTGTTTAGAGCATGTTATGTTATGAGAGGCGAATCATGACTACTTCAGAAAACCCAGCACAATAGGAACTACCAGGCAGGCAGTGACATAAGTGTACGCTGAAATAAAGTTTTTCACCTCAGAAAAACGGACTTTCTTGTCCTGTCAGTCGTTATCCTGTTCTCGTAGCGCACACTCAATTGCACGCGCAAATTCAGCGGCGCGCGCTGTATTGCTTCACTGATCAAGTGCAAAAGAAACTACGAGCATGCAACGCCGTTACGTTGTGAATTACACGAAATAAAAGTAATGCAGGTATGATTCTCATTCTATTCACCAGTTTCCATGTTTCATTAACAGTTATTGTTAATATTGTGTATTCACCATGGTAACTGTCGTTTCCATATAACCCCAAAATGCCACTATTTTTCTTTGTGTTATTTTTTATATTTTTAAATGACTGTAGTGGCTCATACCAACATTGTATTAACAAAAACTAGTTTGGGACTGCTATTTAATAGCTTTAGCCTAGGCCTAATGTTTACAGTGCTATGCATAAGTTTAGACACCCATACTAAAGTTGACTAAAAAGAGGAATAAAAAATCATCTTTTGGAAACTGAACTTAATGCCTTAATTTGAAAAATTAGGAAAAATCCAACCTTAAAGGACACCAATTTTCTTTGTGAATAAATAATGTATCGTAAATAAATAAATGTTCTTCCTTAAAATACAGGGTGCATAAGTTTGGACACCCCTATGTTAAGTTCCCATAGAGGCAGGCAGATTTTTATTTTTAAAGGCCAGTTACTTCATGGATCCAGGATACTATGCATCCTGATAAAGTTCCCTTGGCCTTTGGAATTAAAATAGCCCCACATCATCACATAGCCTTCACCATACCTACAGATTGGCATGGTTGTATTTCAGTTAGCCTAATAGCTAGTTTGATTTGCATTGAGAGATGATCTTATGGAAAGTATCTCTAGGTATGGTGAATGCTATGTGATGATGTGGGGCTATTTTAATTCCAAAGGCCAAGGGAACTTTATCAGGATTCATAGTATCCTAAAAAATAAATAAATAAAATACTTAAAAATAAACATCTGCCTGCCTCTATGGGAATTTAACATAGGGGTGTCCAAACTTATGCACCCTGTATTTTAAGGAAGAACATTTATTTATTTACGATACATTATTCATTCACAAAGAAAATTGGTGTCCTTAAAGGTTGGATTTTTCCTAATTTTTTAAATTAAGGCATTAAAGGTATAGCGGAGGATCTTTTTACTTCCGGGTGGATACCCTATACCAGGGGTTTTCAAAGTGGGGGCCGCCAGGGGGCGCCAGGGGGGCCGCAGCAAGTTGAAAAAAAAAGTGAAAAAAACGTTAAAAAATAAATATTTGCTAATATGAGTATTGTTATCAAATAACATTATAATAATTTGTTGCATAGCCTATCTGAACATTATACTTTTAATGCTAATCTTTTAGAGATGAACTGATTAATCGGCTAGTGACAAGAATTGGCCGATTTTCACGTGATTTTCAGTCTGACATATGCCGATTCAAATGCACTCGGGCGCGCATGAATAACATCGCGCAACATCAGCATCACACATGCACACAGAACGCACATGTAGGAAATCTTGTGAATTACGGCCGTTTCAGACCGCGAGCGGCGCGTGAGCAGCGCGAATTTTTTTCGGCGTGCATGTTCAGTGAGTGCATTCACATATGTGAGCGTCAAGCAGGAGCGTCGCATGAGCAGCAGTGAAGCGGAGGGTTTCGGCGCTGAGTCTATTTTTGCTGCGCTGCTCACGCTCAATTAAAGTGAAAGCACACTTTTGATGGACAAAATAAATATGATTTCACATAAAAAGTAGCCTACCTAAAATGCACATAATTTGCATGTATAGTGTGTTTGAACAAGAACTGGATTAGGCTATGTCAGAAAAGAAAATGAAGACAAAAATATTTATAGAAAATGTATCCATTTAAACTTGTTTTTATTAATCAGTTTGGGTAAAAGTGGTGTTTTATTATATATATATATATATATATATATATATATATATATATATATATAAAATAATTGTGTGTGCTGTAAAGTGGTTAGAAAAAATTAAATCAGAATCGGCTAAAATCTGTATCGACAGGTCAAACTCAATGAAAAATCGGAATCTGCCTTGAAAATTGTAATCGGTGCATCTCTATAATCTTTCTGATTGGCTGGTATCAAACACCATCACATAATCTGATGTTCACAGATGTTTTATTTATTTATTTCTACACGTGCCGTAGTATTGTCGATGGGTTCAATAACACATCCTAAGGGGGGCCTTGGCCAGAACCTAGTGGTATTTGGGGGGCCTTGGCATGGAAAAGTTTGGGAACCCCTGCCCTATACTATTGGTCCTCCTAATTGTCAATCATTCTGGTGAATCAATCAAACTTTTCAAAAAGTGGAGAGGGCGGGACTTATCTAAAATTCGGAAAGATCCTCCGCTATACCTTTAAGTTCAATTTCCAAAAGATGATTTTTTATTCCTCTTTTTAGTCAACTTTAGCATGGGTGTCTAAACTTATGCATAGCACTGTATTTATTAGTACTAGTCTTTACTATTAGTCATATTCTTACAATTTATGTTAAGTAAAGGGTAAAAGTAACTTACTTGTGTGTTAACAAATTTTGTGTAAACATGTTATAATTTGCATATATATATATATATATATATATATATATATATATATATATATATATATATGCAAATTATTAATTATATTAGTATGTTCCATGCCTGGTTTTCATAGATTAAAATATAGCTTTTAAAATACGCCTACTGGCAATATTAAAGCGGTTTAAAACGTCTCCCCTTAAAACGCTATTGGTCTCGACTATTTAAAAAGTTAAAGGAATATGACTTGGCCTAAAAAAAAAATTTCAGTCAGAAGAATTTTTTTCACTTTAATCCCTGTAATGTGAAATTTCTAATGGAAATAATGATTTTTATTTTCATTCGATTTTTTCCAATGTGTCTGACATAATTTTACAATATTAATGATAGATTAAACATGACTGGATGATGTAAAGATGTGACAGCCATGTTCATATACAGATATGTTGATGATTTTTGGGTACTTGCATAAAAAAAATGAATATTTGTTTACACTTTATTTTAAGGTGTCATTGTTACAGTGTAATTATATATTTAAGTAGATAACTTAAATAGACTGGACCTGTTAATGGTGCCGTGGATTAAGTCTCTGATTGTGAAGTTCTGCTGATCTGAGCTGTAGATCCTGAACTGAGAGACTGAAGAGTGTCATTGTTCTCTACAGGTTGAGGAAGTGTGGTGTTACAGATGAAGGTTGTGCTGCTCTGAGATCAGCTCTGAGATCAAACCCCTCACACCTGAGAGAACTGAGTCTGTCAAGGAATAAAGTAGGAGATTCTGGAGTCGAGCAGCTCTCTGATCTACTGCAGGATCCTCACTGTAAACTGAAAAAACTGTGGTAAGATTGTATCAAATTTCCCAACATAGTCCAACATGGTAAATAATGATTGCCATACAAAAAAAGAAAAAAAAAAAATCTACTGTGAAATTACTAATGGAAATGTTTTTTTTTATTTTCATTCGATTTTTTTTCCGATGTGTCTGACATAATTTTACAATTATTAATGATAGATTAAATATGACTGGATGATGTAAAGATGTGACAGCCGTGTTCATATACAGATATGTTGGTGATTTTTGGGTACTTGCATAAAAAAAAAAAATGAATATTTGGTTACACTTTATTTTAAGGTGTCATTGTTACAGTGTAATTATATATTTAAGTACTGAGTAATATTAAGCAACTACATGTACTTACTATAGGGTTAGGGTAGGATTAGGATTTGGTTGAGGGTTAGTTGCCTGTAATTATGCATAATTTACTGTTATTACTATGGTAAGTTCATGTAACAGATGTAACAAGGACACTTAAATAAAATGTTATCGAATATTCTTGTAATTTTTATGATATGGAAACTAACTAATCAAGCAGTTTGTAGAAGCGGGTCTGAACCTTAGACTGGACCTGTTAATGGTGCCGTGGATTAAGTCTCTGATTGTGAAGTTCTGCTGATCTGAGCTGTAGATCCTGAACTGAGAGACTGAAGAGTGTCATTGTTCTCTACAGGTTGAGGGATTGTGGTGTTACAGATGAAGGTTGTGCTGCTCTGAGATCAGCTCTGAGATCAAACCCCTCACACCTGAGAGAACTGGATCTGACTGGGAATAAACTAAGTTACTCAGAGGTGAAGCTGCTCTCTGATCTGAAGGAGGATCCACATTATAAACTGGAGAAGCTTGAGTGAGTAGTGATGATTAAAACTGTTCATATTTTAATTGAAAGTTAATTTAGTTTCTTAGTTTTCTTTCATTGTGATGGTGAATTCCTCACTATAAACAAGTTTAACAAGAGTTTAATTCTTAATTCTCTTTAATAGTTTATAGCAACAATTAAATATCTTCAAGTTTCTTTTTATTTCAAACAATTAAATATTTTGCTTTTATCATTGTCAATGTCAATTGCAATAAAAGATAATGGTAAATATGTATCACCAGTTTCTTTATCATAAATAAACCTGACCCAGTGACACAGAAAGAGGACAGTCATACAGGGTTATAGATAAGGGTCAAGGGTCATCATTCACGGTGACTTAGAAGCAAAATCTGAATGTTTAAAAACAGCTTTAACAATCATGTATCGCAGTATTATATTATAATCTCTCACTTAATCATCCAAGTAGTTTCTTTTAGTTGTTCTAAAGTTGATAATGCAATAATGTCGCACACATTTGACTGTCTGTGTTTTACTTACAGTTTTTTTTAACTGCTGGTTCGTTGGCCAGAGGAGAACTGAGAGACTGAGTTTGGTTTCTGCCAAGGTTTTCTTCTCCATTCTGTCACTGATGGAGTTTGAGTTCCTGCCACTGTCGCCTCTGGCTTGCTTAGTTGGAGACACTTAATATTCAACAATATTGTAGCGTTTATACGCCCACGTATAAATATTATTAATTATTATTCATAACGGAATATGACCAATAATTAATATTTTAATTATTTTTAATTATTTTCAGAATTTACTGTAGCAGAATCAATAGTATGATCATTTTATCAGTTCATCCAATGAACAGAAAGCATAAACAAGTATTAACTCTAGGAAATATAATATCTTCCTGGCCAAGAAAGAATTAATCCCCAGCTAACAATAAATTACGAAGTAAATTAAGGGTAAAAGCATAGGTAACTTAAATCGAAGTTCAAGACAATAAATCTGATAAGCACATACACAAGCAATCTCTTTTCAAATACAAACAATACTTTATTGATTATATACTAATACATAAAGCTAATCTCTAACACAAACACACGCACACACACACACACACACATACACATTCATACGCGTTGCAGAAAGGGATAGAGTGAGGAAAGAGTGGGTTTAAGAGTGAAAGGATGAAATCTCACGATTCCATATGCACTTAGACATGACCTGAACGAACCATCAATCATTAATTTAACCCTTCTATCATTTCTTAAGACTGGTTATTACCCTTATCAAAACACCAGTTTCAGCTTAAAAGTCTGGAGGTAGTCTACTTGCGTATTTGCTTTTGGGGATTCCCTTTTTGTTGCGTGAAAGGGGTTTTCCCGGTCCGTTCGGTCTCCTCGTGCCTGATGTCTGGGTCACGTGGTCAGTCACGTGGTGTGCTGGCGGAATGAAAGTCTTTGTTTGAAGCTGGCTTTGCAGAAGAAACGTGGCTCGAAATCTTGTCGCAAAACTTAACTTAGAACCGACACTCACAACGGAAAAGAAATGAAACTAAGAAAAGAAAGGAAATTGAGAGTAGATGATGATGGCTTGAATGAAGCTGTTTAACCCATGTTCTTCAGATCTTGATTTGGGTTATTTCGTTTGCGCGTTTACATGGTTCCTATAGAGAGAGAGAGAGCACCGAGAGAGAGAGAGCTTCGAGAGCAGCGAGAGAGAGAGCTTCGAGAGCAGCGAGAGAGAGAGATTTGTTTTTGGGTCTAAGGTTTTAACTAAAAGTTTGTCCAACCTCCAGGATGAGTTCTGACCAATTAGACACTGCCTTTGTTTGCAAAGTCATAAATCATGCGCTATCTGGGATCTCCTTACTAGCAGAGAGAACAGAGGCTACAGTTTAGCCCTCTGGAGTCTGAGCTGTTTTCTGGGCCCTGAAGGTGTTCTGACATGCTCTGACATTTGTGCTTTTTTCAGTTATTTATAAACATGTTAATGGCAAAGGTGTAAATTCACTCTATATAGCACAAACAGGGCTACCAAAATATCTGATCAACATGCATGTATATGTTTGAATTTTTAAGAGAATAATGTTTATGCGTGGTTATTGGAAAAAATAAAAATGAAAGTTGCAGAAATAAGGCCACAAAACACATACTAAATATGTGGCAATAAGACTTTTGACTAAAGGATATCATCGCCTATAGTTTTTTCTTCAAAATTATGTGAAAATAGTCTTGCTTTATCGTTCACATAAAACCATACATTGATTTAAATTGATGTAAAACAGGTTTTGCTTGGAAAGCCAATATGCGAGGGGGGCGTGAACGAGGAGTGGTTTACACCCACTCTGCATAATGAGCCATTCACTCAGGCGTGACAACTGACTGAGCCACAATGCAAGGACCATTTAAGATTTTGCTTGCATCTATCTTGTAAATATGTTTTGCTATTTTATTAAAAAGGTTACAATTACAACAATTTCAACAATATTTCAAGTGTACTCTTTCTTTGTAAAAAAAAGATTATAGGCCTACATTTTATCTATGTATTCATTACTTTGAATATAGCCAACATTGGAACAGCTAACATCTTAGTTGATGACTTTATTTTTGACAAAAATAGTAGGCTATTTTATATATAGAAATTGCTAAACAAAAGCTTATTTGACGAGGCAGTATATTCTACAGTAAAAACTGTACCCAAATCTACTAAACAAAATGTTGTCTTTCATATTTCACCTGACTGTAACGTTGTTTTCATGAAATACGCTTACACACGCTTAAAATGATGATAATTAAGTGTAAAGATAGGTATTACTGAAAATATTTGGTGTTTGGGGTGAGGATTGGGGTTGATCCATTTATAAAGTAGCTGTTTTTTATTTATTTTTCTGATGTGCACAAATAAGCGACAGGTATCATAAGATTTTCTTCTCCATGTTCCTTTTTTTCTATTCTTTTATTCGTTCATGCATGTAATAATGAATGAATGAATGAATGAATTTATGTATGACTTGTGCAATAAAAAAAAATATATATATATAAAAATATAAAAAAAATACGATAGGCTATTGACTCGCGATCTTCGCAGTAGGCTAGTGAACGCACCGGAGAAACGCACATTTATTAGGCTACATAGTTTTTTTTGTTTTGGATGGTTTTGTTTAGAACCAGCTTTCTGTAAATATATTTCACATTTTTTAGACATGTGAGGCGGCTACGGTCTGGTTGATGATCTCCAGTTCAAGCACCTTATGTTGTGATTGCTAGCCTATATTTACTTTAAATACAGGAAATTTGTTAATGAAAAAATATTAAAATTAAGATACAATTGATACAAAACGAAATTCGTTTTAAAGAAAGGATTTGTACTTTCTGTTTTGAGGTCTCTGTGAATGTTTGAAAGTCTTTAGTGCTTTTTAAAAACGCGCTCGCGTCCATAATGGAGAACTGTCACGTAATATTGTTTTTTGCCAGCTGTGGTAAACAGCGCGCATCTATGCCGTTCATTCATTCATAAACAGAAACCCGAGAAGGAAAAACGTACTAGTATTCCTCAGCTCGTATTCCTCGTATTCCTCATTATTCCTCACAGCGCTGCGTTGTAAACAAGTAATGTTCTGAATAAACTTGTGTTTTGGTTTTGTCGAGCTGATGGGGGCGTTCACAGGATTGCGCGGATTACCTCAGCCATTTGCGTTTGAATAGCACGCGCTCTCCGTGGGCGGAGTCACATTACATTTGAATTAGCTCTAATGAGGTCTACTGGAATCGCTCTCTTTTAATACAGATTTCACAAGATGAGAATATTTGTTTTTTATATAAATTACTTCATTAAAAAGAAGAGAATTCAAGCTTCATGCCTGTGTGTCTGAATGCCTGTTTGACTGAGTATTCGCTGAGTTATTGTTTATTTTCGGACGCGTTTCAGAATGGACTACACGGACAGAGAGAAGGCAGAACTCGCTTCGTGTTTATTTTTCTTTATTTGGCAAAAAGCACAACACTATGTTTTTATTGTGAGTATACACAAAAATAATACACATTTAACAGAATCGATTGATGTATGAAACTTGTTTTGTAAAATCAAAGTCAAAAGAGAATTTCGGGTCTCAATCAACTCATAAGGAAAAAAATCGAGCAGATCACGCCGGCGTGATCTCAGACCCCTGAGGGTTAGACATGATTTCTAATTAAAAGAAGATCAAAACATATTACACCGATATCATTCAAGCCATCTTGCTAGTTGTGTTCGTAAGATAGCATTGATATGAAACAGTACACACTTTCATTCATTCACTCCTTCTAATATTTAATATAATAACTATTACCTGAATTAAATGGGATCAAAACATATTATCTTATTAAAATATGCATATAAGTGGTGGAAACAACCCAGGATTAGGTAGTTGCATGATTGTTTGATCATGAGTCCATTGAAAATTGTTCTTGAATGATTTTATGTATAGTTATTGATAAGAATCAGTTCTCTGGTGAAGAGACAGAACTCTGTTTGTTCAGAGGTCTTAAGGAGGAGGTGTTCAGGAATGTTGTCGGGGGTTTCAGTAACATCTGCTGGTGTCGATTCTTCTTTTAAAAACCTTAAATTGACAAGCTTTTCCGTTAGTTGGGTCATTAGAAGGGTCTTTTGCAGACTCTCTGGCACCGGGATGGGTGACTTATGGCTCTGGTCTTGGTGATTTGACTCTGGAATGTGCGGACACTGTCTTTATCTTAACCAGTCCGTAGTAGGCCACAAAGCTAGCCATTGACCAGTTATGTGTTAGTGCCGGGGGCTCCTTCAATTAGTCAGACCGGTGATGATCATGAGACGTTCTGAACAAATCTTCCCCCCTCAGTCATCGAGAAGTAGAGAATTTGAATTAATATTCAAAAAGAAGATTAGTTGGTGGTTGCTTTCTACCCATTGTCGCTACAATATTATTGATCTGCATTGACACCATTATATGAGAACTGAACTGAGCTGGACGATGACATCACAGTTTTCTCCAGAGCGGCTGTATAGATAAATGAACTAAAGTAATAACTTTTTTACAACAGAAACAAATTAACACTGAACTTACTTAAGCTGGACTATGGTATTATTTTCTTCTAGATCTGTTGTACAGCAGAAACAAACTTTGTTGCATTATTTTCCTGTTATCACTGTAAAGCTGCTTTGAAAACATCTGTATTGTAAAAAGCGCTATATAAATAAAGTGACTTGACTTTTGTTTCTACAGAAGTGACATTTATACTGCAAACATCTCCATGTATAATATTTATTTAATGATTTAATGTGAGTAATTCAGCCCACAAAACATATTCAAATGCTTTTGATTATAGTAACATTCACAATTAAATCATCTGTTGTCTTTTATTTCTTTTTTATTTAAAAGCAATGATGCATCGCCACTGTTAAATGTTAAATGAAAATCTATTTTTTAAAATTTGAATTCATGACCTATGGACAACTTTCAGTAATAAAATGGTTAATCATGTTTTCATTTTCATTTAGAATTGCAGAATATACATTCTCATATGTTGTCTTTAATCTATTGCCAACTCCACATTAAATCTTGTGTATGAATGATTAACTGTATTCTATTATAAGTCGATTCAGCCGTCAGGGATGAAACTCAGAGTCCAGCTGTGTGTTCATGAAGAGTGACCGTTCTGGACAAACCAGTGAAATCAACTGATCTGAGGTACAGCATTAATGTCTGGATGGAGAGATAGAAAGAACTAACTAGATCTTTCTATGTGAGGTTTATCTGTCAGATTAACTATATTAATGCTTGTCTCAATTATATTATCTCTGTTCTATTCTATTACTAATAGCAACTCGCATTACTTTTACCCCTTATTTTTGGTAGTCGATTATTGTAATATTTTGTTCATGACTCTCTATTAACTCTTTCCCCGCCATTGATGGAAATGTCCAGCTATCCGTTGTAACACTTCAAATTAAAGACAAACTGAAACACAAAAAAATAAGGGGGAACCACATCCAAGTATATTTGACAAACAACAGTTCAGAACAAATGCATACTAAAAAATGTTTTTTAAATGAAAAATATAACCACACCAGAAATCAACAATAGGCCTACGCCACAATCACCAAACAACAGCTCCAAGGAGTCCTTCACTATCAACTTAGTCCATAAAATGTCCACACAGAAACACAAACTGATAATATGGGAATATAGATAATGTGGGTGTAATGAATATAAGGAACCTCTAACCCCTGTAATCCAAAGATCAGTTCAAAGTCAGTTCAGTGGCGACCGCAGTCTCGTCGTAGCAAGTTGAAAAAAGTTGAAAAAAAGGGGGAAAAAATATAATGCACAAGGGAAGAAGAGACGAAGAAGAGTTGATGCTGGTGTAAAGTCTGTGGTGAATGCATAGATTTCGGGTAGCACCAAACAAACCCAGTTGATGAAATATACGGCCTACAATGACTCATTTCACATAAGAAGACACAGTTGCACCTGCTTCCAATTATTTGTGATTACAAGAATGCATAAAACAACTATATTCTGCGATCTTTGTTCTTGTTCAGATGCTCAGGGCACTGTTTAGCCATAGAAACAGGTAGATGGAGTAATATTCCTATGACAGAGAGATTCTGTAATCTATTGTAATCTAACTTTGAATACCTGAAGACTGAAGACGAGAAGCATTTCTTGTATGATTTTTCTTTGTATGTAGATTGCGTAAGAAATTTGGGTGATGATCTCACACTAGTTGGTGATGTTTGTATTGATGTGTCACGGATCTGTGAGTCGAAGCATGCATGGAGATTGGCATCGTATATATCATGGAATGAAGAAAAATGTACAAAATATCATGTTTACGTCACATTTCAGAGCATTTCAAACCATTTAAGACAATCGGTTTCCTATAGTTGTTAAGACTTAGTTAGCTTTGTTACCCAAATTCAAACTGAATGGATAAAATTAACCTTAAATATTTAAGTTGAGTTTACTCTAAAGATTGACTAAACCAACTGTTACAAACCTCTTACGTCGAGGGAGAATAAGGAATGCAACATCAAAACACTGAACGAGTAGTGGAAAACAATCTCACACAAACCAGTCAAATTTAGGTAAAGTGATCATTTATTACAGTGAGATACGAGATGAAAAGAGGAATACCCCAAGATACTCATTTACATAAATGTACAACTTACATACAAATCTTAACCAAGGAAAAGGTTCACAATAGAACAAGGAAAAGAGAAAAGAACTAGACCGTGCCAAATCAAAGAAACAAAACAAACCAATCTTACTATATATAAACAAAATCAATTTCTAATCTAACTAAAATCAACATTCACCAAAAACCCAAAATTAAAACAAAAGATCTTCAGTGAAGACGCTCTAAATAAACTCTTACTACAAACCAGAAAATACAAAGAATCTCACGTGTCGCTAAACTAGTGTTTATAGCCTACACAACTGACAAATCAGTGTGGCACATGTATATCACGTGATGTAACGAACTGCTCCGAGACACGAAGGTTGAGGATCCAAATGCAGTGTTTTAATGAAAGGTGTTTTTAATGCTTTAATGCAGTGTTTTACGTAGTAAAAGACTGGCAAAAGGTCAGAGCACAGTAAATCAGTCCAATCAAACAAACAAATCCAGAGGGTGAGACAGGAACAGGAAAACCAGGAACATGGAAAACAGTGGAAACGCTCAGGAAAGCAGTGTTACACGTACTGTACAAGACTTCGCAGGGAATGAATGTGAAAACCAGGCTATAATAGAGCGAGTTAAACAAGGTAATGAGACACAGGTGGATGCAATCAGGGATGATGAGTCCAGGCAGAGAGTTATGGGAAATGTAGTTTGTGAGGGAATGACAATAGTCTGTTGTGGAGTGCCCTCTGGTGGCTCTCAAGGGCACTCCAGCTGGTGACCGTTACAAGTCTCACCTGTTCTTTTCTCTTCCTGTTTAATAACCGGTCTATCAACCAGAACAGAAAAACGTCATTCTTATCATTCTGTAAGTTACACACACATGTGTGTGTGTGATGATCACTGTGGGTTTGTGTCTGTTGATTCTGTTGAATGTGATTGTGTCTGTAGAGGCTCTTTATTCTCCATCAGCTGATCCAGAGAAGGTCAGACTAACATCTAAAACCTGTAAGTAAAACACAGACAGTCAAATGTGTGCGACATTATTGCATTATCATACTCTATTTAATCATTTCTCAAAGAATGAAGGGGAAAAAATTAGAGAAACAACAACCCCAGACATATGATAACACTGGACGTAACATCAACACTAAAATATAAGTGAATTTAACTCAATGTATATGAGTTTACAGTACTCTTAAATGATAAAAAAAACAAAAACAAGTAATAAAAACTCAGTGAGTGTTTTAGCGCAATTTTCTCACGTCATGGGATCACAACACTAAGAGATAGTAAATGAAAGAGAAAATAAGTTGCTCGAGAATATAACTTTCTCTTGAAATTCAAATGAACTTTCTGAAATCAAATCAGCAATGGATAATAAAAAAGGCACAATCACTTGACTAGTTGAACATAATTTTTTTTATTAGCTCATTATTTTTTACATCTTGTGTTCACTCAATATCCTCGATTTTCTCTGTATCAGCTTCCTTTTCTGCTTTGTCCTCTTCAGATTCTTCCTTCTTTTTTGCTTGACTATTGGCTTGTGACTTTGTAAACTCTTCTTCTGCTTTCGAGATATTTGCCAAAACATCCTCTGAAAGCCACGAGTCATCGTAGAAATCAGATATGCCTGATGAGGAAGCCGTTGGTGTGGATGTCGCAATCTTTTGTCGCTTTGCTGAACGTTCTTCCATTTATTTTGCAACAACCTCTTGTCGTTTTCTCATATATTCTTGCTCCTTCTCCAAATCTTGATCGATACCTTCATTGATTTCTTGCCGTAATTCAGTGGAATTAATTGTGCTCATGATTCTTGTGAATACCTTCCTTACGTATTTCTGTGGAACAATAGTTTTATAGGTGAAAAGGCAATATTTTTCTTATTTCCCTTCATATAAAGTTTTAATACATTTTTGAAGCATGAAGGAAATATTTTTGATCAATTCTTTTTTTCTAATATTATTGTAAATTTTAGAAGCTATCGATTGCAATTTGTTTAAACTCGATAGCTATTATGGTTGTCGAGAAATTTGCAAAAAACAGATTTTTTTCTGGAATTACCAGGAAATCCAAAATCTTTTCCTGGATTTTTTTTGTGCGTTCCCGAGATTAGACCATCCTTAACATAATGCCGAAAACCCGAAGTCTCTAGGTGGTCTGGTTGAGGAGTAGATAGAAGTGCAAGATTGGTGCGCAGAGACAGAACAGAACAGAAATCATGAGTTGTTAATCGTAATTTTGTCCGGTGGAAAATTGCGCTAAAAAAACGTAAAAGGTTTAAGGCAATCAGTTTCCTCAAATGGTTTGAGTTACCGTAACTTATCGGGTTTTATGGCTTTTAACAACATCTGTGATGAAAGGAAAGATTCTCAAAACTTTTAAAGCAGGAAAGGTTATTTCTTAAGTTACACATTTAAATATACAGACAATAGAATGGAACAACTGCATACTTTATAGTAAATATTAAATTAATTTTACAGTGCTTACTGCTTAATTGCATATTCCTTCAATTCACAAACAGTGCAAAAATTACAATATCTGCCCTCATAAGACATAACTGCTCACATTCACACATATCTGATAATCAGCAACTTCACAATCACAGTGAGGAAATAAAAAAGACTTATCCTAAACACGTAATACATAACAATACGACTGTAAAGTTCAACAGGCATTGTGCTGCTTCTAAATGATATATAATATCACAAAAAGTAACAAAACTACAATTTTACCAAATTCCATTTCAAAATACATCATTAAAAAATATGAATGTATCCAAAAATGGTTATGGCATTGATCAAGCAACTAGTTCCTTTAAAAATGTATAGTGTTTTTTTTCTCAATACACATTGTTTTAATCAGGTACTCAAACATGTTGTTTGCAGGAGATGCAGCGGCACAATGGCGCCCCCTTCTGTGTGGAGCCGTTGTGCCAAAATCATTCTTTAAAAATGTTCTTTTATTAAAACATTATAAATAGTCTAAAGCTTATTGTTAAGAAAAAAAGCTTTTTAAAATGAGCTCATAATTTTATTTTATTAATTCAAGTGATGTGACAAGGCAACAATGCTAAACCACATGTATAAAATGTTTGGCTGAGAGGGCAAAATGCTCCACCAAGCACAAACTTGTTATCTCTATCTAGGAGAGCATTAATGCACGGACGTCCACGAGCTGAAGCCCAGGGGGTAATACTAACTGCTCAAAAATAATATCTTTAATGCAGCTAGTATACCTATTATGCTTTTTCACTTTTTCAACTTTCTTTAGTGTGTAATGATGTTGTTTGAGCATAAACAGATCTGCAAGGTTACAGAGCTCAAAGTCCACTACAAAGGGAGATATTTTATTTAACAGAATTACTTCGAATGGCTCGTTTGGACTACAGCGCATTTTTTTACGGATCTTATGAAGTCATAATGATCCTCATTTAAATAATCTCCACAGAATACACATGAAGTTGGCGAGGCCTGGTTGAGCTGCATTAGAGAAGATGAAGAGTGTTGTCGCTGTTTTTTACACCCCGGAAAACGTTTGTCGAAAGCCTGACGAACTTACAGAGGTTACATTTATTTTTAACACCGTTCCTGAACATTATAACCGTAACATTTGTCTGTGCGCTGCACATTTAACGGATAACAGCTTCCAGAAGAGAGTTTAATGCAGGCTATACGCACAAAAGCTTCTCCTGAAAGACGGAGCCATTCCCACTTCATCTGGACAATCTGTTTAGGGATCACAACTTGTAAGTATGTCTTATTATTTGTATTTGTGTTTTTTTATTAAGAGTTCCAATTATAAGTTTGATGTAGTTGCTGTGATAGCTATGATGAAAAGCTTTGTCTCTGCTAACTAACATACCAGTACTGATGTAGTGTTTACTGGGGCTTTTGTAAGACTGATATTTTCTAAATTATTATTCATAATTTTGTGATTGATTACTGTTTGTATTACCATAGTTTTCCAGCAAATATGATTAAATGGTGGATAACAATATCTATAATAAAATTACAACAAAAAAACATACCACTCTGAAACTGTGAAATCTGTTCAGCACGATCCTAGTCTGGTTCATTAACATTGTCAGGGTCTGAATCAGGGCTCGACTTGGTTGGAAATCACCGCTATCGTTCATATCTACATCTGAGAGCAGACGGTGCTGTACGCTTTTGAATCACTCTCATGGTCCTTTGAAATTGAGTACTTCACTGTTAGCGATTAAGGGCACAGACAGTTCAACTGGGAAATCCAATATGCTTCAGGTGGAAGGGGGGGAAGCTGGGAAGAGAGCACATTTATTTATTTATTTATTTATTTATTTATTTATTTATTTATTTATTTATTTATTTATTAACTCAATGTTTAACGGTTTTGTAAAGCTCTCAATGCCTCTTATTTTACTCATTATGTTCTTGTTTTGTCATCATTTATGTAGTTGAATCCGTCCTTCTGTACTAGATTCTGTAGAGGAGATTGAAAGGTTACTCATTCAGTTTAGCATCAATCTGATGTTCGAATCATGATGTAACTTCACCTGTTTAAATGCTTTAAACACAATATTTCTCCTCATCCACTGATCTTCTCTCACCTGTGACTGTCATCATGATCAAGATTTCTCCTTCTGAGTCCAGAACCTCATATGTTCCAGCATCAGTGACTGTAAAATTATTAGTAATCAGGTTTCTATCTCTAATAGTCATTCGATCTCTCCTGACCCCGTGGCTTCTGCTCCAATCCTCCTTTCGCCCTGTGCTTCTTTTGGCCCAGTGCACAACTTTATCAGCGTTGATCAACAGAACATCCAACTTCAGCTCCTCACCTTTCTTTACAGAGATCTCATCTGAGGAGAAATAAAGACATTCATCATTATTATAATGGTGTCAATCAGTCAAGGCCATACACATATTAATATTTAGGATTGGGGACCAAATGTAATCATTTAAAAATCCACCACTGTGAAGCATATATTGGATTAACTAATCTGAATATTAGTGTCCCATTCAGTGTGTCTGCTGGTTACAGGCCTGTGTGCAATACTAACACAATTATTAAAGGAAAACCAGAAAGCACATGCTGATGGTTTGATCAGTTTTGACTTTACCATGAATGCAGAGTTGATACTCCAGGGTTTGTGGCTCCAGCTCTGTCTGATCATTACTGTAATGGACTCTCAGAAAGTATTTCCCAGCGTCACTGAATCTCAGATCCTTGATGATCATGTTACATGATCCTTCTTTAAATTTTCGGCCATTTTCACTCTTACTCACACATTTTTCATTCTGACAAGAAATTATGCTTTTTAACCTGCTTAAATCAATATAAACAATCTGACACAATACTGGCAGTTCCTGAAAATACAGACAGTAATATTTATTCAATAAAGTATCAATACTAATATATATATATATATATACCTGTATATATACAGTAGTCAACATTTGAAATGGATCAAAAACGTTCATCAAAGTTTAGTAGAATCCGTTCTTCTCTCTCCCTTTACAATATTTCATGTTCCACTGGCAGCCGCACAAACCCTGAAGCATCACAGATCCACCACCATGTTTAACAGTCAGCAAGATGATCTTTTCTTCACATTCTTCTCCCTTTTCCTTCAAACACACCTTTGGAGACTGTAGCCAACAAGTTGAGTTGTAACTTCATCAGACCACAGTACTTCATCCCAAAAGGACTCTGGCTTATGGAAGTGTTTTTGCAGAGCTCAGACATTGGGTTTAGTGATGAGATCTCAGGTCAGGTTTCTTTCTGATGACTCTAACATGCAGATGATGTGTGTGTGATCAATACCGGTGCAACTCGACCCTTGTGCCAGTTCAATCTTCTGTAGATCCTTAGCAGTGATTTGGGCCTTTTAGTTTTGTGATCCTGATCTGTTTAAAAGCAGTTCTAGTGGAAAATGTTCTTGGTCTTCCAGATCTTCTCCTCCATTCCTTCAGTTTCTTAATGATGTTTAAGAGGAATTTGCTACCAGGAACATAGATGGGGTTTGAGTGTCCGTGTTATTATAGCAATGTGTACTGAGAATAAATAAATAGCATTGATTTTTCTCAACTGATCTACATTATTACATTTAGGATAAATAAATTAGAAAAATATGATTATTTTAGATTTTCAGCTGTATTTCACTGTCCTATATACTCAGAGTTTGTTTGTTGATATCCTCATGTGTTTCTCCAAACCCAGACTCCATTATAATGGTAAGAACAAGCGTCACTATCACACACTGACCGCAGGACTCTCTCTCTCTCTGTCCAGTTCATCATTGGCCTGTTCCTGCAATCTTGAGCTCTCAAACAGAGTTGAAGCTGCTGAAAAATATCTGAGTGAAACATAATATTTCTTTAATGCTGGACTGGCTGTCAGCTCCAGTATTTCTGTCCTCCACTGTGTATTTTAATGCTGATGTGTTTTGTTGTAGAACAGCGCCACCATGTGACATCAGCTGACTACTGCAGCTCTGAGCTTCTCTGATGCTGATAGTGATGTTGGCAGGGGCGTGTCTAGAGGGGGGGCACGGGGTGGCACCCCCCCCCCCCCCTGGAATATGATTGCCCCCCCCCGGTCATCCCCCCCCCCCCCAACATCATTGGGCTAGATTACTGTCAACATGACAATGCCCAAAGCCATTGGATCAGAGCACTGTCAATCACAGCCTGATTAGCGATTCGCAAAGCAGAATCGCTGGTCCGCATTTCTCAAACAGGAGAGAGAGACACCTCGACACGTCACTGTTTATGGTATACACACTCAATTACAGTATATATTTTGAAATATCGCACCGTATGTTAGTGTGCAAGGACCTTAACGTTAGATTAGCTAACGTAACTTCATCAGACTGACGTTACTGAATAGAGAGGACTTGTCAGTGTTATTCAGCGGCAGCGCACTCCACCACATAAATAAAAAAGATATATACTACTTTATGTTGTATAAAGACTAAAGGCACAATAATATTTGTCCAAAAAAGCCATGGCATGGTAATCATTGAAATGTGAGAACGTTATCTAACACCATAACTACATGCAAGTCTTTGTAATTTCGATACTTAAAGGTTTTTAATTTATTTTTAGGCAGAATTTAGTGGGGGGGAAAGTTGAGAATGAAAAGAGGACAGAGACTTTTTTTGTTTTTTATTTATTAGAACAAAACTGTGCGGTCCAATAAATGCAGTGCCACATTTAATACCATCTATGCTATATTAGGGCACAGGGCATTGCAAATATTTTTGAAATCGTGCTTAATGTTTTCTAAACAAATATTTATTTCCAGTTGATTGGTTGGTTCAGGGGGACACTATGTCGTGTTCAGAACACCTCACAGTTTCACATGAGAAAAGAGCAGATATTACACACTTTACACACATATTCTCACATTACTTACAATCCCATGTGATAAATATTAGATATATTAAACTATTTTCTTGAGCTAGCATGAAAACTATATCCAGCTATTAAAAAAAGACTTCTACACAAATGTGTGTGTTTTTCATCTGCAGATCTTTCCAGTAAAGAAGAGCAGAAAAGGGCTCCGCTAATATTTTCTCCAGGATCTGAGCAGCTTTGACACTAGATGATGAATCCATCACCATCTGAGACCGATATGAGCTAAAACCTGCTGTGCAAAATCTAAATGAAAGCATGTGTGTATTTTGCACAGTTCTGATCTCAGACCTGAAGGCTGTTTAACAGTAATCTAGCGCCATCTTTACCCATGAAGCTCTATAGAGATCAGATGATGGACTACAGTATTACTGCTTCATGTCCACACACACACTGCATTCATCATCAGAACCAAATCAGCATCTTTATCTGCCATCAGATCACCACAGTAAGAACTAGATTCATGTAAACAATAGCAACTCAATTTGCTACTGAGATTTAACAATGTCTTGGTATTTTGTAATTGTAATGTTATTATTAATAACCTTTAAGTTTCGACTTGGTATGAGCAGATCTTATTCGTTCTTTAATTAAAATACATTATCTTAAACTTATAATGCCTTCATTACTCTAATATTCATAAATCTCCATTTGGTCCATGTAGTTTTGCATCCGTTCCTTTCTCATTGTTTTAACCATAATTGGAAGAAAAGAAAGAATAACTGTATTTTAAATATCATGTTGAATAAGAATAAGAATAACTCAAGCTCACAAAATAAAAAAAATTGCTTTCCTAGTTTTTGTTTGTCATTTTGCGCTTTTGGCCGAATTATAAATAATATTTCTCCTGCATTTTGGAATGAAAACTAGAGTCATGTCTGTGAATCATACAGAGAGGAGATATAAGAGCTGATTTTAAGACAGATATTGCAGAGCTTATGCTTTTCAACTCGAACAGCCACAATTTCATGTGTATGAACTGTGTATGAAACAGATAAAATGAGCAAGTTTTTACATTTGTATATTGTCAGAACTGGAGCACTACTAGCCTTTCTCAACTGAACTGAGTATGAAACGGATGATATGAGCTCGAGCAGATCTGGCAACCATGATTTACTGGGAGAATGAAAGTGATACTAGATTTCCCAACTTCCACATTCTTATCAACTCCATTTTACTCTCAGAACTACGATTCTTTTTAATCAGTAAAAAATTAGCATTAAAGTGTCTAGTGATGTTTACAGCCGCTTATGCAGAGATTTGAGAATCTGTGTCTATAACCTTTGATTCTGATCAAGGAGAGTCTTCAGGTGAGACGCATAAAGCCTTACATTACCTTAAGCAACCATGAAATACTTAAAGTAACAGTTAAAGTTCTTAATGTAATATGAAGTTCTTGATCTTATTATTAAAATCCTTACTGTCTTTGTTGGACATATAGTTTGATTATAATTGTCTGTGTAAATTAATGTCCAGTATAAAGAGTTCTGTTACAATCTGCCTCAATACCAGAATAACATCAGATGAGGAGAGCTTTCTAGAAATAGCAAACATGGACATCAGTTTACATTGTTTGAATTTATTAATTCAATGATTTTAAACTGTTTAATTAAACATTTAAAGAAAATGTAAAAAAAAAAAATAAAAAAAAAGGAAACATTTTATTAGAGAAAATAAACAAATATTGCATGCTATAGCCACTTTCACAAAAATTCAGCGCAAACAATGTTTTGGAAAAAGCAGCAGGAAATTCGGTCATTTTGGGCCTCAATAATCAGAAAAAAATTCCTGAATATTCTTTTTAAAAAATGTTTTAAGATACATCAACTTAAACTAGTAACCTGCAAGTTTTGTAATTTTAACATTCATATTTACAATATAATCAACTTATAAACCAGAAGTAATTATCTTTTTTCTTTTTCTTTTAAATTCTTCATATTTTTTCCAGGTTGTTAGTTTTATACTAACACAACAGATGCAATATTAAAAAGAAAAAGAAAAAGAAAAAGAAGTGTTTATCATATTCTTGCAATTCATCATTATCACAGCTTTTTTGAACCAATAACATAAAGGGGGAAAATGTCATGATGGAAAGAGAATAGAAATATGAGACTTTAGTGTTTTTTGTTTTGTTTTTTTGTTTTCTATTAAGATTGTTAAAAAAAAAAAAAAAAAAAAAAAAAAAACTTGTCAAAGTTGCAAATAATTTTGTAATGTATTGTATTTGAGTGTGTGTGAATGAGTGTTTCTGATCTATTACTCGAGCAGCTCCATGAAGACTGAATGAATCATGGACGACACACACACATTCAGACATGGAGATTCTTCTCCAGGATTCAGGTACTTCAATCTTCATATGATCTTAATGTTATAGAAGACTCATTTTCTGCACATAACAGGGTGTTGTGTGTGTTTGCCAGGGCTGGTATAGTGATCTGTTGTCTCTATCATATTCTGCTGCCGGGATATACAGTAGTTGGAGCCACTCAGGGTCTTTAAACACTGTCCAGAGACACACAGATACAGTAGACAGCTAGATGATATATGACATTATCCTTGGACAGTCTCATCACTCTTCAACACACTGTCTTAATAGACAACCTTCTCATGTGGGATTTATTTTCATGTTAAATCAGCCAAGTTGATTCTTGTCTCTATTCTGTTAAAGTCAGTTTAAGGGTGACAGATCAATCTCACCGGAGTCCAGCTGTGTGTCCATGAGGAGTGACGCATCTATGGATCAGCCAATGAACTTTAAGGGAAAACACACATCAACTGATCTGAGGTACAACATTTTTGTTTAGACAGACAGAGAGACCACAGACACACACAAATAATGCATGTATGGCATCATTTGGCAAATATCCACTTATTATCAAAACTCACACTATTATAAAGCGCTGCAATAGCAGGAGTCGAGCACAGGATCAGGTCTCCTCTCACAGCTGATCCAGAGCTTCAGTCCTGGTGTTTGACGGACAGAAAGAGAACTTTGAAAAGCGCTGAGCTTGATTAAGTAACTGTATTTGTAATTAGTTACTTTCCGCCTCTAGATATAGTTGGTGCCCTGAGGGTCTCGTCTCACACAGGGTCTTTATACACTTTCCTATTAAAAGAGCACACATCTATGTCAATAAACAGGTGAAATGACCCTTGTACACTGTAATCTCTCTTCAACATGTTCTGAAGCTTTTCTGCATCTGGATGTAAAAAAAAATAAATAAAAGAAAACAATCCGAAAATGAACTCTTGTCTGTTTTCTATTGAAGCCAAAGTTGCAGACAGAAATCAAACCCACCGGAGTCCAGCTGTGTGTCCATGAGGAGTGATGCGTCTATGATGGAGCCAATAACATTTAAAGGAAAACACACATCAACTGATCTGAGGTACAACATTTGATAGATAGATAGATAGATAGATAGTTAGATAAATTCTATATAAAGTTTATCTACATGTAAAATTAGCAATATGAATTCTTGTCTATTATGTCATATGTGTTTATTTTAATCGTCTTTTCTATTGAAGCCAAAGTTGCAGACAGAAATCAAACCCACCGGAGTCCAGCTGTGTGTCCATGAGGAGTGACCGGTCTATGGCGCATCCAATAGCATTTAAAGGAAAACACACATCAACTGGTCTGAGGTACAACATTTTTGTCTAGAGAGACTAGATCAGCTCTTCCCTGATCTTCTCTGGAGCCGCTAACACAACCACTACACATTTTCTTATGTCTCCCTCATATAAAACACCTGTTTCAGCTCATCAGCTCATTAGTAGACACTGCAAGACCTGAATAGACAGATGGATGGATAAATGTAGATAAACCTCATATAGAGAAACAATCTATCCATGTAAAATTAACTATATATATTCTTGTCTGTATTCTATTGAAGTGGATTCCCCCAGCAGAGATCACAGGCACCAGAGTCCAGCTGTGTGTCCATGAGGAGTGACCGGTCTATGGACAACATGACATTTAAAAGAAGACAAACATCAACTCAAATGAGGTACAACATTTCTGTCTAGACAGACTCATCCTGATAGTAACTCACTGTACTCAGACTATCAATTATTAATAACAGAAAAAGTAAATAGATAGTAAACAAAGATAATGTACACAAGCAGGTGAACAGGACACAACAGTGTGTTTTAACATAGACACAAACAATAATCGGCCAAGGACAGAACTGAACGGGAGAATATATACACAGGGTAAATGAGGGAACTACTGTTACTAGACACAGGTGGATGAAGGTTAACTAATCAGGGACTAACAAGAACAGATGCAGACGTACGGTTTGTCACTCTTTAATGTGGCATGACAGATTATTTATCAGACGCTTTATCAACCCTTCCTTTAAACGGCAGCAAGAACCAATCATATCTTTATTGCTAGTTATAGCATGAAATAAACATGAATGAACCATGAACACAATAATATATGTTGAAATATACGGTACAGCTTACTGACATGTGTTTCAACCATGGAGAGATAAAACAGCTTGTGAATCAAGTAACATTACATTTAACTCAGAAAAGTTATACAATGGTCGTACAGAAGTTCATTAGTAAGCTAGAAAGAACACTAGAGAGTTATGATCTTAACCTGTTAGGGATGTATTCATTATTTAATGTATATCTAAATCTGTGTCAGATATATTGTTAATTAAAATATGTTAAGATTCAAACTCTCTTCGATCAAAAACCCTGTGTGAGTTCCTGTTTAATATATATATAATATATGCAAATAATTAGAAAAATTAGAAACTCAAACTAAAATGTGTTTGCGTCAAAGTGTGAAAATTATGAATCAGGTCACATTTCTTTTTCTATTAAAAAGAGTTGATTATTGTTACCATCAGTATTTCAAAGACTTTCAGAGCCTCTCAACTCTTTCAGGAAGTTCAGGAGCTGCAGGTTATGGAAGTTCATTAAACCGGCCTTCAGATTTTCAGATTAAATTGAATGTTGATTTATTGAATTCAATAATTTGTTATTGTTGCTCATTTTTACCTTTAATATTATAGTAATGATCAAAGTGAAGCAGGTCCACTGTATATTTCACTGCATTAGATGAGAGTTTTTTCCCTACAAAATGTACATGTATCTCAAATATTTCCAGATTTATTTGAATTGAGAACAGAAACAAATAATGAAATTTATATCAATATCCAATTCCTAGAGACTTGTGCAAACGGCCAAATAACAGTTTTACTGATATAGAGACCAACAGCACTGATGCTTGTGTGAAATTTTCTAATTATTTAATTAGTTGTTATTTTACTAAAACATATCTCTTCATGTTGTAATCTGTCAATCTTTCACAAAGCAGATTCAAATCAAACCTGCTGAAGAAGTTTCAGTGTCTGCATGGAGAAACAGCAAAGCAGGGAAACCCAACACTCCTGAATGAGATCTACACAGAGCTCTACATCACAGAGAGTGGAAGTGGAGGGATCAATAATGAGCATGAGGTGAGACAGATCGAGACACAATCCAGGAGAGCAGCAACAGAGGACACACCGATCAAATGCACTGACATCTTTAGACCTTTACCTGGACAAGACAAACCCATCAGAACTGTGCTGACAAAGGGAGTCGCTGGCATTGGGAAAACAGTCTCTGTGCAGAAGTTCATTGTGGACTGGGCTGAAGGGAAAGAGAATCAGGACGTCCAGCTCATATTTCCACTTCCTTTCAGAGAGATCAACTTGATGAAGGACAAAACACTCAGTCTTTCAGATCTTCTTCATGTCTTTTTCCCTGAAACAAAAGAAATGGAAATATCCAGTGATGAATATAAAGTCTTGTTCATCTTTGATGGTCTGGATGAGTGTCGTCTGTCTCTTAACTTTAAGAGCGCAGTGAAACTGTGTGATATATCTGAATCAGCCTCAGTGGACGAGCTGCTGATGAACCTCATTGAGGGGAATCTGCTTCCCTCGTCTCTCATCTGGATCACCTCCAGACCAGCAGCAGCGGATCTCGTCCCCTCTGAGTGTGTCCATCGAGTGACAGAGGTACGAGGCTTCAATGAGCCACAGAAGGAGGAATACTTCAGGAAGAGAATCAGTGATCAGAGATTGGCTAAAAGAATCATCACACACCTGAAGTCCTCGAGGAGCCTCCACATAATGTGCCACATCCCAGTGTTCTGCTGGATCTCAGCCACTGTTCTAGAGGAGATGTTGAGTGAAGCAGAGAGAGGAGAGATTCCCAAAACTCTCACTCAAATGTACACACACTTCCTGATCATTCAGACCAACATCAAACATGAGAAGGACTATGAGAAGAAAGTGAAAGATGAAGACATGATTCTCAAACTGGGGAAACTGGCTTTCCAGCAGCTTGTGAAAGGCAACCTGATCTTCTATGAGGAAGACCTGAGAGAGTGTGACATTGATGTGACAGAAGCATCAGTGTACTCAGGATTGTGCACTCAGATCTTCAGAGAGGAGTTGGGCTTGTATCAGGGGAAAGTCTTCTGCTTTGTTCATCTGAGCATCCAGGAACATCTAGCAGCTCTATATGCACACATTCACTTTACAAATGAGAACAGAAATGTGTTTGACAAAACCAAACAAAGTTTCTTTACTAAAATCTTAAACCAGATGAAATATCCTTCATTATCTGAGCTGCATCAGAGAGCTGTAAATAAGGCCTTCAAGAGTAAGAATGGACATCTGGACCTTTTCCTGCGTTTCCTTCTGGGTCTCTCATTGGAGTCCAATCAGACTCTCTTACGAGAACTACTGACTCAGACTGGAAGCTGCTCCTACAACAAAGAGGAAACAGTTCAGATCATCAAACAGAAGATCAGGGAGATTCGCTCTCCAGAGAGATCCATCAATCTGTTCCACTGTCTGAATGAACTGGGTGATGATTCTCTGATGCAGGAGATCCAAGATTATCTGAAATCTGGAGGAATAGGAAGAAACAAACTCTCCTCTTCACAGTGGTCAGCTCTGGTTTATGTGTTGCTGACATCAGAGCAGAAGATGGAGGTTTTTGATCTAAATCAGTTTATTGGAGCCAATAATACAGCAGATGAAGTTCTTCAGAAGCTGATGCCGGTGTTTAAAGAATCCAGATCACTTCAGTAAGTCACTCTGACAACAATCATAACACTGATAAAACATGATCATATTTTTGAGTTTAGCATGTGCTTTCGAACCAAAGCAATACTGTAAAATGAGAAATTCATATACATCTTATACATTATATACATATATCATGATTACATGAATAATCATGTACTAATCCCTGAATTAATAGTTATTTCAACATGAACTCATGATCAGCAAAGATATGAACTAATCATAAACCAATGTAGAGCTATAAAGAGTAATAGAGAGTCATAAGGATTCACACATGGATAACAGAAGCCTTAACTGTTAGTACATGTTTGATAATTAATGCATTAATTAACATAGGGGTAAACTAAATCAACCAGGCTCCGGAAGAATAAACAAGTACTCTGAATTTGAATTAAACATGATTTAATACTCATTTAATTATTTAAGTCTCAACGTTGTCTGTTTCTCTCCTGTGGTGAATAATGAGTGATATACAAAAAGAATATACAGGGTTTCCCATACATAAGGTTTACCTGAGCGGCCCAGGAAAATACAATTCGAAATCCAATTCAGTTGATGACCCGTGTAAACTGCGTAAAATGTTTTGTTTTGAAAGGAGAGAGAGAGAGAGAGAGTGAGAGAGAGAGAGAGAGAGAACTGAACTGATCGTGAAATGTAAATCCAGTTGTTTTTTCTAAATGGTTCATGACTGTTTCAGGAAGCACGAGGAGGGGGAGGGGACGGGATGAGGAGGAGGGGACGGGATGAGGAGGAGGGAGGGGGATGAGGAGGAGGGGGGGGGATGAGGAGGAGGGGGGGGGGATGAGGAGGAGGGGGGGGGGATGAGGAGGAGGGGACGGGATGAGGAGGAGGGGACGGGATGAGGAGGAGGGGACGGGATGAGGAGGAGGGAGGGGGATGAGGAGGAGGGAGGGGGATGAGGAGGAGGGAGGGAGGGGGATGAGGAGGAGGGAGGGGACGGGATGAGGAGGGAGGGGGATGAGGAGGAGGGGACGGGATGAGGAGGAGGGGACGGGATGAGGAGGAGGGAGGGGATGAGGAGGAGGGAGGGGGATGAGGAGGAGGGAGGGGGATGAGGAGGAGGGGACGGGATGAGGAGGAGGGAGGGGGGATGAGGAGGAGGGAGGGGACGGGATGAGGATGAGGGGGGGTCGAGCTAGCCTCCGTTTTGTTTGACAATACTTCGAACGTCAACAAGAAGTGACGTCACCCAACATCGCTTAGAGCAGCTTTAACTAGAAGGAAGAGATGATCGGTTCACGAGCAGCTTTAACTGAGGCTAGAGCGATCTGTCAGACACATTAAAGAGCCACAAAACGGTATTTATCATTTAAATTTCTTTAAAAAATGACCAAATTTGAAGGGTGAGACTTTGCGTTTCATATCAAAAGTAGCCTGGTCTGTCCTGTCTGTCAGTGTGTTGTCAGTGTGTTGTCGGTGGACTCTCTGCTCCGCCATGTGTTTTCTCCGCTCTGCGTGAGATCATGATGTGGCGTGAGAGAGGCGTGGCTTGTTGGACATAGCAACAGTAACTAAAGGGGGCGGGTCTTTGCGAATGTTCAATTGTCCTGTCACTATAGATCTTTGTTTGTATCTTTAAACTAACTTTGCAAGTGACCTCAGTATATTACTTTCTGCCCTTGGTATGTGTATTGCTTTTAACATCCTTCTACGTAGGCTACCCCCTTCTCTACAGTCACACCTTTTTCAGTAAGAGACAATATTTGCCCCCTTGAATCAATTTTTCCAGTGCATTTTTTACTTTTACAAATACCTTTATAAATTAATTAATGCTTTACATAAAAATAAATAGAGAAATATGCAATGATGGTTAAAACGAAGTGATGCTTTTAAATATTAAATTAAAACCGCCAGTAGGTGGCAGTAAGTCACTGTCTTTATGAGTGAGTCATCGAGTCATTAATTCATACAGTAATGAAGCAAATAGCTGGATTTATGAATGAATGCTGCTGTTCTGCTGTGGCTTTCGTTGAAGCTGTTATTTTGTTGAAAAAAAAATACTGACAAAACTGTTTAAAATGAACATCACTTAAAATTAACACCTTTCGTTTGTTGAACTGTTGTATAAAATAAATGTCACATTTGCATTTGTGTGGATATTCGTATAATGTGATTAACATTAAACAGGAACTCACACAGGGTTTTTGATCGAAGAGAGTTTGAATCTTAAATCGATCTCTATGCACAGTCTGTGTCTTTATTTGTTCTTCACGCTAGTAAGTACTAAATCCCCACTTTTACAAAGGTCCATGGTCGAGAACGGCAGTATAGGCAAGGCAAGGCAAGGCAAGTTTATTTATATAGCACATTTCATACACAATGGCAATTCAAAGTGCTTTACATAGAAGAAATTAAAATAATAAAAAGAAATAAGAATAATTAAAACAGTTTAGAAAAATACAAAATAAAATACAGTACAAACAGTCGGACGAACATTGGCACAGTGCTCATTCAGTAAATGCATAGTTAAACAGAAGTGTTTTGAGTCTGGATTTGAATGTGACTACTGTAGGAGCACATCTGATCTCTTCTGGAAGCTGGTTCCAGCTGCGGCTGGCATAATAGCTAAAAGCAGACTCGCCATGCTTAGAGTGAACCCTTGGTATTTCAAGCTGATATGATCCTAATGATCTGAGTGATCTGTTGGGTTTATATTCAGTGAGCATATCTGCAATGTATTGAGGTTCTAGGCCATTGAATGATTTATATACCAGTAATAATACTTTAAAATCAATCCTAAATTTAACTGGGAGCCAGTGTAAAGACCTGAGGACTGGTGTGATATGTTCATATTTTCTGGTTCTGCTCAGAATCCTGGCGGCAGCGTTCTGTATGAGCTGCAACTGTCTTATGGTCTTTTTGGGAAGGCCAGTGAGGAGTCCATTACAATAATCCACCCTGCTGGTGATGAAAGCATGCACAAGTTTCTCTAAGTCTTGTCTGGAAACAAAGCATCTAATTCTTGTAATATTTTTCAGATGATAGTATGCTGATTTAGTTATTGCTTTGACATGACTACTGAAACTAAGGTCTGACTCTAGTGTCACACCAAGATTCCTGACTTGATGTTTAGTTGTTTGACCCCTAGAGTGAAGGTATGCGTTCACCTTGAGAACTTCATCTTTGTTTCCAAACGCAATGACTTCAGTTTTGTCTTTGTTTAACTGAAGAAAGTTTTGACACATCCAACTGTTAACTTCATCAATGCATTGGCACAGGGAGTCAATGGGGCTGTAGTCATTAGGTGATAGGGCTAAGTAGATCTGTGTGTCGTCTGCATAGCTGTGGTAAGCAATTTGGTTCTTTCTCATTATTTGGCTCATTGGGAGCATATACAGGTTGAACAGGAGTGGTGCAAGAATTGAGCCTTGAGGGACTCCGCATGTCATGGATGTCCACTCAGACTTATGGTCTCCTATACTCACATAATAACCTCTCCCATCTAAGTATGACCTGAACCATTTTAGGACTATCCCAGAAAGCCCCACCCAGTTTTCCAGCCTGTCAAGAAGTATGTTATGATCGACAGTGTCAAATGCAGCACTGAGGTCGAGTAGTACCAGCACTGATAATTTGCCTGAATCAGTATTTAAGCGAATATCATTTATTATCTTTATGAGCGCTGTCTCTGTGCTGTGGTGCGGTCGGAAACCAGATTGAAAATTGTCAAAGTATCCATTCGAGCATAAGAATTTGTTCAGCTGATTGAAGACAACTTTTTCAATGATCTTACCTATGAAAGGAAGATTTGAGATCGGTCTATAGTTGCTTAATATGGTCTTATCCAGATTGCTCTTTTTCAGGAGGGGCTTGACAACTGCAGTTTTTAGGGAGTTTGGAAAACTCCCAGAGAGAAGTGAAGCATTTACCACTTCTAGAAGATCTGCTTCTAAACTGTTTAACACACTTTTGAAAAACGATGTGGGAAGTGTGTCAAGAGCGCAGGTTGATGTTTTAAGGTGCTGTACGGTTTCTTCCAAAATTTTCCCATCAATTTCTTTGAAATCAGACATAGTAACTACTTTCTCAGGTGGTTTGATCTGTCTGACCCCAGTGCAACTCAAGGATGTGCTGATCACCTTTCTGATATTATTGATTTTCTCAGAGAAGAAAGAAGCAAACTCACTGCACTTGTTGTCTGAGAGCATTTCACTGGGAATCTGGCTTGGGGGGTTTGTCAGTCTCTCTACAGTAGCAAAAAGAGTGCGTGTGTTGTTTAAATTGCTGTTTATAATATTTGAGAAGAAAGTCTGTCTAGCTTTGCCTAGTTCCATATTGAAAGCATGAAGGCTGTCTTTGTAGATGTTATAATGGACTACAAGTTTTGTCTTCCGCCACATGCGCTCTGCTTTTCTGCATTGTCTTTTCATATTTTGCACTGCTGTTGAGTTTCTCCAAGGTGCTTTTTGTCTGCCACTCTTCTTCCTGACTTTAACAGGAGCAATATCATCAATTACACCTTTAACTTTTGAGTTAAAAGAATCAAGGAGAAAATCAACAGAGTCAGCAGATATGCTTGGTGTTAAGGATATAGCCTTCATAAATAGGACACTAGTGTTCTCATTTAAGCATCTCTTCTTGACAGACACAGATCTAGCTTCAGTGGCAGGAGAGATCAATATATCAAAGAAAATACAGAAATATAGCGCGATTTGCCAAGGCAGCATAATTTAAACTCACAAAGTTGGTCATCCACGCTGCTTGTGTGAATGCAGTCAGTTTTGACTGCAAAAGATGAGGTAATTTGATTGGCTGTCATGCATTTACGGCATTTTACCTGATAGAAATACATACTCAGTTTTAATGTTATTTTAAGGCGAGGTAGAATTAAATCAATGGCAAAATTCAGCATTTTGTCCGCGTACCCCCTTCTGTCACCTCACCTATCTTTGTAAAGAGACCATGGGTGTTGGAAAGGCGCTATACAAATACAAATTATTATTAATATTAATAACCACCCAAAGTCCCAAACACAATTTAACACACGTTGCAGGATAACAAAGCTCTGTGAAAAAGTCAGTAATTATTTAATGCCAATATTAAAAGGTTGAGGTATTCGTATTCTTACACAAAAACAAACATACTGCACAAAATTTCCATTTGCATTTGGAATTGAACTCGAACTCGAACTGTTTCGTTACTTTCTCAGACAGCTGCATATCCCTCACTCCGGTAACTGTCCATGCTGGATCTGTCCCGTTGTTTTAAAAAGTAATCACGGAAAGCACAATAAGGCATTAGCATGTCCGCATCCAGCTAGCCAGGCCTTTCTAGAGTACCAGCCCCGAGAGAAGCCTCGCACGCACTGCTTCCCTTTATTGTTATCCTGCATATTAGAGATGGGCGCGGCACGCTACAAGAATCACCCATAGCTGTCTAGATTTGAGCTCGCTGATTGGCTAGTTTATGTCAAACATTTGTATCTTAAATCAGCAGTCAGCCTGGGGGCCTAGCGCCCTCTATTGGCCAGCCACCCCTGACTGCAATCTAACGTATTTATGAATAAACGGCTTGTTTCAAAATCTTCCTGGTCTACTGACATTTGTTAAGACATCTGATTTAAACATTATAATGCTCATGATAACTTTTGTTAACTTTACAATAAATAAATCCACTTCACCAGTTAATTACTCCTCGAGAGCGATGCCACTGAAATACACAGAGCGACCGCATGAACGGAAGTTCAAAGACAATATTATAAAGTAAAATGGAATTCTGAGTATTCCCGACATGACATCCGATCAAATAACCTCATCTTTTGTGGTCAAAAGTTTTTTGCATTCACACACAAGCACGCGTGTATGGTCTGGTATGATAGGAGCGTTCAGATTATGTTGCCTTGGCAAATCGCGCTATACTGCCGTTCTTGACCATGTACCTTTGTAAAAGTGGGGATTTAGCACTTACTAGCATGAAGAATAAATATAGACACAGACTGTGCATAGAGATCGATTTAAGATTCAAACTCTTCAAAGTTTCAAAGTTCCTGTGATCACATTGCGAATATCCACACGATTGCAAATGTGACATTGATTTTATACAACAGTTCAATAAACGAAAGGTATTAATATTAAGTGATGTTCATTTTAAACACAGTATTGTCAGTATTTTTTGCAACAAAATAATAGCTACGAAATCCGCAGCAGTGTTGGTGAACGAATCTGCAGCTTTGAATCAATGATTCATTCATGATTACAGTCCCTTGCTTTGTTACTGAATGAATTAATGACTCGATGTCTCACCATAGACTGTAAAAAAATATGGACGTAGTGTCCGTTACGTCACACGTAGTGTTTCTGAAGAGCATTTTTGAAGCCTAAAGTGGGCGGAGCTGGCCGTCGCCATCTTGGCCTTGCGTCGCTCCCGGATAACAGAAAATGGGCAAAGAGGCTGAGAAATCACGCCCAAATAGCTCGACGTGATCGAGTTAGCTCAGGCTGTTAACGGCTCTGGGTAATGCTTGATAATATTATGCTATCGACAGTACCAAGTCTGCGACTGCACAGGGCCTCGCGCTAAAGTGACACTTGATGATGTAAAGCCAATTAAAAGTTCCTGTTTTTGCCCTTCAAAATATTATAATAGTTAAAAGACATGGCTACAAGTGAGACTGTGTATCGTGATTCTGTACTATTCTGCTAGTTGAAAATGTATTACTCTGAGTGTGTGTGTGTGAGTGATTTATGTGCATACATGTCAGTCACTCCTTTTTTATAGTCTATGGTCCGTCAGTGCGGCATCGCTCGTCAAGTTCGTCGAGAGCTTATTCAGTCCATTTTAAATTCTGATTTTGGCCGCCTCTCAAATGGGTTAAACCATAGATATATTGCCTATGAAGTTCAAGTAAATGCGCTAGAAAATCCGCGCTCATTCATGAATGTGCATTTATTGCATGGACGGAGAAAGCGCCGACGCCTGCATGATTTCATCTGACGGTACATAAGCATATTATAATCTATATCTGTTCCGTGAGAGCAGAACGAACGAGCCTTTATTGACGTTTTTAAATTTGAAAACTCCAAAAAGCAACGAAATTGTCAGACATCCATTAGTGCATGTTCACAGAGGAAAACAACTGAAATACAGTGCTCGTTGTTCTCTCGAGCGATACTCGACGACAACGACGGAATCCAAAGCCATGGGCTAAGTAATGGGTGTATTAAATTGTATGAAATAATCCCGAAAAAAAAGCACAAACAGCAGAGAAAGCAAGTTCAGCAGCAACATTTGCTGAGGTGAAGTGACGGCTAGTAACAGCAGACAAACGGCTAGCATTGACATCAGCGACAATCCACCTGTCACTCAAGTGGCCACACCCTTAAATGCAGAAATTTAAATATTAATCAACTAAACGGATGAGTTATAAAAAAATGCACCCCCCTCACAGTTGTTATGAAGGGCAAAATTTGCTGTATAGACCAAAGCCACAGAGAGATCCAGGCTGTAAACATGTTATTTTCTGCTGTAAAGTTGGTAAATTTAACATGGGGGAGATACAGATTTGACTCACTTCTGCAGCCAGCCTCAAGCGGCCAGTTAATGAACTGCAGTTTAACTCACTTCCGTGTTGGTTTCAAGAGAGAGAAGGGAGGTTGCCGCTTGTGTCTCACTCATAAAGACAGTTACTTACTGCCACCTACTGGCGGTTTTAATTTAAAAACATCACTTTGTTGTTACCATCATTGCATATTTCTCTATTGAAATTTTTATTTAATTAAAGCATTATTTATTTTCTAAAGGTATCTGTAAAGGTAGAATGTGCACTGGAAAAATATTAGGGCTGGGACGATACACCTATAAATCATAATTAAATCATACACTTATACAGACTGTAGTCAAGTCAAGTCAAGTCATCTTCATTTATATAGCGCTTTTAACAACGTAGATTGTTTCAAAGCAGCTTCACAGAGATAAGCGTATAATTTAAGGTAACAGAGATTGTTTTGGCTTTATAGCAGAGTTAAGTTATTTTCCATCTAAAGTTAGTTTTGATTGATTTGCTTCCGTCGCAACGATCATTTGTTATTAAATTAGGGCCGCTAAGACGACACCATTCCCTCTACACAGACTTTAAACGCGAACCTGTGAGAAACGCTGATGGTGTTCACATGTGCATTTAGAATGGGTTCTATAGTTATGTGCGTTTGAAAATACGCAGGTTTGGAATTCCCTACAAGCCAAGCCTAAACAAAGTACTTGTCTTTCCGTATAAATTTTGATAAAGAATTTTATTTAATTTTGTTGCTTTGGGGTAGGAACGCAAAACAAATTTTCCCGACAAAGCCTTATCTGTATAGTGGTAGAGGGATCCTCCATAGGGAGAGACTAGTTGGCACTTCAGCACTGCGTTGTCATCGGTCCAGGCGAAGGTCCTTCGTCAGATCTGGATACGGCCTGGATCCGGCAGGCTGCAGGAAAACCTCGGGATAAACACAGACACTAAAATTAACGTAGATGCCATTCTTCTCATGATGTAACGAGTACATCAGGAGTTATGGGAAGTGTTCCCGGTTCCGGCTGACCTAATCTATGCAGCCTAACATTAAATTATAGAAGTCTATAATGTATTATGTGAATGCTAGGTCAAAGAGATGTGTTTTTAGTCTAGCTTTGAACTGACAGAGTGTGTCTGCTTCCCGGACAATGGTAGGAAGACTGTTCCAGAGTTTTGGTGCTAAATAGGAAAAGGATCTACCGCCAGCAGTCGATTTTGATATTCTAGGTATTAGTAACTGGCCGGAATTTTGAGATCGCAATAGACGTGAAGGACTATAATGCGTTAAGAGCTCGCTCAAGTACTGCGGAGCTAAACCATTTAGTGCTTTGTAAGTGATCAGCAATATTTTAAAATTTATGCGATGTTTAATAGGGAGCCAATGCAGTTTTGACAGAACTGGGCTAATATGGTCATACTTCCTGGTTCTGGTAAGAACTCGAGCTGCTGCGTTTTGGACCAGCTGTAGTTTGTTTATTAAGCGTGCAGGGCAACCACCCAGTAGGGCATTACAATAATCTAGCCTTGAGGTCATGAACGCATGAACTAATTGTTCCGCATTTGTCAATGAGAGCATATGGCGTAATTTAGATATATTTTTAAGATGGAAAAATGCAGTTTTACAGATACTAGACACGTGACTTTCAAATGAAAGATTTGTATCAAAGAGCACACCCAGGTTCCTAACCGACGACGAAGACTTAACAGAGCAGCCATCAAGTGTTAGACAGTATTCTAGGTTATTACGTGAGGACGTTTTTTGTCCAATAATTAGAAACTGTGTTTTTTCAGAATTTAGAAGTAGGAAATTACGAGTCATCCAATTTTTTATATCCGTTATGCATTCCGTTAATTTTGTGAATTGATAAGTTTCGTTAGGTTTTGAAGAAATATAGAGCTGAGTATCGTCAGCATAACAGTGGAAGCTAATTCCATGTTTCCTAATGATATCTCCTAATGGTAGCATGTACAGAGTGAACAGCAGCGGTCCTAGTACTGAGCCTTGTGGTACGCCATACTGAACTTGTGATCGATGAGACATCTCATCATTTACTGCTACAAACTGATAACGGTCAGATAAGTATAATTTAAACCATGCTAGTGCATTTCCCGTAATGCCAACATAATGTTCTAATCTATTTAAAAGAACGTTGTGGTCAATGGTGTCAAATGCAGCACTAAGATCGAGTAACACTAATAGCGAGACACAACCACGATCGGATGATAAGAGCAAATCATTTGTGACTCTAACGAGAGCTGTCTCAGTACTATGGTACGGTCTAAATCCGGACTGGAAATCCTCGCAGATATCATTTCTTTCAAGAAAGGAACACAGTTGTGAAGATACTGCCTTTTCTAATATCTTTGACAGAAAAGGTAGATTCGAGATCGGCCTGTAATTGACTAATTCTGTAGGATCAAGTTGCGTTTTTTTAACAAGCGGTTTAATCATAGCCAGCTTAAAGGTTTTTGGTACGTATCCTAGAGACAAAGATGAATTAATAATATTAAGAAGAGGATCTAGGACCTCTGGAAGCATCTCTTTCAGTAGCTTAGTCGGTATAGGGTCTAACATACATGTTGTAGATTTAGATGATTTAACGAGTTTAGTAAATTCTTCCTCTCCTATAGCAATGAATGAATCAAATGTTTCCTCAGGGAGACTACAATGCACTGCCTGATGCGATACTGTAGTAGACGGTTGCATAGTTATAATTTTGTCCCTGATATTATCAATCTTATAAGTGAAGAAATTCATAAAATCATTACTGCTGTGTTGCTTGGAAACTTCGGTGCTTGAAGCTTTATTTTTCGTTAGTTTAGCCACCGTTTCAAATAAATACCTAGGATTTACTGTACATGATGTATAAGATGAGACATATTTACAAAAACAATTCATCATATTTTTCTGACTTATTTTAGAAACATACAGTACTACATTCTCTTTAACCCTCAGGGGACCACGGTGTTTTGGGGGCCTTTGAGATGTTCTGACATGCCTTGACATTTGTGCTTTTTTCAGTTAATTATAAACATGTTAATGGCAAAGGTGTAAATTCACTCTATATAGCACAAACAGGGCTACCATAATATGCGAGCAACGTGTATGTAGATGTTTGTATTTTTAAGAGAATAATGTTTATGCGTGGTTATTGGAAAAAATTAAAATGAAAGTTGCTGAATTAAGACCACAAAACACATATTAAATATGTGTCCACAAGACTTTTGACTAATGGATGTTGTCCCTTTGTGTTCTAGCTTCAAAATTATGTGAAAATAGTTTTGCTTTATCGTTCACAAAAAAAAATACATTGATTTAAATGGTGTAAAACAGGTTTTGCTTGGAAAGCCAATATGCAAGGGGGAGGAGTAGTTTACACCTTAGATTGCATAATCTCTGCATAATCTCCCCACCCACTCTGCATAATGACTCTGCCTAATGAGCCATTCATTCAGGTGTGACACTGACTGAGCCACAATGCAAGGACAAAAGATGTATTTAGAAGAAGACTTATATTGACCATTTAAGATTTCGCTTACATTTCTCTTGTAAATATGTTTTGCTATTTTATTAAAAATGTTACAATTACAACAATAATTACAATTTCAACAATATTTCAAGTGTACTCTTTCTTTGCAAAAAAAAAAAAAGAAAAAAGATTATAGGCCTGCATTTTATCATATGTATTCATTAGTTTGAATATAGCCAACATTGGAACATCTAACATCTTAGTCTATGAATTTATTTTTGACAAAAATAGTATTTTTTTTTTGCAGTTTAATACGTTGCTTATACAAATACATTTGTTTCAACATATTCCAGTGGATTTTTACTCATCTCAGTAGGCTATAGCAAAGCAGTTTATTCTTTCACACACAGACGCGCGATTCATATTTAGGCTAAACAGTCTTTACAAATATGTACCCTTCATTCATCTCACAGAAAGGCGAGTCATATTATAGAAATGCGATTCATCTTTTTGCGGTTTGCATAGGCCTACACTAACGTTATTCCATAACGTTATTCCACACGTGAGAAAAGAAAACAGCCTACCTCACTCCTCAGCGGAATCTGCTCCTCATATCAGGAGATATTGCTCCTCATATCAGCACTGTTCTGAGGAATCGTTTCTCCATAAGGTAGGCTATATTATGCCTCACTCGATCGCGACGCGCTGTGTTTACAGCTGATGGGCGTTTCACAGATCTTCAATAGTTCTCAGAATTTGCGTTTGAATAGCACGCGCTCTCCGGGGAGTGGTCACATTACTGTAAATTAGCTCGTAATGAGCTCGACAGGAGTCGCTCTCTTTTTATACAGATTACAGAAGCTGAGAATATTTGTTTTTTATATAAGTTACTTCATTTAACAGATGCGATCTCAAGCTTTATGCCCGTGGGTCTGTTTGCCTGTTTGACTAAATTTTCGCGGAGTTATTGATCATTTTCGAACGCGTTTCAAATGGGAGTTCACGGACAGAGGGAAGGCAGAAATCGCATCATGTTAATTTTTCTTTATTTGTCAAAAAGCAAAACACTTTATTTTTATTGTGAGTATACAGAAAAAAAATAGAAACTGAACAGGATCGATTGATGTATTACACGAAAATGAAAGATCAAAATTAACAGAGCATTTGGTGTTTATTTTCATTGCTAAAAAAAAAAAACGAGCAAAACGCGCGGGCGCGTTTGTGGTCCCCTGAGGGTTAATAAATGATTCAATAACAAATACATTTTTTAACAGTCACTTGTCGCCACCTTGTTGGAGAAACAATGTAATCGATAAATGTGTTGTTTTAAGCGCCAAATCAAAAGCTGATTTACTCTATTTTGATCGCTATCATAGACATCAGTGTTTATATTTGAACTTTAAACTTTTATCCCAGTACTTCTATGATAATTTGAACTATTGTATCACAGAAATAATGATAGGCTACTCTGAGGAAAAGCCTGCTGTTTCATGACGACTCTCTCTGGGTCAGCGGCAACACAGATCTGAATGTTGCGATATGATTTTGTCAAAGGTTTAATAGACAGACGAAATGGAAGAAGATCGCGTGGGTGTTTGAATCGAGATCACAGTCTTTTATAGATGAATCGTGCAGCTCTACTGTCTTATCTCTCTCTCAGCATATGAGTAGCGGTGCGCGCAGGGGCGTCACTAGGCCCGAAGCCCCCCTAAACTTCTGCCCAGCCCCCTAAAAAATATTTGATTAATACATTTTTGATCGCTTCAGTCCCCTTTTAAAAAACTCATTTGAAACGGCGGCAAGCTGCGTCAAATCTCGGCTTCTCCCCTTATCTGAGTCTGCTTGGATAGCGCATTTTTCAGTCTGCACAGAGCGAACATCAGAGAGTACCAGGTGTGTCGTGAGTGCATTTATTGATAGATTGCTATGATATTACATCTGCATCGGTGCAGTTCTTTGTCATATATGCATTGCAGTTTACATAATGTAATGTTACTAGAGCATTGGAAGCAAGAGCAACACAGGACGGTTCGGTTTCTCATCCGAGCGCGAATTTTAGCAGCACGACTGATGCTTCAGTTTACGCTCAAGTGCGAGTTAAGAATAAGTAGCTAAACTAAACATTTTATATTTGACAGTTTTTTAGGTCATAAATGTTAAACGAATGACAAAAATAATTAGAAAACTAATAAACTTTTGTCTAACTTCGCCATTTTGAGCTGAAAATAGGCCTATATAACCTGTAATTATGTTATTGTGAGGGGACAAGAAAACATTAACAAAGCCGTTTTCATTGGCACAAGATTAATAATGAATGTGTACATGTTGAGAATTAATATAATACATTTGTAGCCTTCAGTAAATTAAAAAGGTTCAGCTTTAGGAGGGGAAGAGAAAGGGCAAGATCAGGAGTAATGGAGATGAGGAGAGAGCAGGTTTTAAATCTATTTCTTATCCTTTTTTGGCCTTCAAATGTCTTGAAATGCACATATCAGAGAAATAAAAATGTTTAACCCCATAACAGCCTCAAATTTATGACCTCTTTTATTATAAAGCCCTGTCTATGGCCATATATTAGGCCTAGATCAATAATGATTGTGTACATATTGTGAATGAATTTAATAAACTTAATTACCTAGCTTTTCTGGTAGCTTTGTCTGAGAAAATGATTAATAAATCAACCTATCAGTTGACCCTATGTTTACTTTCTTCACTGTCAAAGCTCAGCTTTAGGAGGGGAAAAGACAGAGCAAGATAAAAACAAAGAGAAAAAGAGTGTGATGCTAATGAGGTGTGGAAAATAAACAGCTGCCGGCACATGGTTTTAAAGCTATTGTTATCCAATTTTTTTGGCCTTCAAAACATCTTAAAATGCACATAATGTAGATCAGAGAAATCAAAATTTTCTCGTGGGAGCATGCCCCCGAACACCCCTAAATACCTCACATTTGGGACCTCAGTGATTATAAAGCCCTGCCATATGCATGTTACTGGATGAATGAATGAAACTAGTTAATAATGAGCATTAGACCATAAATGAACTTTTTTTTTATTTATTTTTATCATACCCTCATTGGGGGCTGAGCCCCCCTAAAATGAAAATCCTAGAATCGCCCCTGGCTGCGCGTCTTGTGAGGGCTTTTCAATGCATTCAATCTCTATACGCTTTCACGCGTCCACTTATATTACGTCACTCAACACTCAAAGATAATGACACATTTCATCCTCTGTCGAAACGAAAGTGGCTAACTTCTGTCAACCTCATCTACAATTTGAATTAATATTGATTCTGTAATAAATAAATAAATTGTTTTTTAAATCGTTTAAAGGTGAAATCGTTAGGTGAATTGATTTTTTTTCTCAAAAGGATGTTAAAAGCCTTAGGCATGCCACTCTAAAAAGTTTGAGAACCACTGGTCTATATGATATCCATTTAAACAACATAAACTAAACCGTATATAGACTGAAATCGCAAAATGGCCTTAAACAATATTAAATTGTGAGCGAGACGTCTCAGCAATGAACAGGGCAAGTGATTGTAAACCATAATGCTAGAAAGCACAATTTGAAAATTGTCAGTTAATCTTCTCTTGTGCTATCTTCCAAAATGGTTATGTAAGTTTGTTTCTATTTCAGATCAAATCTGACATGTGAAATAAACTTCAAGGAGAGCACCTTGCTGCATGCTTAAGCATTAGTAAACGCACCTGCCCCTGAAGCCGATCCGTACAGGCAGGCCTTAGAAAGTTGGTTTCAAAGCAGAGAAAAATTAATTGCTCATACAGAAACTGTCAACTTTGTAAATAGTTTTCATTATGAAAATATTTGTTCAAGCTTGTAGTAAAATTTTATGAATTTATGCATAATATGAATTTCTACATTATTTCTAAATTATTTGTTAAAGATATTGAGTATTGTCTGTAATAAATAGAGTTCATAAACCTTTGTTTAATAAGTTTATTCTGAACCCGCTCAATAAGCGCCGCTTCGCCCTGCCCACCACAAGTACATTCTCAACCTGTGGGAAACACTGATATATACAAAAAAAGTTTACCATCAAGTCACTGAAAAGGATGTTTAATCTTCATTAGATTCTTTCCAAATCTTCTGAGCTCATTTTACTTTTGATAGTTTTTGATAGTGTTTTGTGGTGCGTATTTCTAGACACTTTTATCCTTATTTTGATTATTCTCAGGTTAGGTAAAGTACATCAAATCTGTCCTAAATCATAAGCATCTGAATTTTCATTCTCACAATCTATAGGTCAGAAGACTTCTTCATGTTCAGTTCAGTTCAGTTTTTTAGAAATCAAAGACTTTTGGCAGGCAAGCTTCTTAGTTTCAATTAAATATAGTTTTATTAATTACAGGTTAACAGTTTACAAAAAGGCATACTTGTAAAAGGACAATTGCATATTTTCCACAACAATAGTTATAAGCATGATTGGATGATGTGAAGAGGTGACAACTGCTTTCATATACAAATCTGTTGAGGAGAAAGGAGAAATTCATATATATCTTATTATTTATATCAGTGTTTCCTGAACTGAGAGACTGAAGAGTGTCATTGTTCTCTACAGGTTGATTGGTTGTGGTGTTACAGATAAAGGTTGTGCTGCTCTGACTTCAGCTCTGAGATCAAACCCCTCACACCTGAGAGAACTGGATCTGTCATGGAATAAAGTAGGAGATTCTGGAGTCAAGCAGCTTTCTGATCTACTGAAGGATCCTCACTGTAAACTGGAGAAACTGTGGTAAGATTTATAAAAGTCTCAACATAGTAGGATGGACGATATGGTCTAAAAAATGTATCACGATAATTTCAGGTATTTATTGCGATAACGATACACATGACGATAAATTACTTTCTTCTGTAAAATATCAGATTATGTTATGTTTAAGTTGTGTTGTGTTTAATTCCATTTTTCTTTATTTTTCTTTATTTAAATCTACCCTTTACTGTGTCAGTAATTTGTTAGTCAGAAAAATATTAGACTACCTTATTAAAAGTATTGCTTAAGTTAACAGACCTGTGTGTGTGTGTGTGTGTGTTTTATATCACTAGTGCAGTGTCCGTTCTCGGAGCATATAAGCACTGCTCGCGTGAGGTGTGCCGCTTCCTGCTCGCGCTGTTCTGTAGTTTCTGCAAACTTTGCATATTACGGTAGTTTGCTGCTCATCTGATTTTCTGTAACCAAACCAGTTCCAAATTGTGGAGGTAGCTCCTCGCTTAACAACAAGCTTCTCCCCAGCCTCACGTCCGCCTTCCACCATGCTTGTTTTCACTCCGCACGTGAACAGTGAATCGGGCGCGCACAAAACTACGTCATCAACTAGACTTATCGTTATTATCGCGAGGAGACAAATTTTTATTGTGGGGAGAATTTTCAACGGTATATCGCAAACGATAAGATATCGCCCATCCCTACAACATAGTCCTCTATTTTAATGGTAAATAATGATTGCCATACAAAAAAAAAAAAAAAAAAAAATCTACTGTGAAATTACTAATGGAAATGTTGATTTTTATTTTCATTAGATTCTTTCCAATGTGTCTGACATAATTTTACAATATTAATGATAGATTAAACATGACTGGATGATGTAAAGATGTGACAGCCGTGTTCATATACAGATATGTTGATGATTTTTGGGTACTTGCATAAAAAATAAATTATTATTTGGTTACACTTTATTTTAAGGTGTCATTGTTACAGTGCAATTATATATTTAAGTACTGAGTAATTTTAAGCAACTACATGTACTTACTATAGGGTTAGGGTAGGATTAGGATTTGGTTGAGGGTTAGTTACGTGTAATTATGCATAATTTACTGTTATTACTATGGTAAGTTCATGTAACATATGTAACAAGGACACTGTTAAATAAAGTGTTATCGAATATTCTTGTAATTTTTATGATATGGAAACTAACTAATCAAGCAGTTTGTAGAAGCGGGTCTGAACCTTAGACTGGACCTGTTAATGGTGCCGTGGATTAAGTCTCTGATTGTGAAGTTCTGCTTATCTGAGCTGTAGATCCTGAACTGAGAGACTGAAGAGTGTCATTGTTCTCTACAGGTTGTGGGATTGTGGTGTTACAGATGAAGGTTGTGCTGCTCTGACTTCAGCTCTGAGATCAAACCCCTCACACCTGAGAGAACTGAGTCTGACATGGAATAAAGTAGGAGATTCTGGAGTCAAGCAGCTTTCTGATCTACTGAAGGATCCTCACTGTAAACTGGAGATACTCGAGTAAGATTGTATAAAAGTCTCAATGTTGTCTGTTTCTCTCCTGTGGCGAATAATGAATGATATACAACAATAATATATACAAAAAAGGTTTACCATCAAGTCACTGAAAAGGATGTTTAATCTTCAGTGGATTCTTTCCAAAGCTTCTGAGGTCATTTTACTTTTGAATTTTTTTGATCGTTATAAGATTGGATGATGTGAAGAGGTGACAACTGCTTTCATATGCAAATCTGTTGAGGAGAATGGAGAGATTCATATATATCTTATCATTTATATCAGTGTTTCCTGAACTGAGAGACTGAAGAGTGTCATTGTTCTCTACAGGTTGAGTGATTGTGGTGTTACAGATAAAGGTTGTGCTGCTCTGACTTCAGCTCTGAGATCAAACCCCTCACACCTGAGAGAACTGGGTCTGACATGGAATAATCTAAGAGACTCAGATGTGAAGCTGCTCTCTGATCTGAAGGAGGATCCACATTATAAACTGGAGACGCTTCTGTGAGTAGTGATGATTAAAACTGTTCATATTTTAATTGATAGTTAATATAGTTTCTTAGTTTTCTTTCATTGTGATAGTGAATTACACACTATAAACATGTTTAATAAGAGTTTAATTCTTAATTCTCTTTAATAGTTTATAGCAACAATTAAATATCTTCAAGTTTCTTTTTATTTCAAACAATTCAATATTTAGCTTTTATCATTGTCAATGTCAATAGCAATAAAATATAATGGTAAATATGTATCACTAGTTTCTTTATCATAAATAAACCTGACCCAGTGACACAGAAAGAGGACAGTCATACAGGATTATAGATAAGGGTCAAGGGTCATCATTCATGGTGACTTAGAAGCAAAATCAAAATCTTTATGTTTAAAAACAGCTTTAACAATCATGTATCACAGTATTATATAATAATCTCTCACTTAATCATCTAAGTAGTTTCTTTTAGTTGTTCTAAAGTTGATAATGCAATAATGTCACACATATTTGACTGTCTGTGTTTTACTTACAGGTTTAGATGTTAGTCTGACCTTCTCTGGATCAGCTGATGGAGAATAAAGAGCCTCTACAGACACAATCACATTCAACAGAATCAACAGACACAAACCCACAGTGATCATCATCACACACGTGTGTGTAACAACCAGATGAAACTGGATAAATATTCTGAATGTTCAGATCCAATCTGACCTCTGACCTGTAATGCCTGAATCATAATCATACACTGTTCATCTGTTGGTCAGAGGAGAACTGAGCGACTGAGTCTGGTTTCTGCCAAGGTTTTCTTCTCCATTCTGTCACTGATGGAGTTTGAGTTCCTGCCACTGTCGCCTCTGGCTTGCTTAGTTGGAGACACTTAACATTCAACAATATTATTGATCTGCATTGACACCATTATATGAGAACTGAACTGAGCTGGACGATGACATCACGGTTTTCTCCAGAGCAGCTGTATAGATTAAGACTATAGATAAATGAACTAAAGTAATAACATTTTTACAACAGAAATGAATCAACACTGAACTTACTTAAGCTGGACTATGACACTATTTTCTTCTAGATCTGCTGTACAGCAGGAACAAACTTTGTTGCATTATTTTCCTGTTATCACTGTAAAGCTGCTTTGAAAACATCTGTATTGTAAAAAACGCTTTACTGTATTGTAAAAAGTGTATTGTATACACTTGTATAAATAAAGGTGTCTTGACTTTTGTTTCTACAGAAGTGACATTTATACTGCAAACGCTCTACTACAAACATCCCCATAGATAATATTTATTTAATGACTTAATGTGAGTAATTCAGCCCACCAAACATATTCAAATGCCTTTGATTATAGTAACATTCACAATTAAATCATCTATTGTCTTTTATTTCTTTTTTTTTAAAAGCAATGATGCATCGCCACTTTTAAATGTTAAATGAAAATTCATAATCTATGGACACCTTTCAGTAATAAAATGGTTAATCATGTTTTCATTTAGAATTGCAGAATATACATTCCATATGCTGTCTTTAATCTATTTCCAACTCCACATTAAATCTTCTATATGAATGATTAACTGTATTCTATTATAAGTCGATTCAGCCGTCAGAGATGAAACTCAGAGTCTAGCTGTGTGTCCATGAAGAGTGACCGTTCTGGAAAAACCAGTGAAATCAACTGATCTGAGGTACAGCATTAATGTCTGGATGGAGAGATAGAAAGAACTAACTAGATCTGTCTATTTGAGGTTTATCTGTCAAATTAACTATATTAATGCTTGTCTCAGTTCTATTATCTCTGTTCTATTCTATTACTTATACCAACTCACATTACTTTTACATCTTTAATATGTGGTAATCTGTTATTGTAATATTTTGTTTATGACTCTCTATTAACTCTTTCCCCGCCATTGATGGACATCTCCAGCTTTCCGTTGTGCTAAACTGCTTGAATATCTCCGCGATCGTTAGTGCTAAAAATGAACTGAGACAACCCATTGAAAGAGCAGAACATACACTTTCAGATGATAATTTGGTTATACATGTAATCTGAGGTAAAGACTAAATAAATAAACTGTACACTAACAATGCTGTTTGCATATAACACACCATTATAATAGCCTAAATTGAAACCTGTTTCATTTTAAATTAATAGGCTATAATAGAATTGAATCATCTTCATATTGAGGAATTACTTTATTTATGAGAAAAGCCAGAGAATATCTAATACGGGGAGAAGTTCTCCTCTCAGTAAACTTCCGGCTTCTGAACTGGTTGCAGTTCCACTCTGGCTCCACATGAGGGCGCTCACAGGACGAGTGCAGTTCCACTCTGGCTCCACATGAGGGCGCTCACAGGACGAGTGCAGTTCCACTCTGGCTCCACATGGGGGCGCTCACAGGACGAGTGCAGAATGAATGGAGGTCTATGGCGCTATACCCCTCAAAATCCACTTTTCTTAGGATATAATTTTTTGTCTAGTAATTTGAATGTTGTATTCGAAAGGAGATGCAAAGAAATGACACATTGCTGGGTGTTAGATTTTCTAAGAGTCACTTATTTGCTTTAAAAAGTCTTTTAAAGTGTCAATGACGTCATACACATCGTACGACCAGAGATACTGCTTTACGGCAATCCTTCAGTCACTTTTGGCTTGTTTCCACTGAGTGGTACGGTCCGGTACGGTACGGTTCGGGTCGGTAAACCATGAATCGGCTAGTGTTTCCACTGCCAACAGTACCCTTACTTGGGCATGGTGTAGCCTATGCCGGAAAGAAGCGATCGACGTCATTTTCGCGCGAAGAAGAAAACGACATAAAAAACAATGGATTACATGCAGCAGATCTGGTTCTTGCTTCTCGGCATGTTTGTCACAAGAAGCCAAGCGCCCCCGCCGACATTAGGCGTTTCCCAATAGCAAGTACGCAAAGTTCGGACTTGCCGAGCCCAGCTCAGGAGAATGACTCCCGAGGACGTGAGTCCGGTAATTCTGCTGATGGAACAGCGCGTTCTTGAAAGCGTCACTCAGCTCGCTCTGCTAACGTTACTCCGGTTATCTCTGTATGTACATTTTAGGCAACAATAAAACGAAATATGTTATAAAACACCACACTGCCTCTTTACGTTTTCATTTAAAGAAATCTTAAACATTATAGCCACACAAATGTGGTTCAGGCAACGCGTATTGATTATATTAACTGCAACGTATGTAACGTTAGACTATTTATAACAACAAAAATATATATTTAATTAACACAACCCTGCCTCTTTTCTTTTTAAATTTTAAAAATATTAAACTTATTAATATGGTTCAGGCAATATGTGCATTTGTACTCTGATCATATTCACTGTAATAAAATAAAAAAATTACAAAAACTAAACCCTGTCTCTTTTTGTTAAATTTCAGTTTTATCAATAATAGCCATTATAAAAGTATAAGTAAAAAGTACAAGAAGCTATACAATAAGAAATAAAGCAAACAATTCAGTCAAACATACAAAATCAGCGCTCTAGTCTAACGTTACAACGGTAAAGTTAAATAGCCTAAATATAAAGTTATGAAATTTCACTTAGCCCTCAGTTTGGCCAGGGAACAAATTATAGATTCACGAGACCAAAAATCGCCCGTTAGATATACTCAAGACGAATTATATCTCATGTTTAACCACTACAGAGACATCAGCGGCAAACGCCAGAAGGACCAGCCGAGGAAAGGCTGTTCCAGACGGGGTACATGAGCGCTGAGCGCCCGGTGATTGCCTGGATCTCACAACCTGGATAAAATTTTCATTTCACTTCCTTACAAAAAACTTCTTGCTGACAAAAGGGTAAAACACAGCAGATCTAAGGATATTAGCAAGATATAACAATTAAAAACTGTAATCCTTGAGTCTTTTAATATGTCATCAAATGATTTTTTTGTATATAAACTATTGTTGCGCTGAATAATTAATGCATTAACTGAAACAAGGCTGTCTTGAGTTGGTTTATGTGTTTTTGAGTAATAGGAAAGAACATTGATGAATGCACAGATGCATGAGATTTTGCATGGTTATTGTTAGCGGTGTCACAATGTAGCGCAATACAAAAAATGCAACAATATGTATCGTGGATAGTGACATAATTCACCCAAAATAAACAGTTCTGTGTGAGAAAAATTCAAGTTTTCAGAGTTTTAGAGTCAGAACTACATTAAACTACTATATAATGTTAAATATAATGTATAATAATGCAGTGAGGGAATATGTGTGTGTCCTGATAAAGCCAAATGTCTTGTTACCACAGTAAAAAGTGGGTTACATTATTTTAAATATATCTAGTCAGAGTTCAAGCATATTCATCTACAATAATTCAGTATTTTCATCTTCAGAATCATGAATTTTGTTATTCTGATGTCTCTATTGTCCTGTGCTTTGGGTTTCAGCACCAAGTCCAAGACTATTCATTTACACACACAATGTAAAACCAAATTATGGGTGCTTTCTGAAAGTGCGTCATTGAGTATCTGGGCAATGCAGTTCAGTTTGGGTAAAATAAAGAGATTTTATTTTAATCTTGTTTTATTAAATAAAAAAAAACCACACAAAATGTTTAAGATGAAATGAAACTAAATCCGTCAACCTGCAGAATCTGATGAATGTTAACTCAACATTTGTGAAACTGAAGCACTGAGGGTGTGTCGTCACTGCTGTGGTTGTGTGTTCCTCCGTGTGTATCTGATGATGGGGTTGTACGGTGTGTGGATCATGGTGGTAAGAGCAAAGTCGTACAGTCTCAGCATCGTCGACCAGATTGTTTTAATCTGCACGTAGGCGAAGTTTTCTCCAATGCAACGATGACGACCTGTGCAAGATCAACCAGCAAACACCACAAGCACTGTGTTAACATTCTCTTGTTTGATTAATATTAACATTAACCTGAACATTAACAACACTGCTGTCACCTTAAAAATCTACGGTACAGATGAAATATCTTATTTTTCTGTTTACATTCACTTAAAGCATAAACTATATATAGTTTTTTACGTGTACAGTAGCCATCTAATTAGTGCGAAACAAATTCAGTGCGCATGCGGTTACAAAAATCACGATGCGCAAACCCTGTTCGCGTGTCGGTCAAAAATTATTGATGTTTTCCTTATATCAATTAAATGATTGTATTATATTTTCATTCGATAATGTTTTTTATTTAATATATAGTATTTTTAAGGGATTTTATGGCACTAAATTATATTTGTTCAGTAGTTATGATTAATTTATTCTTTTTTTGAGCCTGAAATTAAAATTTCCAACTTAAACTGTCATAAATCTCGAATGCTTTGGAGCACAGACTTCAGTTTGGTCTCTTTTTAAAGACAACGCTTGGCAGATTTATTGCTGAAATTAAAAAAAAGTTGATAAAAATGCACAAATATACCACTAATACAAATTTTATATGAGATATATATAATATTATAAATTTGTGAGAAAAATTAAAGCCATAAATCTAACCAAGTTGTGTTCCAAGTTTGATCGTGATATCTCAAAAGATTTACGTTCAGTGAGATGTTTTTCGGCCGCAGTACCAAACGCTTCCACTAGGGGAAATTCGCATCACATTTATTTCCAATGCGCTCATACAATGCAAACTACACAAGTATGACTGTTTTTTTTTTTTCAGGACCATTTAACCTTTTCGAATGATGTCCATGATTTTTTTTTGTGTGTTTACACAGTAAGTGCCGAAACCTTTACCAAGTTTTGTAACATTCTGATAAAGTAAAAAATCCAAAAAGACAAAACATAAATATTTTCAGGCAAAAATGACCGAACAGCACCAGAAGGTTAAGACAAAACTGACTGTGTGTTATGTGAATACTCACCAAGATAGGCATTTTGACATACTGTATGCACTTTACCATTTATACATAAAATATCATGTCATGAAATTCATCTTATATTATTATTTTTCCACAGGAGGTCAGCAAAGACTCCCAATGTAAGATATTTAGAGCTGAATTAAAAGGGTTTTGCATGAAATAGTGAGTTATTTTGAATTCAAGTTTAAAGAATGTGCTTAAATTACTATTTATTTATTGATAAAACCTAGTAACTTAAAGGTAAATAAAATAAAAAATAACAAAAATTCTCCATAAAAATTGCATTAAATAGAAAAAATATGATCAAAAAAAAAAAAAAAAAAAAAGAAGTATAATTTTAGGGCTTTGGGTCATTTTGACCCGCGAGGGAAAGATGAAGGTTAAACGGCCTGTCCAATCGTCATTTTGCGTCATTGGAGGATTTTCTGGCCAGAGGCTAAAGACTACAGCCAGTAGGAGGAGCTGTTCCGCATGTTTTCAACCCGCCCATAGAGGGTGGGATCTCACTCACAGAATGTACACAGTGTCAGCTTTGGAAGCTAAGCTAGCAGGGTCTTGTTCTGTGAAAACTGAGTAGTAGGAGAAAGCTGAATAGTAGGGGTTACCATCCTCCTTTTCCCGGACTTGTCCGGCGGGCGAGATCGTTCAAAATGTCCAGGATTCAGCTTTTGCGTTCGCCATTCATTGTTTACATGCACACCTTTTGTTTCAATCTAGCTGAATTCATTCCGATCGGTGAGTCTGAATGTAGTGTTTACATGAACTCTAAACAAGTGATCGGTTGATGTGCGTTTTACCATTGCTAAGAAAATTCCCGCTCCTCCGTGAGAGATACGAGACCCGGCGCGGCTCAGTAATGACGCCACCGGCCTCGCGCCGGCCTCGCGCTGTTCTCCCGCGGCCGTCAGCCTCGTCCTGCTCGCCACAGTAAACATGATGAATGGCGACTGTAGAACGCAAAAGCCGAATACCGGACATTTTGGGCGATCTCAAAATCACGGGCAAACTCGTCACGGAGACTCACTAAGTTAGTAGCCTTAACTTCTTGTTGTTTTCAACTGCGCTCTCTAACCGGTAGGCGTGGCCTCCTAGGGCAGCGAAGCAAGTGCATTCTGGGAGTTGTTGTCTTTCATCCACATAAGCCAAAAATACATTTTCTGGCTTTTCTCAGGCTAGAAAGCTCCGAATTCAAAAATGTCTTCACATTTCTTCTACATAAATGACCTATTTTAAATACACATTCATCTTTCCAGAGGTGAAGTATCCCTTTAAACTCCTCTCGCTCTTCCCAGGTGTCCCGAAGACGGTGGTTCACTGTCGGAGACACACACACCTGGTGTCCCGGCGGGATGATGTATTCACCGACTCTCTGTTGAGGAAGCAGAAACATGCAGGTCAGACCAAAGCATCTCATGGCTTTAATTCCAGCAGGGTTTCAAATTAACTTTTTCACTTACCGGCCATTCAGAACTTCTACTAGCCAAAAAACTACGTTTACTACGTCACATTTTTTAATAAAATTTGGATTTCATATATTAATTTCTCATTCAAACAAAATCATGTCATCCAGCATCTTCTCTCTTCCTCTTTCATCCTCATCACCATAAATGGGTTTTAGACAGATCAATACTGTACACAGAACATCAGAAACTGTAGGATGTTGGAAAATAACAATGTCTTTTCTGTTAATCAAATGCTTTTTAATCTTCGCTATTGCTTCAATGCAAATGAACAAGCGTGTATGTGTAGTGTAGTGACGTGTGTGTTCAAGTAAGCCAGATATGAGCAGATTCTGTGCAATACACTGTATTTAATTTATCATGATGACTCATGAGTATTTGCACAGATTTGTCTGACACGAACTTCCCCAGCAAACTGAGTAAATACAATAACCCGCCTGACTGGCTCGTGTTTTGACAGCATAACCCGCCACTGGTGATTCTTACCCGCATTCGGCGGGTGTTAGTTTCAAACCCTGAATATCTCGCTTGTTATACACTATCTAATTAATATTAATGAGCGTAACCGTTATTGGTACTTGGACACGACAGGAGTTCAAGCTAGCATAAGTTCGATGTCTATGGCTACAAGTGTGTGGAGTTTGATGCTGTGAGTATTTTCATATTAAACCTTTAAACGTCTAAATACAGGAATACCTATACCAGTTATAAACTCTGATTAATTCCACTATCGTAAGGTTTCGTCCATAACATAACATTTCCCTACACCACAGTCGTAAACATAATATTTGTATTATGTGTATTGTAAGTTCAGAAATGTTTAATGTAGAAATGTTGAGTAATTTCCATACGATCTTCCAGTGTTTGTCGTCCCATCATTGTTTTCAGTCACGTGACTGTCGCGGAGACCTGGGGGCAAAACAGCCATAGACCTGCAGCACAAGCTTGCCAATTTTCCATCTCAAAAATTTTAATATGTGAACTAGGGATGGCTCGATACTACAATTTTGGCTTCGGTACGATACCAGAACCTAATACCTCGGTATTGATACTAAATCGATACCACAGGTCACAGGTGACAAATAAGAAGCCTCAAAATTTAAGCGAATTGAAACAATTTTATCAAAAAACACTACTAGAACCTCTACAGTACCGAATGTGCAAAAAAAAAACAAAAAAAAAAACACTAACTACAGTCAGGGAACATACAGTAGGTTAAATTTTTATTTTGAAAAGAAAAAAAACCCTGAAATGATACAATTAAAGTAGGTTAATATCTATACTAATAGATTAAAATTGAATAATAATAGAATAACAGAATAATGAAATGACATGTAAACCATTAGCTGTCATGCATCAACAGAGAATTATCAACATTTATAGCATTTATTCATCTTGGTTTGGTTACTGTTTGGTTTGTGTTTGGGTTCATATTAGTTTAATGCATTGCATAAAGTAATGTTAACATGATAAAACATGTATTAGTATATTTCAATATAAATTACTGGTTAAATTATATAATACTGTTAGGTCAGGTTACCTAATGAATGTAGCTTAATTGTAAAGTGTTATTCCAACATTCATATTAACCCTCTCTCTCGGCTGCTTCCTCTAGGGGTCGCCACAGAGGCAGTGATACGCCATTCATTTTACTATCACTAATATTAAAATGAATATCACTAATCTCTTTATTCATTCAAATTCAATTAATATATGATTGTTTGAAAGTGCAAAAATTATGAGACCTAAACTTCATTGGTTCTAGCCTGTCATGCCAGCACATTTGAGCTTTCGTGTTTACCGTGTCATATTTAATTGATAAGCTCTTATGTACGTGCGCTGATCAGTGCTGTGAATAAAAGTCTAAATTAAATCAGTTGAATAATGGACTCGCCTGTCGATCTCTGAACTCTTTGAACAAGTCAGGATGAGCAAGTGACAAGTGCTTAGCCAGATTTGATGTGTTGCCTCCTGTGGCAAAAATCTAAAATCTAATCGAGATGGATGCTAAAAACTTTAGTAGACTCTCTGGTTTTTTGGAAATGGAGAACAATGTGCTTGAGGAAACATATTCCCCGTTCTGAGAGATTATTCTCACGATTGCTGGGAAAATTATGGGCCGAGGTCAAAGTCTTCAAAGAGTGTTATGGGGAAGAGGTGACAAGGAGGGATGGAGGGGGTTAGAGAGTTGACCATATATATTAAATAGATTTGTGGATCAGGGAGATGGAACAGGATACTCCACGCATCGACCTGGTATTGCAGTCTCCAGGAATGGTGCACCCCCACCTGGGAAAAAGACCTTTGTAGAACAGCAGAATTAACTGAGTAATCTGTGAAATGATTAAGAGTTATTCAGATTCGTGAGATCGGTAAAGTAATATTCGGTCATCCATTCATTCAGTGATCGTTCCAGATTGTATATTTATAATGGTAGGTGGTGATAAATGAGTGTCTTTTAAGCGATAAGCAAGTTGAACTGCATTAAGTTGATTTGTCGTGCTTTGTTTAAATCAATTTTGTCTCTTGTTCAAGAAAGAATATCAGATCCAATTAGTCTATCTTTGTGTGAAATAAGCATGACTTTTATCAAGCTATATAAAAAGACAATGTTCTAAATAACATCGACTCTTTGGACATACTATAAAAATTTTCAGTCTTATGTGGTTTATAAAATAAAAGTTTGTTTACCACATAAAGAAATAGCAATTAGATTAGCCCAAACTTAACACATTTAACTAACTTGCATGCAATCATGAAAAGTTTTCAAGTACTTTCGCCTATCTATACTCATTTGCTTAGTCAGCCGTAAGTAAGCCATCGATGAGATAATTCACTGAAAAAAGTGAAACACATTGACTCTGTCTGTGGTGCTAACGAACATTGCTGTTTATTTGCGCATCCCAAGGAGGTTTATGCTACTCAGAGAGAGCTATGCATTTCTGCATTATTATTTCCATGCATCTCAATAGCAGTAGCACCACAAATAATAGTCAGCAATCCATGTAAAAAGCTAACTTTACTTTAATAACAGTACCAACAAAGACAATTCAGTAGGCCTTCATGTATACCCAAAACAAATTTGTGTAAACCATTTACGTATCAATCTACTGTAATGGCAAATTGCATTGAAAAGAAGGGTTTTACCTTACTCTTTACTCTTCTTCAGGTTGCTGTCATGAAGGTAAGAGGATCAGACAGCAAATGCGGAGAAATAGTCACTTTAATTGAAGCAAAGCTTGCCAGAGAGTTCAATAAACAGAAATGGTACTCAAAGGGAAACTTAGAAATGAAGCTAGCGCAAGTTCTGCCAGGAAGACTCAATCGTTCGCGTCATTAATTACCTCCTCATCTATCCAATTATATCACTTACTGTAGCTTAAAAGGGCAGCGCTTACACATGTCTGAGTTTGCAGATGCTGTCACTCCAGTACCTCCATCCTCCCCGCCTCCACCAAGATGGGATCTTTCCTCCAACTCCTCTACTCAACCAAGCTGGGTCCTCCCTCTATCAACCCCAACACCATCAGTCAGGCTATCCCTTCCATCCTGAAGACTTCAGATGTCTTTTCCTCCATCCACCCCACCACCACCAGATGGCCCCTTTCCTTACTCCGCCGGGGGGTGAGCGGCGCCCCCGCCTTCGTCTTCAGGCGGGACTCGCAGATTCAGTACCCTCTGAATGCGAGTTATGAACGGGGCCTACGCCAAAGAACCTGATTGCTTGCTGAGCTCCTAAATAAATGTTATTGTTACAGTATTAATTCACCCGAGTCTTTCTGGTAGAACTACAAGCAGTAGTAAAAATGTCCAGATAAGGTCTCGGCTTGTTGAAAACGAAAACAGCAGTCTGCGCGGGTAAAGTGAGATGCTCAGAAGAAAGCTCCGCAACAGGAAAAGGAGCAGGCTGAAGTTTCCCGAGGGAGAGTAGAGGCAAGCGGCGATTCTCCGGTACAGTAGATCTTTCTCATAGATAATCAGCTCCCGACACGACTAGACTAGGACATGACATGACAGAGACAGGGATTAATTGACGTACTGCCGTAGAGAGATAATGCAATACTCAGGCAAAGACAGGTAGAGAAAGGGGAAAAGAAATAGGAACGCTAATCAGAGGAAAAGGGGATTCAGGTGAAGAAGGGAATGAGCGAAGGCTAATAGTAAAGGAGAGACAGCTGAAAGGGAATAATGATTAAATGAGGAGGTGTGTGCGTGAATGAGGAAATAGCGCTGATGTGTGAGTGTGTGTGAGAGAAAGAAACAGGATCATGACAGTTGCAGAGTTCACTTTGTACAAAACCTTATATTAGTCTAAGACGGGCAAACTAACGTTTGTGTTGCTAAATGATGCTGGTCAAGAAATTAAGGATTTATTGTCAGAACAAGAACTCAATCTCAAGCACTTTTTACGGTGTATTCCTTACAGCATCGTTTCCGTCCTTGACACAAAAAAAAAAAGGCATCTATGACTGAAATCTATTGTGAACATCAGTTGTCAACCCCAGTACCAGCTGTAAAGATCATTAACTACTCTATAGTTCTTGTTTCTTCTGATATGATCACAAGCATGACAGGCGTGCTCAAGACCAAAGATGCACTTGCAACAAAATATTCCCATCCAGGTGAAGAACTGCCTGTACAAATCATCATTTTGGTCCTACTACTAGTACTACTCTCTCTCTTCTCTCTCTCTCTCCCTCCCCCTCTCTCTCTCTCTCTCTCTCTCTCTCTCTCTCTCTCCCTCCCTCCCTCTCTCAATTCAATTTTCAATTCAAATGAGCTTTATTAGCATGACTTTGTAACACAATGTTGCCAAAGCAAGAACATATTATATATAAATAATAAAACAAACAAACAAAACATATATGTATAGATCATGTCATATGTAGCATAGTAAATATAAATAAATAAATAAATAGATAAATAAACACAATTTATCCTAATAAATGAATAAATACAGTGGGTCTCTCTAGAGAATTAGCTGACTCTGGCGTTGTGAATAGCTAACACATATTTAGCCGCTAGTGCAGCTGTAATATCATCTTCTCCCAGTAAGAAGAACATTTTCTCAACGTCACTCAGTTCAAAGAACGATGGAATCAAGGTTTCAAATCTGGGCAGAAAGGTTTCTCTTATACTGGTGTATTTGGAGCAGAAGAGCAGAAAGTGTTCCTCATCCTCGATGTGCTGTAGATCACAGTGTCTACAGATCCTCTGCTCTCTCTCTGTCCATGTTTGTCTATGTCTTTCTCTCTCTATCTCTAGATCATGGTCACTTAATCTGTATTTGGAGAGGATTTGTCTTTCTTTAAAATGTTTAATAAATAGATAACTGGCCAATTTAGTGGTTCTATTGAGGGTCGAGTAACATTGGAGTTTATTCTGGAGGGCAAAATGTGCTTTTAGTGATTCATCATGAGTGACTTTTAGATGTTTGTGGATTTGGTTAAGTGATAGTCTGGATAAGGGACAACTGCCACTAAGCTGCAGAAGAGCTGTTTTAATGTTGCTCCCTAAGAAAGGTGATCTCAAGGAGATAAAAAACTGGATGCCAGTTTCTTTATTATGCATGATTATAAGATTTTATTAAAAGTTTTGGCAAATAGACTGAAGAAAGTAATTGGACAGGTTATACATTTAGACCAATCCTATTGTGTACCTAATAGATCAATTGTGGATAATATATCTCTAATTCGAGATGTTTTGGAAGTCTCTAGATTGTTTGTGTTACACACGAGGTCCACACGTGTGTTTTTATGAAGATAAAGTCGGGTTTTATTTCAAGAACACTTGCAACACCCAGATACAATCTCGGTAACAACATAGACAACAATGCTCATCATCAATCGTCTCGCGATACTCTCTCTCTCTTTCTCTCAATCTCGCGATCTTTTCAGATCTGCCTTCTCAAATCTCGTCTGCCAAGCTTTTTAGCTTAAAAATCACAGACAGACAATATACATACATCCTACTGTGCAGATAGAGCATGAAAAGAACAGAAACATTAAATATAAATAAATACAAATAACAAGACCTCAAAGAATACAGAAAAATTAAACAACTGAGGAATATAGATAACTTATTTAAACACACTGAAATTAAATAAAGTAGTATTTAAGATGAAATAAATGGGGGGGGGGGATTACTCCCTTACACTCTCCCCTCCAAAAATGATGTCGCCCCGACATCCCCTGCCTTATAAATGTCTCCGACGTGAGTCGTTGAGCTATAGACACCTGTTATAGTAAATACTATTTAAGGATACAATGATGGCTTAAACCCAAAATCACATTAACAACTACCTCCCGTGTTATTGCCATGTTTCTGTAGTTCACATCATTGTGCACCATGAAAGCAACTACATCCATCATCTTTAATACGGACGCTGTATTCTTCTGCAGGTCTCTTGTACCAACAGCTCAAATATAACCTACGAGACAATCAGTATCACCAGTGGCTTTGGATTCTTGTTATCACAGTTCAGTTTCTCATTCCCTTCTTTACCGGTCTGTCGTTATCATATCTGGTTTAACAGGGTCAATGGAAAATACAAATTCTACATCACAACAATGTATCTTTAACTCATCTTTAACTATCTTTAACTGTGTTATCCACCCAATAAAGGTCAACCCCCTTTTTTTCTAAATAATCAGAGTCTGTGTATTTTTCTGTCTGCCTGTGTTTAAGTTTTTATGTATATGTATGCTTATGTGTGTATATGGGTCTATCGAATGTCTTATTCTAATGTAGGTTCTCCTAGAGTATGGTAAGTAAATGTCTGTTTGTGCTTTCGTTTTCTCAAAGGATATAATCTCTGTGGTAGTGCAGGTTCTGGCCCCTGGATTCCACTTCCCTCCTGCTCAGAGGTGGCTCCATCATCTGGCTCAGTACTCAACTCTACTGGTCCTTTATCAAGTGTCGCCAATCCCTCTGCCTCTGAGGACTCCTCTTCCCCATTTCCACACCGCATCACTTCTTCAACATGCAGTGGAACCACCTCTTCCATGTCGCACCCCACCATCTCCTTGTATTGACCATCTTCTTTTACAGACTTCTGTGTCACTTGTGGATAGAATTCTTCAGCCTCTGGCAGCAGCTGCTCTTTCCGCTGGCCCGGTTTGAACGGTCTGCAAAATCCTGTCCATTCGCTCTCATCCTCAGAGCTACTTTCCACGGCTTGCTGTTCGGACTTTGCTTTGCTGTGTTTCCCTTTCCCCACCTTTCTCAGAGTTGTTGTGGTTTGTTCTACGGGCAGGAATTCACAAGGCAGAAGCATGTTACGGTGAAGGACTCTGACTCACCCATGTCCAGTTTCAGGCTGCACCTCATAGACTGGACACTCTGATCTCTTTTTCTGGACCACATAGACCTGTTCCTCCCAATATGATCGCAGTTTTCCTGGGCCCCCTCTTTCACTCATGTTCCTGATGAGAACTCTACAGCCTGGCTGTAACTCCACTCCATGGATCTTACTGTCGTACCTGTCTTTGGCCTTCCCACTTGCCATGCTCGCAGATTCTGAAGCCAGCTTGTATGCCTGATCCATTCGCTTTCTCCAACTTTTTGCATACTCTTGATGAGATGAGGATTGGTCTCTGGGGCTGAGGTTGAACATGATATCAATAGGGAGCCTCGGATGACGTCCAAACAGCAGAAAGTAAGGAGCAAATCCTGTTGCCTCGTTGTGTGTGCAATTATATGCGTGTACTACTTGTGCCAGGGAGTTCTTCCACTCCATCTTTTCCCTGTCAGCTCCACCTGACCGTTTCCCTGCGGGTGGTAGGGTGTTGTTCTGGAGCCTTTAATACCGCTGTGCTGCTGGAGTTGTGCGAACAACTGGTTGTCAAACTCCATCCCCTGGTCATGGTGCAATCTTGTGGGGAAACCAAATTTCAACACAAAATCACCAAAGATCTTTTGAGCTGCGGTCTTAGCTGACTTATTGAGGCATGCATACGCTTGAGCAAAGCGAGTAAAATGGTCCATAATGACCAAGATGTATTCATACCCGCCTTTGCATCTCTCCAAATGAAGAAAGTCCACTGAAACTAACTCAAAGGGGTGTGTTGTGTCAATATTGGTAAGTGGTGCTCGGTTTGGCTTGTTAGGTTGTTTTGTCTTGAGACAGCGACATACTCTTAAGACCTGATGTTCAATGTCCCTCTGCATATGTGGCCAGTAGAATCTGTCTCTCATTAGATGGAGCGTCCGCTCTACCCCTAGATGACCCATGTTTTCGTGCAACTCTTTGAAGGCCAAGCAATGGAACTTCTTGGGCAGCACCAGCTGTGATCGAGTTGCTGTTGTCCTGTACAGGACTCCATGCTCATTCAGGAACAACCTTTTCCTTTCCCGCATCAGTACAGCACGGCCATCATGACCACTACAATCCCTGTCTCTAGGCCATCGATTTGTTCTTATGCAGCTCAACACCGTGCTGATCACTGGATCCTGTTCCTGGGCTTCCCTCAGCACTCTTTTGTCGAAGTTCAACCCGTTATACTCCTCTTCACCCAGTGCGGTCTCGATGGTCACTGGACACATCCACGGAGTGTGTTCTTTTGACTGCATACTGAGAGCTTGGGTCACACAGCTGATGACATTTGGATTCACTTCTATCGAACACTTCTGCATATACTCCTCCATCCCCAATGCCATGCGCGACAAACCATCTGCATCAGCGTTGGTTTTCCCTGGACGATACTTAATAGTAAAATTTAAATCAGCCAGCTCTGCAACCCAGCGATATGTAGTGGCATTTAGTTTGGCTGTCGTGAGCACATATGTTAATGGGTTGTTGTCTGTATAGACAACAAAAGAAGGAGTATAGTAGAGGTAATCTCTGAAGCGCTCACAGATGGCCCACTTCATGGCCAAGAACTCAAGTTTTCCTGAATGTAGATGATAGTTCTTTTCTGCAGCAGATAAAGTTCTGGATCCGTAAGCTATGACCCGGAGCTTACCTTCCTGTCTTTGATATAGCACAGATCCCAGCCCTTCCTGGGATGCGTCACAGTGGAGGATGAATGAATCTTCAAAATTTGGGTAACCTAAAACAGGAGGTTGTGAAAGAAAATCAATCAACTGACAGAGCACCTCCTGGTGCTTCGGCATCCAGACGATGGGATAGTTTGAGGGGAGTTGTCCCTGGCTGTTTCCTTTCTTAGCAGTTTTTTTTCCTCTTTTAGGAGCTGTCTGACATGCACTCTTTTCCAGGCTCAGAAGGTCATAGAGAGGTGTTGCTATCCTGGAAAAATTTGGTATGTATGAGCGATAATATGATATAAATCCCAACAACTTCCGAAGGTCTCCTACCGTTGCTAGTTTCCGCTCCCGCAAGGCCTGGACAGGTGCTAGGTCAGCAGGGTCCATCGTATGACCATCTTTGGACACAAGCTTTCCCAGAAACCTCACCTTATTCTTAAAAATGTCACATTTTCTTGCTGTCAGCTTAATCCCATGTAGTTGATAGCGCTGCAAGATTTTCCGCAGGTCTCTGAGGTGGTCTTCAAAGGTTTTGCTGTGAACTAGATTGTCATCCAAATAGGGCTGACATATCTCATCTCTCAGCCCTATCAGACACTCCTCCATGCAGCGTTGAAACTCCGCTGGTGCTGAAGACAGGCCGAACGGAATGCGGACCCATTCATAGAGCCCCCAAGGTGTAATAAAAGCTGTCAGTGGTCGGCTATTCTCCTCCAAAAATCCTTGGTGGTAAGCTTTTCCTTGGTCTAAGATGGAAAACCAAGCACTTCCACTGAGACTTTCCAGCATGTCTTGAATGCGGGGAATTGGATGACGGTCTGGGATAGATTTCTGGTTCAGTTCGCGATAGTCACAGCACAATCGCAGACTCCCATCTTTCTTCTCTTTCTTCTTCTCTCTTCTTCTCTTTTTGGGCGATGAATAAGCAGACCTTGATTTTGTAATCCAACCACGGTTCAAAAGATCTTCTAAATACTCTTTGACTTCTTTATGAAGTGGTTTTGGTACCGACATGTATGTTCGCCTCACTGATGTTGTGTCTTTCAGTCTGATTTTCAACTCCAGCGATGGGATACAACCAATGTCTTCATCATTCCTGGAGAAAGCAGCACATTCCTCCCTCAGCAACTTTCTTACCTCTTCCTGCTGTTGAGGTGGCAAATGACTCACAAGAACAGGTGGATCCCATCGGTCTCCATCAGGCTGCACCATGTACTCTGAATCCACTCCTGTTGCCGTTTCCGCTTTCTCTCCTCCTGGTGTTTCCCCTTTGTGACTCATTACATCTTCAATATCCACAGGTTTTGCAGCGGCAGGGTAGACAGCTTTTACACTCTGTACATGGCCTAACATGGTACGTGGTTAAAGTGTAATATCATGGCATGTGTCATTACTTACTGGAATGAAGACTTTTGATCGGGTACCCTTCTGGAGCTTGACCACATTCTCAGTGACTGTCAGTCCCTCAGACCAGTCAGGAGTCTCAACCGGAACAAACAGCATTTCCTGGTTACATGTCAGAGGAATGGTACGCACTGAACACTTCACTACTTTTGTCTCACCAGGTAATATTTTTGTTCGTTGCCTGCTCCCTTTCACGGTTCCCTCACTAACGCTTGAATCTCCCTGTTGGACCAATCGCATGAGTCCCTCTGCTCTCTTACAATCTACTGAGAAGGCTGCAGTCAACGTTTTAACCATAGCTTGAGATGGTTGTTCTTTCTCCTGGTGTATCAGATAATCGATCACATTATATCCAATAATTGGCTCTTCTGCCACACCAGATGTTTCCGCTACCAGCAATGGCACAAGAAGCTCTGTGCTGGATATGCCAGAAGGTTCAAGCTGGAACTTTACCTCAATCCATCCAATGAAAGGGATGTCCGTCTTATTTACAGCCTTCCCAGTCAATGTCCCTGGTCCCAGTATCTCCTCTGTGTCCCTTACTTTTGTGTGAGGTAGATGTTCTTTGCGCCACTTATCATTGATCAGGCAGACTTGTGAGCCCGTATCCCATAATGCTTGCGTGGGGACACCATCCAGGAAGCAATTGACAGTGCATTTCTTCCCTATCAAGCTCAGCAGTTGCGCTTTACGCTTAGGCGAAAGGTGGGCAGCATAGATGGACCCCTCCAGTCTGTCTGAATTTGCTGAGTGCTGCTGTACCTTTTCTTGCCGTACCATATGATTTATAGGTCGGCAGAGCAGCTCGCTGGTGTTGCCACATGGTCCACCTTGTCTCTGACTCGGGGTGTGAAATGCTGTTGGACCCATTGTCATCACTTGATCCACATTCACTGTATGCCGTGGTGCCCTACAGCCTTTAGAAAAGTGTCCCGGCTGACCACATTTAAAACAGTGATTACATTGCTCACCGTTACCACTGTCTTGACACGATTTACATATCTTCTTGGAAGGTGGGCTGCCATGACGGAAAGATGGTTGTGATTCCCGGATGCTGTTTTTGATTTCCGTTATTTCCTCTTTCAGCTGTTTGACCAGTTCAAACAACTCAGCCTCACGTTTGGATGTGTAGCTCTGGGCCCTCGGTTCTTTTCCTCTGGCTGTTGCACCCTCCGTGAATTTTTGTACATCTGCTGCTTCTCCAAGTCTTTGAAGTACCTGGACATTGGCATGGAGCTCATTTACTTTAGTCACTTTTGTAAATGTATTTTTCTTTTGTTTCTGTTATCTCTCATTTTCAATACCTGTAGCCTCATTCAATTTCTCAATGAGCTCTTCATCGGTGATGGACTGATTTTCCAGATCAGCTTTTAGCTGGAATTTTATGTGATCACTTGTAAGTCCGGTAATGACAGATCGCAAGAATTTCTTTTGGATGAGCTCAGCACTGTACTGTTCCTCAGCCTCTCCATCTCATTAGTAGCCTCTCTTTCAGTTCTATGGCTCTGAACAAGAAATTTTGGGGTGATTCACGACTGTCTTGTGTGATGTTCACCAGCTTGTGATACAAATCTGTAGAGCTATCCTCTTTAAAATGGCCCTTGAGTATGGTTTTTAATTGGAGAAGGGTCAGATGACTTTTAATTTCCAACATATCTCGGAGGCTAAGACCTGGACTAATGGCCCTCACCACCGCATCCACAATTTCTGTCTCCGTGTGGCCTTTCTGCACTCCACTTTCAATCTGATGCATCAAATTTGTGTAAGACAGCCGATCTTTCTGACCTCTCTCTCCAATTTGTCCCCAGATTTTGAAATCACGCCTGATTGTCACCTCTGGCACTCGTGATGGCTGTGGCGGAGCATCCATTAATATAGGTGGAGCTGCTCTGTTCTCTTTGATCCGTACTTGATCACTCAACCTCATAATTTCACTCTCTAATGCTTTTGTAGAGTCCTGGAAACTCAGTTTGAGGTCTGCATATTGTTTTTTCAACTTTTCCAGCTCATCTTCATCCTCCCTTAAGCTCATCATGGCCAAACGAGCACACTGGCCTTTCATTTCTTTAATCAATTCCAACACACTGACAACGAACTGACGTGCTACATCCTCATCCTCTTTTTCAATTACTCCATCAATCTCTTCATTAATTCGATGTATCAAAACATGTTTTTTTATTACCTCATCGTCTGGAACTTTTGCAAACGCTGCCAATTCCCTCAGTTGATCGAACGTCAGATGAGGTAGGTCCGCGCTGAGTTTATCTTGCAACTGCCGAAGATCCATTTTAGCTTTCGCGCTGCCCTCTCACTCAGCCGCGCTCACTGCTGCAGCCGCTCTGTGTATGCCTCTCGGTTGCTCGCGCTGCTGTTCGCATTCCTTGAAATTCCCCGTACGGGCCACCAATTTTGTTACACACGAGGTCCACACGTGTGTTTTTATGAAGATAAAGTCGGGTTTTATTTCAAGAACACTTGCAACACCCAGATACAATCTCGGTAACAACATAGACAACAATGCTCATCATCAATCGTCTCGCGATACTCTCTCTCTCTTTCTCTCAATCTCGCGATCTTTTCAGATCTGCCTTCTCAAATCTCGTCTGCCAAGCTTTTTAGCTTAAAAATCACAGACAGAAAATATACATACATCCTACTGTGCAGATAGAGCATGAAAAGAACAGAAACATTAAATATAAATAAATACAAATAACAAGACCTCAAAGAATACAGAAAAATTAAACAACTGAGGAATATAGATAACTTATTTAAACACACTGAAATTAAATAAAGTAGTATTTAAGATGAAATAAATTCATCTTATTTATTATAAGATGGGGGGGGGGGGTCACTCCCTTACATTTGGGAAAAAATGTGGCCTAATTTCCCTAGATCAAGAGAAGGCGTTTGATCGGGTGGATCATCAGTATTTATGGTACACGTTAGAAACCTTTGGTTTTCCACCTGCTTTCACTGCCTTGATTAAAGTGCTTTATGAAAATATTGAAAGTGTACTGAAAATCAATGGTGGTTTGAGTTGCCCTTTTAAAATACAAAGAGGGATTAGACAAGATTGCACCTTGTCAGGTATGCTTTACTCAATAGCAATAGAACCTATGTTAAATCAAATTAGGACTCATTTAGATGGTTTACATATGAGAGTACCTTTCCACCTATAAAGCTATCAGCATATGCAGATGATGTTTTAGTTTTAACCAGTGGACAGGATGATATTGACAAGCTGGTTGATATTGTTAACGTATGCAAAAATCTCATCTGCAAAAGTAAATTGGGCCAAAAGTTCAGCGTATAGAGTTGGAAAATGGAATGAAGGAGAACTGGTATTACCAGGTGAAATGGTTTGGTCACAAAGAGGTCTGAAATATCTTGGAATATTTTTGGGTGATGAAATAATAATGCAAAGAAACTGGGAAAATATTCTTGAAAATGTAGATGGAAGATTTGAAAGGTGGAAATGGCTTTTACCTAAAATGTCCTTTAAGGGGAGAGCATTGATTATTAATAATTTAGTAGCCTCATCATTATGGCACAGGTTAACAGTTTTAGAGCCTCCTGAAGGGGTTCTTGGAAAAATACAGGTCAAGATGATCAATTTCTTTTGGGATAGATTACATTGGTTACCACGGAATGTTCTGTACCTTCCAAAGGAAGAAGGTGGTCAAGGGGTTGTTGACCTTGTAACCAGGAAAGTAGCTTTTAGGCTACAGTTTGTTCAAAAGTTTTTATACAGTCCTAGTGTCTCATGGTTTGGACCAGCCTGTTGTCTTTTAAGTAAGGTTGGAGGGTGGGGTTTTAGAAGAAATATCTTTTGGACAGATTGTAGGAGTTTTAATCTGAAGTTTATTTCTTCCTTTTATGAAAGCTTAAGAAAAGCATGGAGTATGGTACAGGTCAAAAGATCATTGTCATATCAGTCTCTGTATTGCAGGGATGGGCAACTTCGGTCCTGGAGGGCCACTGTCCTACTGTCACGATCACACACAGGAAAAGGTAGTAGATCCAAGTGCAGACAGAACAGGATGATGGGAAATGTAGTCAAATGAGTGAATGACACCGTGGAGGAAGAGGACCTCTAGTGTTTACCCGAGGAACACAAACCAGACACTGTGACATTACCCTCCCTCTATGGAGCGGCTACCAGATGCTCCATAACACAAAAAAACAAAACAAGAGTCCAGGAGGGAGATGGAATGGCGGAAGATCAGGGGGAGGGATGGGAGGCCAGGTCCATGGAGGGGAACAAAAGCAGAAATAGATGGCTTAACAGGTGGCCAGGGCGGAGCAGACAGTACCTCGGGTGGCCAGGGCGGAGGCGACAGTCCCTCAGGCGGCCAGGGCGGAGGCGACAGTCCTTCGGGCGGCCAGGGCGGAGACTTCCCCTCGGGCGGCCAGGGCGGAGACTTACCCTCGGGCGGCCAGGGCGGAGACTTACCCTCAGGCGGCCAGGGCGGAGACTTACCCTCGGGCGGCCAGGGTGGAGACGACCCTTCAGGAAGCCATGGCTCAGGAACAGGAATAGGCTCAGGAACAGACACCGGCTCAGGAACAGACACCGGCTCAGGAACAGGAACAGATACCGGCTCAGGAACAGACACAGACACCGGCTCAGGAACAGACACAGACACAGACACAGGCTCAGGAACAGACACAGACACCGGCTCAGGAACAGACACAGACACCGGCTCAGGAACAGACACAGGCTCGTCGGTGGCCATCTTGTACGGAGACACAGGCTCAGCGGCGGCCATCTTGCTCTTGCTCGGCAGACGTGACGTGAACAGTCTCTGGATCGGCAGACGTGACCTGAACAGTCTCAGGATCGGCAGACGTAACCTGAACAGTCTCAGGATCAGCAGACGTTCCAGGTTGCTGGGGTGGCGCCGGCAGGGCGAGCAGCTTGGGCGGGGCCGGCAAGGCGAGCAGCTTGAGCGGGGCCGGCAGAGCAGGGCGCCTGGGCGGCGCGGGCAGAGCAGGATGCCTGGGCGGCGCAGGCAGAGCAAGATGCCTGAGCGGCGCTTCAGGGATGGCAGTCACCTCCATGATGGTCTCTGGGTTAGGAGCCCCCGGACAAGTCGTTGAGGAGGCCACCGACACTGGGACCACCGGGACAGTCACGGAAAGAGTCTTTCTTCTCCTCCTCCGTTTCAGGACCACCGGAACAGGGACCAGGGACCAAACCCTGGCTCAGATCTGGAACCGCTGGACAGTTCTGGCTCGGGGCTGAAAAAAGACCGAAGCGGAGAGTGGTGTAGGGGTCCATATCCACCACCTCCTCCCCTGCGGCCTCCACGGGTCCCAGGAAACCTGGCCAGACGGGTTCCCTCAAAAAATTGTCTATGGACAGGGGTGTTGACCGCCATGGTCTCCTCAGTCCTACGAGCCCACAAGGCAAAACACTCGAACAGCGTCATACAAGGCTCCGACTCTCCAGATCGAGAAATCCCACTGCTGGATCTAGACATGGTGGATTCCTTCTGTCACGATCACACACAGGAAAAGGTAGTAGATCCAAGTGCAGCTTTATTGGGGTAATCCGTATTCGTAATCCAGTCCAGGCAGGGGTCAAAATCCATAAAGCAATCCAAACAAGAGACAAAACAAGAACAGGCAAGACAGACCGGAAAACAGACCTCAAAGTGGTGTGACGAATAACAAGGAATCCACAACAAACACTGAAACAGCAAGGGTATACATACACAGAAGGTGACAGGAAACAGCTGTGTGCAATGATCAATGAATAGACAGAACAGGATGATGGGAAATGTAGTCAAATGAGTGATTGACACCGTGGAGGAAGAGGACCTCTAGTGTTTACCCGGGGAACACAAACCAGACACTGTGACACCTACAGAGTTTAGCTCCAACCCTGAAAAAATCACCTGCTTGTAACTTTCTAGTAATCCTGAGGACCTTGATTAGCTTGTTCAGGTGTGTTTGATTAGGGTTGAAGCTAAACTCTGTAGGACAGTGGCCCTCCAGGGGCCTGTTTCAGAAAAGAGGTTCAACCAACTCTGAGTAAAAACTTGAACTCTGAGTTGACTTACCCTGAGATGGGAAACTCTGAGTTTTCGGTTACAGAACAGCTGAATTGAGTTAGTTCAATCAACTCTGAGTTGACCTACTCTGAGTTTAGCGCGTGCACCACAACTATAAAAAGGCATTATCAATGGAGCACAGAAATCCAGAGTCACCATGGCAACAGCACCAGACAAAAAGAGATCTTCATATTTCTCACCAGTACGAACATTATTACTGTAATTTTACAGTATTAGAACATTGATACTGTAATTTAATTAAAGGAATTACTCTTAATTCTTCTGTAATTTAAAGTAAAATCTGATGTAATTGCATTAGACTATAGAACAATTCTGTATATTTAACATACATTTTTAGAAGGTATATTTTTTATGTAACCTTCTCCCTCTACACACTTTGGTCAATTCAAGAATAATTCATGCAATTGTATATTGTTTATTTGAAAGCATTAAAAGTGCTGTTTCTTGTCTCTCCTTGTATTGTTCAAGTGGTTGAGGTTGATATGGGATTTAGTAATAAGTAAACCAATGCTTTCTAAAGATTGTCATTATTACATTAATCTAATTACACTGTTGAAGATGTCATTTGTAGTTAGTAATACAAGTAACTTACCCAACTGTTATAATATCTGAGGTGAAACTGGAAGAACAGTATGTTATTAACCCTCTGGGGACCAAGGTGTTTTTGGAGCCCTTGAGATGTTCTGACATGCCTTGAAATTTGTGCTTTTTTCAGTTATTTATAAACATGTTAATGGCAAAGGTGTAAAATCACTCTATATAGCACAAACAGGGCTACTAAAATATGCGGGCAACGTGTATGTAGATGTTTGTATTTTTAAGAGAATAATGTTTATGCGTGGTTATTGGAAAAAATAAAAATGAAAGTGGCTGAATTAAGACCACAAAACACATATTAAATATGTGTCCACAAGACTTTTGTCTAATTGATGTTGTACCTTTGAGTACTGGCTTCAAAATTATGTGAAAATAGTCTTGCTTTATCGTTCACAAAAAAAAATACATTGATTTAAATGGTGTAAAACAGGTTTTGCTTGGAAAGCCAATATGCGAGGGGGGCGTGAAGGAGTAGTTTACACCTGGGTTGTCCCACCCACTCTGCATAATGACTCTGCATAATTAGCCATTCATTCAGGTGTGACACTGACTGAGCCACAATGCAAGGACAATGCCTATATAGAAGAATACTTATACTGACCATTTAAGATTTCGCTTACATCTATCTTGTAAATATATTTAGCTATTTTGTTAAAAATGTTACAATTACAACAATAATTACAATTTCAACAATATTTCAAGTGTACTCTTTCTTTGTAAAAAAAAAAAAAGAAAGAAAAAAAAGATTATAGGCCTACATTTTATCATATGTATTCATTAGTTTGAATATAGCCAACATTGGAACATCTTAGTCTATGACTTTATTTTTGACAAAATAGTATTTTATATATATGTGAGCAGAAAAGCTTATTTGCTGTGACAGTATATTCTACAGTAAAAACTGTACCCAAATCTAGTCAACAAAACGTTGTCTTTCATACTTCGCCTGACTGTAACGTTGTTTTTATGAAATATTAGGGCATAGCCTATAAATGTTAATTTGCAGTTTAATACGTTGCTTATACAAATACATTTTATTTCAACATATTTCAGTCGATTTTTACTCATCTCAGTAGGCTATAGCAAAGCAGTTTATTCTTTCACACACAGACGCGCGATTCATGAAACGCGATTCATATTTAGGCTAAACAGTCTTTACAAATATGTACCCTTCATTCATCTCACAGAAACGCGATTCATATTATAGAAACGCGATTCATCTTTTTGTTTACATAGGCCTACACTAACGTTATTCCATAACGTTATTCCACATTAACACTTGAGAAAGGATAACTTAGCCTACCTCACTCCTCAGCGGGATCTGCTCCTCATATTGCTCCTCATATCAGCACGGAAAGTTTTCTCCATAAGGTAGGCTATATTATGCCTCTTTGTTTACAGCTGATGTGGGGGCGTTTCACAGCTCTGAAATGGTTCTCAGAATTTGCGTTTGAATAGCACGCGCTCTCCGGGGCGTGGTCAAATTACTTTTGAATGGCTCGTAATGAGCTCGACTGGAGTCGCTCTCTTTTTATACAGATTACAGAAGCTGATAATATTTGTTTTTTATATAAATGACTTCATTTAAAAGCTGCGATCTCAAGCTTTATGCCCGTGGGTCTGTTGGCCTGTTTGACTGAATTTTCGCGGAGTTATAGATCATTTTCGAACGCGTTTCAAATGGGAGTTTACTGATAGAGAGAAGGCAGAAATCGCATCATGTTAATTTTTCTTTATTTGTCAAAAAGCAAAACTTTATTTTTATTGTGAGTATACAGAAAAAAAATAGAAACTGAACAGGATCGATTGATGTATTACACGAAAATGAAAGATCAAAATTAACAGAGCATTTTGTGTTTATTTTTCATTGCTAAAAAAAAAAACGAGCAAAACGCGCGGGCGCTTTTTGGTCCCCAGAGGGTTAAATAACTAAAGCATCCAGTGTCTAGCAGTGCAGCAGCATTTTTGGCTGAGGGAATTCCTGGAGGGACTTCAGAGCCAGTCCCAAAGATCCAAGGGCCTTCATAAAATATAAGAGGTTTACATGTGTTATTTTTTATATAGGCTATTTTTGATATTTCCATTTATTTTACTTTGGGTTGGGTTTTTTGTTGGACCCAACAGATTCTGATGTCTTTTGGAGCCTCCTGTCCCAACAGAACCCAAGGCAGTTGTAAGTCGCCAACTCAATACACCAGAAATTATGACAAATAGTGCACAAAAAGTGTACTCAACCAAATGCTCATCTTCAGAGGACGATGGGGATAACGAGTTTCTGCTGCCACAGAGAGGCCTACAGAGGTAATGTTAATATTATGTGTCTACACATCAAACAAGCTACACATTCAGAATTTTTCACATTTTTATGTGGATAATCTAAGTTTAAATCTAAGTATAAACAGGTATTCTTATCTCTCCCTCCCTCAGAGTGTGGAAGAACAGCAGGAGGACGGTCCACAGATGAACACAGTTCAGTGATTTCCAGTAAATGCCACAGTTTAATTCTGTAGAATTTGTTCAGAACTACATTATGTAACTCTAATCTACTACTGTATTTTCAGTTGCCAGTTAAGGAGTTATATAGACTTCATCTTATAAAAAAAATAGAAAAAAACTGCAGTAAAAATAGCAATAATTTATTTATTAATAAAAGATTAATTTTATTTATAAAAATGTACTGAAAGAATGAATGAGGTGTTTAAACACTACTTCCTCTTTAAAAAAGGGGAGGAGACCAATAGAAACTTTGGGATTTACCGAAGAAAACCTGCTCCCGACCAGGTTAGGTTCACAGAGTAAGTCACCATGGTAACTGACTCTGAGTATAAGTTACCTCTAATAAGTTACCAAACGGGCTTGACTTACTCTGCTTTCTCAGGTTTAACATACCTCCCATTCTGAAACAGAAAACTCAGAGTTTCCCTCATTTCAGGGTTAACATACTCAGAGTTTTCACTTAACCTCCTTTCTGAAACAAGCCCCAGGACCGAAGTTGCCCATCCCTGCTGTATTGGTTTTTGGAAGAGCTATTGATTATTGGTGCTCGACTCGATTTATGTGGAAATACAACTTTGTGGTTGATGCCAATTTTAACAAAAGCCAAAATTGTTAAAATGAAAGACTTAATAGGAGTTGCTGGTATCACGTTGGACAATGCTGATGCACTCGCACAGAGACTTGAAATTAAATCAACAAGGACAGTCTATTTCTTATTAAAGAAGTGCAGAGAAAATTTGAGTGAAGAACTTTTTGGAACTTTTTGTCAAGTCAAGCTTTTTCTGATAAAACGGATAATTTTCCTTGTATGGTGATATCTAGAAGTGTAATAGAAAATGAAAATGTTGTAATGACCCCAGAGAATTTGAGAGACATAATGTATGATACAATGGGGGGAAAGAGTTTGTATAAAGTTTGTGTGAAGGTGATTAATAAAGAAATATTAAAACGTATGGATACCCCATGGAGAGATTATTTAAATGTTGATTTTGATGTCAAACCTTGTTGGGGCTCTTGTTACAAACCACCATTGACAAAAAATGTGGGTGATCTTCAATGGAGAATTTTACATGGAATTGTTGCGATAAATGCTTTCATCTCATTTTATTTTTTATTCTCATATGAGAAAATTGGAAAACTTTGAAGAGGTTTGGAGTGGGCAAAGAATGTTGTGCTGGATTGAAAATTACATCTTGCACTTTGTTGAAGAATTTGAGAAGGCCTAACTCAATGTGATTTCTTGTAAATGCAGTGTTTTTTGGTTTTGTTTGTTTGAGGTTGTGTAGTTAATAAATGTGTGTTAAATCTCAATCTCTCTTACTCTCTCTTTCTCTTTCTCTTTCTCTTTCTCTTTCTCTTTCTCTCTCTCTCTCTCACACTCTCTCTCACTCTCTCTCTCTCTCTCTCTCTCTCTCTCTCTCTCTCTCTCTCTCTCTCTCACTCTCTCTCTGTCTCTCTCTCTCTCACTCCATTTTTTTTCAATTTCATGTTGCTTTAATGGCATGACAAAAAAAAAAAAAAATGCATCTGTGTTGCCAAAGCATAAGAACAAACATATATAAACAACAACAAGGAGTAAAATACATCTGATATAGTAATACAAGTAAACAGGATAATTATGATATAGATGCAGAAACTAAACACGTTCTGTGCATGTCCCTCAAAGGGTACATTGAAACAATAATATATATATATATATATATATATATATATATATATATATATATATATATATATATATATATATATATAAAAGAGAATACAGACAAACAAAATAATAATAATATATATATATATATATATATATATATATATAACTTGTATAAATACCTCTTATACAATTTTCTATTTATTTAGCCTTGTACTGTGGCAGGAGAAGACATATTTAGCTGCTAGCCATGCCGTGCTTTTATCTTCCCCTAATAAAAAAGGAAGCTTTTTGTCCTCAGTGTAGGTAGTGAAGCCTGGTATATGTTTTTCAAATTTTTGGAAATATTTGTTTCTTAAGACTTCATATTTGGGACATGTACATAGGAAATGTAATTCTGTTTCGATATCCTGGTGGCAGTGTGTACAGACACGTTCCTCTCTTGGTCTCCACACTTTTAAATGTTGTTAAGTAAACATGCAATTTATTATTTTAGAACGCCTCATATACATGGGCTGATATGATATTAATCACCATTGTAGTTTTAGAAGTGAATTATATGTATGCAATTTATTCTGTATTAATCTGTGATTCTCATATATAAAGTATGTATGTTACTAATAAACTATATAACCTGTTAGAATAGAGTGTTGTATAAGAAAAGACACTGTAACTTGTGTTGTAAGGGTTTTTATTGGAATCTGTTTCATTAAGAAGAGACAATACAACTGGTTTTGTAAAAGTCTTTTTATTGGAATTTGGTTTATTAAGAATGAGATAATGCAATTTGTTTGGTAAAAGCCTTTATTGTGAAATTGTTTTATTAAGAAAGACAATGGAGACGATTTTGTAAAGGTCTTTATTATTGAACTTTTGTAATCAGAGAAGACATTGCAACTTGTTTTTGTAATAATCTTTTTATTGTAATAATGCATGCACGAAACGACAATAATGTACTCATGTTTAAGCATTTAATCAATAGATAGAAGTAACATTAAGTAGTGAAAAGCATATATCTAAAGAGAAGTAGAATTGGAAAGTATTACCTGTTTTTTTATAGACCAAGCGTAGAAGACGACAAAGGATCCGGGTGAAGAGAAGGAGAACAAAGGAAAGGAGGGCTTTTTATAAGAAGCTCTTGAAGGAGTTGAAAGGGTTAACAATAGATCAAGATTTTGGATTGGATAAATTATCTTTGGATGATTGAATATGTGATAAGTGGGTGTAAAACGGAGTATAAAAGCACAGTGTAATATGTCAACGTGAGACGCTGTACAGACCCCATCAGCCTCTCCTCAGTTCAATGGTCTAAGCCTGCCACCTGGAGCTGAAACTTGTGAACTGCCTATTCTATGTTTTGGTTTTTGTTTTATTTCTTTATAATCTAATTTGTAATCTAATTAATTTTGATATAATAAAATACTTATAATCAATATAAAAGAACCAGCCTGCTTTGAGTCTCTGCTATAGAAAATATAGAGCTGAACTAAACCACGGAGCAGTCTTTCGACTGAACTGTAAGTATGTAACTTTATATACTTGTTGTTTAGATCAAATTTGACTTGCTTTACCTAACCTGAGAATAAATAAAATTAGGTAGAAGGTGTTTAGGGGATACACACCATAAAACAATGTCGACCTCTTTCAATTTCCAGCTCGTGGTCACTGACTCTGTATTTTGTTAAAATTCGTATTTCTTTTGGATTTTTTGTTTGAAGATATCCGGCCAATTCGATATCTCTGTTCAGGGATTGATAACAGAGGAGTTTGTGTTGTATTTTATTTTCATTTTGCCATTGTTCTGTATACTCGTCTTTTAATTTAGTTTCAAATCTTTTGATTGAAGACTGAGGATTGTGTCTGTGGCGACTCTGATGCTCAGTGTACCTGTCTCTCTCTCTACCTGTCTGTCTACTACTGACTGTGTTTATCTCCGTGTACCTCTGAGCCAGCTGGTCCAGGGGGTGGACATCTGAACCCCGCTGGTTGCTCAGGAGAGCTTTGTATGCAATGGAATTTTTATCAGCTTGATTTAAATGCTGCCAAAATTTAATTGACCTTTTTTGGATTTGAATTTTCAGAGGGAATATACCGAGTTCTGCTCTGCATGCATTGTTTGGGGTGTTTGGGCGAACTTTTAGAATAATTTTACAGAATTCCAGTTGCAGTTTTTCAGTGGGAGTTTTATCCCAGTTTTTAAATTCTGGTTTCGAAATCGGGCCCCAAACTTCGCTTCCATAAAGCATTATTGGTGTTATCAGAAAATTGTAGATTTTTAGCCAAATTCTTGCGGGGATATTTGTTTTTCCAAATTTGCATTTGATTGCATACAAAGCTCTCCGAGCTTTATTACATAGTGTGTTTATGGCCAGGTTGAAACTCCCTGATGCACTAATTTCAACCCCTAAGTAATTATATGAACCCTTTTGTTCTAGTCTGGTGTTGCCCAGAGTGAAGTTGTAACTCACTATACACTCACTCTTTCTTTCTTTCTCTCTCTCTCTCTCTCTCTCTCTCTCTCTCTCTCTCTCTCTCTCCTCTTCAAACTGGTTTGGCAACTTTTGCCTCCAGAAGTGAAAGTATTTTCAGAGTTTTACCGTGCGCCATTTTACACCAGGGCGGGATACGATTCTTTACCTCAGAAAAAACAAACATCAAAGTGTTTAATAGTAATGTTTCTAGTTTCCTCTACAGGAATTGACGTTGTGGGGAAACAATTGATGAGAAAACATGAACATGTCAGGAACCAGTAACCCAACAGTGTAATCCAGTGAACATTAGTCAGGTGAGCTGCTTTACTTCCTCATTAACTTCACATACCAGGAGACACTTTCTTGAAGTGTTTAAAAACATAAACATGAAGAACTTCAAGAAACATTCATTTCTTAATCTTATCGATCTTGTGGGGTTGGACATAAAGGTCAATAATAAATATAAAAATGACGTTAATTATTAGTAGCAACAGATTCGTGAATCATTACAACTTTCTACAAGTCACAACTAAAAAATAAGGTAACCGACAAATGACGTGTAATTTACATATTTGTATTACTAAACAATTATACGGTGGATGAGGGAGGTTGTACATTTTTACTTTACTGTTGGAAATGTTTATGTCTCAAAGTTTTATTTTTTTTAACCTAATTTCTGATTAAATAAATGTGAGCTTGACATTATGAAGTATAAAGAGTGCTGTTGTTAAACCTCCTTCACTCACAGGAGAGGAACATCAGACGCTGTGGGTCGAAACAATAGTTAATGAAAATCAGGGACATCAGTTTCAATTTTAGACATGTTTTTATTTTGTTAATCAAATGAACTGAAATATATACTTTTAAGAAACTCACCCCATTTCATATTTATTCATTTAGTTATATACATGTTATTGCTGTTTTTATAAACTCACTTTAGGTAATGTCAGTTTTATTAAACATTTCAATAAAATTAAACAAATAGGAAACCTGAAACCATTCATGTCTGACTGAAGAAGAGAATCTGCTGATTCAGATGTTACCAGTTCTGGACATCCATTTACATGATTGATAAAATCACAATTAAATGTTGATAATTATTAATTAGAAATCAGAAATCTGACCTGTTTTGTCTCTATAAACACACTGAAGAAAATGTCAAATGAAATGTATTGTATTTGAGTGTGTGTGAATGAGTGTTTCTGATCTCTTACTCGAGCAGCTCCATGAAGACTGAATGAATCATGGACGACACACACACATTCAGACATGGAGATTCTTCTCCAGGATTCAGGTACTTCAATCTTCATATGATCTTAATGTTATAGAAGACTAATTTTCTGCACATAACAGGGTGTTGTGTGTGTTTGCCAGGGTTGGTATAGTGATCTGTTGTCTCTATCATATTCTGGTGCCGGGATATACAGTAGTTGGAGCCACTCAGGGTCTTTAAACACTGTCCAAAGACACACAGATACAGTAGACAGCTAGATGATATATGACATTATCCTTGGACAGTCTCATCACTCTTCAACACACTGTCTTAATAGACAACCTTCTCATGTGGGATTTATTTTCATGTTAAATCAGCCAAGTTGATTCTTGTCTCTATTCTGTTAAAGTCAGTTTAAGGGTGACAGATCAATCTCACCGGAGTCCAGCTGTGTGTCCATGAGGAGTGACGCGTCTATGAGAGAGCCAATGAGATTTGAGGGAAAACACACATCAACTGATCTGATGTACAACATTTTTGTTTAGACAGACAGAGAGACCACAGACACACACAAATAATGCATGTATGGCTGAATTTGTCAAATATCCACTTATTATCAAAACTCACACTATTATAAAGCGCTGCAATAGCAGGAGTCGAGCACAGGATCAGGTCTCCTCTCACAGCTGATCCAGAGCTTCAGTCCTGATGTTTGACAGACAGACAGAGAACTTTGAAAAGCGCTGAGCTTGATTAAGTAACTGTATTTGTAATTAGTTACTTTCCGCCTCTAGATATAGTTGGTGCCCTGAGGGTCTCGTCTCACACAGGGTCTTTATACACTTTCCTATTAAAAGAGCACACATCTATGTCAATAAACAGGTGAATTATCCTTGTACTCTGTAATCACTCTTCAATATTTTCTGAAGCTTTTCTGCATCTGGATGTAAAAAAAACAACAACAAAAAAACAGTCCCAAAATTAACTCTTGACTGTTTTCTATTGAAGCCAAAGTTGCAGACAGAAATCAAACCCACCGGAGTCCAGCTGTGTGTCCATGAGGAGTGAAGCGTCTATGGAGTGGCCAATAACATTTAAAGGAAAACACACATCTACTGATCTGAGGTACAACATTTGATAGATAGATAGATAGATAGATAGATAGATAGATAGATAGATAGATAGATAGATCTATAATACCTTTTATTTATGGGCGCCTTTCAAGGCACTCAAGGACACCTTACACTATAGAACAAAGCAATAAGTACAAAACATACAAACACATCGATGCTATACATCATACAATCATTTCATTAAAAGCTATTCTAAAAAGATACGTTTTTATCTGAACTTTAAAACAGGAAATTGAATCCATTTGGCGAATGTGCAAGGGTAATGCATTCCACAGCTTAGGCGCCACACAACTAAAAGCTCTACCACCAAAGGAACTCATCTTGAAGTTTGGCACAGACAATAAGTCTGCAGAAGATGATCTCAAAGATCTAAGAGGTGTATACAGATGAAGAAGATCTGACAAATATTGAGGAGCCAGATTATGAAGTGCTTTAAATGTAAGGAGTAATATTTTATAATGTACACGAAAATGAACAGGAAGCCAATGTAGATGGTAACGAATTGGAGTTATGTGTTCAAAACAACGTGTACGAGTTACAATTCTGGCTGCTGAATTCTGTATTAACTGTAGTCTGTGAAGCTGTTTTTTCGGAATCTCACATAAAAGGGAATTACAATAATCAAGCCTAGATGTAACCAAGGCATGAATGAGAACTTCAGTACAGTGTTGAGAAAGTGAAGAACGAAGTCTAGTAATATTACGTAAGTGAAAAGATGCAGTACGTGAAATATTATTGATATGGGAACTAAAAGAAAGCGAACCATCAAAAATAACGCCAAGACTTTTCACCTGGCTAGATAAGTTAACCGGGCAATTATCAATGAGCAAGGGGAAAGATTGAGCTTTAGATAAAGCAGACCTAGATCCAACAAGAAGGGCTTCAGTTTTACCTGTATTTAACTTTAAAAAATTATTAGTCATCCATATATTAACATCCTGCAAACATTTAGTAAGGTTAGAAGGGGGATGAGAAGCATTTGGTCTTGTGGATATGTATACTTGTGTGTCGTCGGCGTAGAAATGAAAATAAATACCATAGGAACGAAAAATATAACCGAGGGGTAGAATATAAATAATAAATAAAAGCGGACCCAAAACAGACCCCTGCGGAACGCCGTGAGTGACCGAGACAGGCTCTGATTGAGCAGTCTTAATCTGTACAAACTGTTTTCTGTCACATAGATAAGACGAAAACCAAAGTAAAACATTATTAGCTACTCCAATGCAGGCCAATCTTTCGAGTAATACTGAATGACTAATAGTGTCAAAGGCAGCACTAATATCTAAAAGAATAAGAATAGACAGGAAACCAGAATCAGCAGCCAAGAGAAGATCATTTGTAACCTTAACAAGAGCTGTTTCTGTACTATGATTGGATCTAAAACCTGACTGAAAATGCTCATAAATGTCGTTATCTTGCAGATGTGATTCTAGTTGAGTTGCTACTATTCTTTCAAGGATTTTAGATATAAAAGGCAGGTTAGAAATGGGCCTATAATTATTTAGATCATTAGGATTGGCACCAGGTTTTTTGAGAATTGGAGAGATAGAGGCCATTTTTAATGATGCAGGAACAGTAGCAGAAGATAATGAAGAACTTACTATAGCTGTAATAATAGGAGAGATTGAATAAGTACAAGACTTAACCAAAACAGTAGGTAAAGGATCAAGTGAGCAAGTAGAAGACTTAGACTTTGTGATCAACTTAGTGATGGAATCAACTGAAGGCAGCTCAAAGTTAGAGAAAGTTTTAGCAGGGGCAAAAATATGATTATGTCCAATTTGATAATCACTAGACATTAAGTCAGAATTAAGTAGTTCTTGATGAATATTGTCAATCTTAGATCTAAAAAAATTTGAAACAGATACACATTGATTGGGAGAAAGTGAAACAGTATTGTGAGGTTTCAACAGTTTGTTAAAAGTACTGAATAAAGTCCTTGTATTACTTTGTCCATTGGCAATGATATTCGCATAGAAAGATGATTTTGCGCTTTCCAGCTCAGCCTTGTAAGAAACCAGATGCTCAGAGTACATCTGTTTGTGTACTTCAAGACCAGTTCGTTTGCATAGTCTCTCCAGTCGGCGACCTAAAGCCTTTTGATGTCGAAGTTCTGGAGTATACCATGGAGACGAGTTGACATAGGATACAATACGAGTTCTCATAGGAGCAACATTGTCAAGTATTTGAGAAAAACTATTGTTATAGAAATTTACCAAGTCAGATGTAGAAGAATTAAAACAACAATTGTTTACAGAGTGATCGATCATTCCATCCAAAACATTAAGATCAATATTCTTAATATTACGAAATGAAACAGAGCGTTGAGACTTAACTTTTGCCAATGGAAGACAGATATTGAATAATATAGGATTATGATCTGAGATAGAAGATTCAATAGGAGTAAAATTAAAAGGCTTGACACCTGAACAGCATACAAGATCCAAAATATGTCCCTTGTTGTGTGTTGGAAATTTAACAAACTGCACAAGGTCAGCACTATCCAGAATTGACTTAAATTCATTATACTGAGTGTTAGTAGTATTGTCAAAATGAATATTGAAATCTCCCATCAACATGATGTTCGGAGACAGGGTACACAGATGTGTCAAAATGGTAGAAAATTCAGTAAAAAATATATTCATAGCAGATGCTTTTGGTGGTCTATAAATCGTGACAACAATAGTGGGAGTTGAACTTTTAATCTGTACAGCCAATATTTCAAAAGATGATGGCTCCTCCGATATAGAAATTGGACAGACTTTATAACTGTCACGATATATAAGTGCAAGACCGCCTCCTTTACCAGTACAGCGAGGCTTGCATGTATAAGCATATCCAGCTGGTATTGTTTGATTTAAATGAAAAAAGTCGTTAGGCTTCTGCCAAGTCTCAGTTAGAGTCATAAAATCAATGTTTTGGTCTTGAATAAGTTCATGGATAATAGATGTCTTATTGTTGAGTGATCGAACATTAAAAAGAGTAAAACAAAGTGGTGCAAAAGGTGCGAAATCTGACCTGGGCAACGGAGTAAGCACTTCATAGTCAACAGATCGGCCAGCATTTTTCGGCAGTCTTGGGTTTGAAGACCAAAAAGACCGAATTTGTCCACCACGTTCAGATTTAGCAGAGCTGAATCGGATATTCCGCTGAGACCCACGGTGAATGTATTTCGGTCGGCGTATAGGATCCGGATGATTACCGCTATGCAGCAGCAGTGGAGTTATGACAGGTCTAAGTTTGTATAGATCCGCCACCGAGTACACCAGACAAGGAGTAGCACTGAACAACGCAGAGGAGAAAATAATCCATAACAGCAGTTTGAAGAGCCACATGGTGAAGTCTTGTTGAATTAGGATAGACAAACCCAACGGTGATGCCAAGCTGAAAACGCCAATCTTCCGCCACGATCAGGAATAGTTATCACTTAAAATCCGATTCAGAGTTCCAGGAGTGAAATAATGAACGGAGAGGCTGGATACAATTTCCCGACTTAAAAAGATTCAATTACAAAAGGAAAACAATAAAATAACCGGATAAATGGATAGATTCTATATAAAGTTTATCTACATGTAAAATTAGCAATACGAATTCTTGTCTATTATGTCATATCTGTTTTCTTTTAATCGTCTTTTCTATTGAAGCCAAAGTTGCAGACAGAAATCAAACCCACCGGAGTCCAGCTGTGTGTCCATGAGGAGTGAAGCGTCTATGGAGTGGCCAATAACATTTAAAGGAAAACACACATCTACTGATCTGAGGTACAACATTTGATATATAGATAGATAGATAGATAGATAGATAGATAGATAGATAGATAGAAAGATAGATAGATAAATGGATAGATTCTATATAAAGTTTATCTACATGTAAAATTAGCAATACGAATTCTTGTCTATTATGTCATATCTGTTTTCTTTTAATCGTCTTTTCTATTGAAGCCAAAGTTGCAGACAGAAATCAATCTCACCGGAGTCCAGCTGTGTGTCCATGAGGAGTGAAGCGTCTATGGAGTGGCCAATAACATTTAAAGGAAAACACACATCAACTGATCTGAGGTACAACATTTTTTGTCTAGAGAGACTAGATCAGCTCTTCCCAGATCTTCTCTGGAGCCCCTAACACAACCACGACACATTTTCTTATGTCTCCCTCATATAAAACACCTGTTTCAGCTCATCAGCGCATTAGTAGAGACTGCAAGACCTGAATAGACAGATGGATGGATAAATGTAGATAAACCTCATATAGAGACTAATCTATCCATGTAAAATGAACTGTATATATTCTTGTCTGTATTCTATTGAAGTGGATTCCCCCAGCAGAGATCACAGGCACCAGAGTCCAGCTGTGTGTCCATGAAGAGTGACCGGTCTATGGACAACATGACATCTAAGAGGAGACAAACATCAACTCAAATGAGGTACAACATTTCTGTCTAGACAGACTCATCCTGATAGTAACTCACTGTACCCAGACTATCAGTTATTAATAATAGATAAAGTAAATAGATAGTAAATAAAGATAATGTACACAAGCAGGTGAACAGGACACAACAGTGTGTTTTAACATAGACACGAACAATAACCAGCCAAGGACAGAACTGAACAGGAGAATATATACACAGGGTAAACGAGGGAACTACTGTAACTAGACACAGGTTGATGAAGGTTAACTGATCAGGGACTAACAAGAACAGATGCAGACGTACGGTTTGTCGCTCTTTAACCCTCTGGGGACCAAGCTGTTTTTGGGGCCCTTGAGATGTTCTGACATGCCTTGACATTTGTGCTTTTTTCAGTTATTTATAAACATGTTAATGGCAAACGTGTAAATTCACTCTATATAGCACAAACAGGGCTACCATAATATGCGAGCAACATGTATGTAGATGTTTGTATTTTTAAGAGAATAATGTTTATGCGTGGTTATTTAAAAAAATAAAAATGAAAGTTGCTGAAATAAGACCACAAAACTCATACAAAATATGTGCCCACAAGACTTTTGACTAATGGATGTTGTCTCTTCGAGTTCTAGCTTCAAAATTATGTGAAAATAGTCTTCCTTTATCGTTCACAAAAAAAAAATACATTGATTTAAATAGTGTAAAACAGGTTTTGCTTGGAAAGCCAATATGCGAGGGGGAGGAGTAGTTTACACCTTAGATTACAATGTCCCACCCACTCTGCATAATGACTCTGCATAATTAGCCATTCATTCAGGTGTGAAACTGACTGAGCCACAATGCAAGGACAAAAGATGTATTTTGAAGAAGACTTATATTGACCATTTAAGATTTTGCTTACATCTATCTTGTAAATATGTTTTGCTATTTTATTAAAAAGGTTACAATTACAACAATAATTACAATTTCAACAATATTTCAAGTGTACTCTTTCTTTGTAAAAAAAAAAAAAGATTATAGGCCTACATTTTATCATATGTATTCATTAGTTTGAATATAGCCAACATTGGAACATCTTTGTCTATGACTTTATTTTTGACAAAATAATATTTTATATATATACGAGCAGAAATTGCTAAACAAAAGCTTATTTGATGTGACAGTATATTCTACAGTAAAAACTTTACCCAAATCTAGTCAACAAAATGTTGTCTTTCATACTTCGCCTGACTGTAACGTTGTTTTTATGAAATATTAGGGCATAACCTATAAATGTTAATTTGCAGTTTAAAAAGTTGCTTATACAAATACATTTTATTTCAACATATTTCAGTCGATTTTTACTCATCTCAGTAGGCTATGGCAAAGCAGTTTATTCTTTCACACACAGACGTGTGATTCATATTTAGGCTAAACAGTCTTTACAAATATGTACCCTTCATTCATCTCACAGAAACGCGATTCATATTTAGGCTAAACAGTCTTTACAAATATGTACCCTTCATTCATCTCACAGAAATGCGATTCATATTATAGAAACGCGATTCATCTTTTTGTTTACATAGGCCTACACTAACGTTATTCCATAACGTTATTCCACATTAACACTTGAGAAAAGATAACAGCCTACCTCACTCCTCAGCGGGATCTGCTCCTCATATCAGGAGATATTGCTCCTCATATCAGCCCTGTTCTGAGGAAACTTTTCTCCATAAGGTAGGCTATATTATGCCTCTTTGTTTACAGCTGATGTGGGGGCGTTTCACAGACTGAAATGGTTCTCAGAATTTGCATTTGAATAGCACGCGCTCTCCGGGGAGTGGTCAAATTACTTTTGAATGGCTCGTAATGAGCTCGACTGGAGTCGCTCTCTTTTTATACAGATTACAGAAGCTGATAATATTTGTTTTTTATATAAATTACTTCATTTAAAAGATGCGTTCTCAAGCTTTATGCCCGTGGGTCTGTTTGCCTGTTTGACTGAATTTTCGCGGAGTTATAGATCATTTTCGAACGCGTTTCAAATGGGAGTTTACTGACAGAGAGAAGGCAGAAATCGCATCATGTTAATTTTTCTTTATTTGTCAAAAAGCAAAACACTTTATTTTTATTGTGAGTATACAGAAAAAAAATAGAAACTGAACAGGATCGATTGATGTATTACACGAAAATGAAAGATCAAAATTAACAGAGCATTTTGTGTTTATTTTTAATTGCTAAAAAAAAAACGAGCAAAACGCGCAGGCGCGTTTTTGGTCCCCAGAGGGTTAATGTGGCATGACAGATTCTTTATCAGACGCTTTATCAACCCTTCCTTTAAACGGCAGCAAGAACCAATCATATCTTTATTGCTAGTTATAGCATGAAATAAACATGAATGAACCATGAACACAAGAATATATGTTGAAATATACGGTACAACTTACTGACATGTGTTTCAACCATGGAGAGATAAAACAGCTTGTGGACCAAGTAACATTACATTTAACTCAGAAAAGTTATACAATGGTCGTACAGTAGTTCATTAGTAAGCTAGAAAGAACACTAGAGAGTTATGATCTTAAACTATTAGGGATGTATTCATTATTTAATGTATATCGAAATCTGTGTCAGTTATATTGTTAATTAAAATATGTTAACTAATTGCGAAAAATTAGAAACTCAAACTAAAATGTGTTAAAATGTGTGAAATGTGTTCAACAAAGTGTGAAAATTATGAATCAGGTCACATTTCTTGTTCTACTAAAAAGAGTTGATTACTGTTACCATCAGTATTTCACAGACATTCAGAGCCTCTCAACTATTTCAGGAAGTTCAGGAGCTGCAGGTTATGGAAGTTCATTAAACCGGCCTTCAGATTTTCAGATTAAAGTGAATGTTGATTTATTGAATTCAATAATTTGGACATTGTTGCTAATTTTTACCTTTAATATTATAGTAATGATCCAAGTGAAGCAGGTCCACTGTATAGTTTACTGCATTAGATGAGAGGTTTTTCCCTACAAAATGTACATGTATCTCAAATATTTCCAGATTTATTTGAATTGAGAACAGAATCAAATAATGAAATTTATATCAATATCCAATTCCTAGAGGCTTGTGCAAACGGCCAAATAACAGTTTTACTGATATATAGACCAACAGCACTGATGCTCGTGTGATATTGTCTAATTATTTAATTAGAGAGTGTTGTTATTTTACTAAAACGTTTCTCTTTATATTGTAATCTGTCAATCTTTCACTGGTCCAAAGCAGATTCAAATCAAATCTGCTGAAGAAGTTTCAGTGTCTGTATGAAGGAACAGCAAAGCAGGGAAACCCAACACTCCTGAATGAGATCTACACAGAGCTCTACATCACAGAGAGTGAAAGTGGAGAGATCAATAATGAGCATGAGGTGAGACAGATTGAGACACAATCCAGGAGAGCAGAAACAGAGGACACACCGATCAAATGCAATGACATCTTTAGACCTTTACCTGGACAAGACAAACCCATCAGAACTGTGCTGACAAAGGGAGTCGCTGGCATTGGGAAAACAGTCTCTGTGCAGAAGCTCATTGTGGACTGGGCTGAAGGGAAAGAGAATCAGGACGTCCAGCTCATATTTCCACTTCCTTTCAGAGAGATCAACTTGATGAAGGACAAAACACTCACTCTTTCAGATCTTCTTCATCGCTTTTTCCCGGAAACTAAAGAAATGGAAATATCCAGTGATGAATATAAAGTGTTGTTCATCTTTGATGGTCTGGATGAGTGTCGTCTGTCTCTGAACTTTAAGAGCGAAGTGAAACTGTGTGATATATCTGAATCAGCATCAGTGGACGAGCTGCTGATGAACCTCATTGAGGGGAATCTGCTTCCCTCGTCTCTCATCTGGATCACCTCCAGACCAGCAGCAGCGGATCTCGTCCCCTCTGAGTGTGTCCATCGAGTGACAGAGGTACGAGGCTTCAATGAGCCACAGAAGGAGGAATACTTCAGGAAGAGAATCAGTGATCAGAGTCTGGCCAATACAATCATCACACACCTGAAGTCCTCGAGGAGCCTCCACATCATGTGCCACATCCCAGTGTTCTGCTGGATCTCAGCCACTGTTCTAGAGGAGATGTTGAGTGAAGCAGAGAGAGGAGAGATTCCCAAGACTCTCACTCAGATGTACACACACTTCCTGATCATTCAGACCAACATCAAACATGAGAAGGACTATGAGAAGAGAGTGAAAGATGAAGAAGACATGATTCTCAAACTGGGGAAACTGGCTTTCCAGCAGCTTGTGAAAGGCAACCTGATCTTCTATGAGGAAGACCTGAGAGAGTGTGGCATTGATGTGACAGAAGCATCAGTGTACTCAGGATTGTGCACTCAGATCTTCAGAGAGGAGTTGGGCTTGTATCAGGGGAAAGTCTTCTGCTTTGTTCATCTGAGCATCCAGGAACATCTAGCAGCTCTATATGCACACATTCACTTTATATATAAGAAGATAAATGTGTTTGACAAAACCAAACAACATTTATTTTCTAAAATCTTTAATCAGAAGAAATATCCTTCATTACCTGAGCTGCATCAGAGAGCTGTGGATGAGGCTTTACAGAGTAAGAATGGACATCTGGACCTTTTCCTGCGTTTCCTTCTGGGTCTCTCATTGGAGTCCAATCAGACTCTCTTACGAGAACTACTGACACAGACTGGAAGCTGCTCCTACAACAAAGAGGAAACAGTTCAGATCATCAAACAGAAGATCAGGGAGAATCGCTCTCCAGAGAGATGCATCAATCTGTTCCACTGTCTGAATGAACTGGGTGATGATTCTCTGATGCAGGAGATCCAAGATTATCTGACATCTGGAGGAATAGGAGGAACCAAACTCTCCTCTTCACAGTGGTCAGCTCTGGTTTATGTGTTGCTGACATCAGAGCAGAAGATGGAGGTTTTTGAGCTAAAACAATTTATTGGAGCAAAAAATAGAGCAGATGAAGTTCTTCAGAAGCTGATGCCTGTGGTTAAAGAGTCCAGATCAGTTCAGTAAGTCACTCTGACAACAATCATTACACTGATAAAACATGATTATATTTATGAGTTTAGCATGTGCTTTCATACCAAAGCAATACTGTAAAATGAGAAATTCATATACATCTTAGGTAACCCTTTACAATAACAGTACATGAATAATCATGTACTAATCCCTGAATTAATAGTTATTTCTACATGAACTCATGATTAGCAAAGATATGAACTAATCATAAACCAATGTAGAGCTATAAAGTAGTGATGGGTCGTTCGCGAATGAGCCGGATCTAAGAGCCGGCTCTTGTAGGTGAACGACGGGAGCCGGCTCGCATATCTGAAGAGCCGACTCTATTTTTAAAAATATAGCCTATAGAAATTAAATCATTATGTAGGCTAATAATGAAATAATGAATGATTTTAAATGCATTTAAAATAATTGACTAATTCAAAAACCAACAAAAACATAATTATATAGGCCTAAAGGTGCACACACATTTGTTTCGACTGTCTGATCAGCCTCACATTCTGTTCCTGTCAATCATACACGCGATGTCAACCAATTAAACTGCATGAGGGAGGGCCGAGCAAACTTACACACACACTAGAGATGCAGATAAACCGCGGATCAGGCGGATGACGTGACGAAAAATAATATTTTAATTAAATTCGGGCGGGTGGCGGTTGAACCAATCAAATGAAAAACAGTTTTTTCATGCAAGCAAACCTGCAAGCTATGCCCAGCTGTCAGTACTATTGGAGGAGGCCTAAACTTATCTTAGATGAGACCGCCTAGGTTATTTTGTTATTTTGTTTCGATATTAATTATATTTTAAAACAGCCAATCGTAGCCTACTACCACTGTGGAATATGCATTTAAAAGAGAGATTATGGTCTGATATGACTCAGAAATGACATCGGGCAATTGCAGCGCAAGATGTTCAGAAGAACGCAAGAGCTAAACTTCTACAAGCTCAATAATATCCACAAGTAAAAAAAGAAGGTAAGAAAAATAGTCAGTCATAACTTTGCCCATTAATTAGATGTGCAAGGCAAGCAGGCTAGTTTTTGGGTTGTTATGGACAATTAAAAATGTGAATATTCACATTGCACAGTTGTGTGGAGGTCTTTCAGCGAATTAAAACATATATTTTTTAAAGAGCCGTTTGTGAGTCAAAAAGAGCCGGCTCTTTTCAGTGAGCCGAGTCAAATGAGCCGGCTCACGAAAAAGAGCCGGAATGCCCATCACTACTATAAAGAGTAATAGAGAGTCATAAGGATTCACGCATGAATAACAGAAGCCTTAACTATTAGTACATGTTTGATAATTAATGCATTAATTAACATAGGGGTAAACTAAATCAACCAGGCTCCGGAAGAATAAACAAGTACTCTGAATTTGAATTAAACATGATTTAATACTCATTTAATTATTTAAGTCTCAACGTTGTCTGTTTCTCTCCTGTGGTGAATAATGAATGATGTACAAAAAGAATATACAGGGTTTCCCATACATAAGGTTTACCTGAGCGGCCCAGGAAAATACAATTCGAAATCCAATACAGTGGATGACCCGTGTAAAATACGTAAAATGTTTTGTTTTGAGAGAGAGAGCGAGAGAGAGAGAGAGAGAGAGAGAGAGAGAGAGAGAGAGAGAGAGAGAGAGAGAGATGCATGCAGCGTCGAGCGTGAACTGATCGTGAAATGACCGTGAACAAAGCGGCAAACTGGACATCATCAACTGCATGCTAAACGCTGTTTAATTCAGGACCTAATTCAGGCAAGTTATGAGTCCTGAGAGTCCATGAAAATTAAACACCAAACAAAGATACATTTTGATTGACAGGTGATCTGACCAATCATTATCCGCCATCTGCCATTTTTGTCCGACAAAGCGGTCAGGAGAGTTAGTAGATTAACGTTGGAGGATTTGAACTTGAAAAACGGTGTGTACTGACGTCTTTCCGCGGTTAAAACAACATTCCTTCTTATGTCCATTCATGTTTATTTGATGCTATAAATTAAAGGTGCTCTAAGCGATGTCACAAGTTTTTTAGGCCAAAACCATTTTTTGTCACATCCAGCAAACATCTCCTCACTATCCACTCGCTGCCTGTCCCCTGAACACACTGTAGAAACGCAGTCTCTGTAGACAGCCCAGGCTCCACAAACTGACCCAGCCTTGGCCAGCAAACATAACAAACAGTGTTCCAGCCAATCACGGACAAGAATGATGTGGGGGTGGGGGGGTTAGTGCGCGTGCACATGAAGGGGGGTGGGGGGGTAGTGCGCGTGCACATGAAGGGGGTGGGAGGAGAGAGAAGCATGAAGAGGGAAGTTAGATAGAGGAGAGATGTCCTAACAACGACTAATGTTAAAATTGTATATTCTTGAGAATTTTGATATGGCCGACACACGACCAAAGAGACGACGCTCCGATGAACAAATAACAAAGAATAGGGAAAAGGAGAAGAAACGCGAAGTCCTGAATTTACATGAGAAAAACGTTCAAAAGGTGGCGAGAACTCCGCCGGCAGAAGGGCTCCCGATCCGACGTTCAGGAGGCTCTGTTTCTGCTGGACGGGGTAAATCCAGTTGTTTTTTCTAAATGGTTCATGACTGTTTCAGGAAGCACGGAAGGGAGGGGGAGGGGACGGGATGAGGAGGAGGGGGAGGGGACGGGATGAGGAGGGGGGAGGGTCGAGCTAGCCTCCATTTTGTTTGACAATACTTCGAACATCACTTAGAGCACCTTTAACTAGAAGGAAGAGATGATCGGTTCACGAGCAGCTTTAACTGAGGCTAGAGCGATCTGTCAGACACATTAAAGAGCCACAAAACGGTATTTATCGTTTACATTTCTTTAAAAAATGACCAAATTTGAAGGGTGAGACTTTGTGTTTCATATCAAAAGTAGCCTGGTCTGTCCTGTCTGTCAGTGTGTTGTCAGTGTGTTGTCGGTGGACTCTCTGCTCCGCCATGTGTTTTCTCTGCTCTGTGTGAGATCATGATGTGGCGTGAGAGAGGCGTGGCTTGTTGGACATAGCAACAGTAACTAAAGGGGGCGGGTCTTTGCGAACGTTCATTGTCGTGTCACTATAGATCTTTGTTTGTATCTTTAAACTAACTTTGCAAGTGACCTCTGTATATTAATATCTGCACTTGGTATGTGTATTGCTTTTAACATCCTTCTACGTAGGCTACCCCCTTCTCTACAGTCACACCTTTTTCTGTAAGAGACGATATTTGCCCCCTTGAATCAATTTTTCCAGTGCATTTTTTACTTTTTTACTTTTACAAATACCTTTATTAATTAAATAATGCTTTAAATAAAAATAAATAGAGAAATATGCAATGATGGTTAAAACGAAGTGATGCTTTTAAATATTAAATTAAAACCGCCAGTAGGTGAGTGAGTCATCGAGTTATTAATTCATTCAGTAACGAAGCAAATAGCTGTATTTTTGAATGAATGCTGCTGTTCTGCTGTGGCTTTCGATGAAGCTGTTATTTTGTTGAAAAAAAAAATACTGACAAAACTGTTTAAAATGAACACCACTTAATATTAACACCTTTCGTTTGTTGAACTGTTGTATAAAATCAATGTCACATTTGCATTCGTGTGGATATTCGTATAATGTGATTAACATTAAACAGGAACTCACACAGGGTTTTTGATCGAAGAGAGATTGAATCTTAAATCGATCTCTATGCACAGTCTGTGTCTATATTTGTTCTTCATGCTAGTAAGTGCTAAATCCCCACTTTTACAAAGGTACATGGTCGACAACAGCAGTAAAGCGCGATTTGCCAAAGCAACATAATCTAAACTCACAAAGTTGGTCATCCACGCTGCTTGTGTGAATGCAGTCAGTTTTGACCGCAAAAGATGAGGTAATTTGATCGGATGTCATGCATTTACGGCATTTTACCTGATAGAAATACATACTCAGTTTTAATGTTATTTTAAGGTGGGGTAGAATTAAATCAATGGCAAAATTCAGCATTTTGTTCGCATACCCCCTTCTGTCACCTCACCTATCTTTGTAAAGCGACCTTGGGTGTTGGAAAGGCGCTATACAAATAAAAATTATTATTAATATTAATAACCACCCAAACACAATTTAACACACATTGCAGGATACCAATGCTCTGTGAAAAAGTCAGTAATTATTTAATGCCAATATTAAAAGGTTGAGGTATTCGTATTCTTACACAAAAACAAACATACTGCACAAACTTTCCATTTGCATTTGGAATTGAACTCGAACTGTTTCGTTACTTTCTCAGACAGCTGCATATCCCTCACTCCGGTAACTGCATTTTGTTCACGTACCCCCTTCTGTCACCTCACCTATCTTTGTAAAGTGACCTTGGGTGTTGGAAAGGCGCTATACAAATATATTGGCCAGCCGCCCCTGACTGCAATCTAACGTAGGCCCTATTTATGAATAAACGGCTCGTTTCAAAATCTTCCTGGTCTACTGACATTTGTTAAGACATCTGATTTAAACATTATAATGCTCATGATAACTTTTGTTAACTTTACAATAAATAAATCCACTTCACCAGCTAATTACTCCTCGAGAGCGATGCCATTGAAATACACAGAGCGACCGCATGAACGGAAGTTCAAAGACAATATTCTAAAGTAAAATGGAATTCTGAGTATTCCGAATACTAACCCGTTCATTTAATTCTACCCCACCTTAAAATAACATTTAAACTGAGCATGTATTTCTAGCAGGTAAAATGCCGTAAATACATGACATCCGATCAAATAACCTCATCTTTTGTGGTCAAAAGTTTTTTGCATTCACACAAGCAGCGTGTCTGGTATGATAGGAGCGTTCAGATTATGTTGCCTTGCCAAATCGCGCTTTACTGCCGTTCTCGACCATGTACCTTTGTAAAAGTGGGTATTTAGCACTTACTAGCATGAAGAACAAATATAGACACAGACTGTGCATAGAGATCGATTTAAGATTCAAACTCTTCAAAGTTTCAAAGTTCCTGTGATCACATTACGAATATCCACGCGATTGCAAATGTGACATTGATTTTATACAACAGTTCAACAAATGAACGGTATTAATATTAAGTGATGTTCATTTTAAACACAGTATTGTCAGTATTTTTTGCAACAAAATAATAGCTACGAAATCCGCAGCAGTGTTGGTGAACGAATCTGCAGCTTTGAATCAATGATTCAATGATTCATTCATAATTACAGTCACTTGCTTTGTTACTGAATGAATTAATGACTCGATGACTCATATTTCTCTATTGAATTTTTTATTTAATTAAAGCATTATTTATTTTCTAAAGGTATCTGTAAAAGTAGAATGTGCACTGGAAAAATATTAGGGCTGGGACGATACACCTATCTCCCGAGTCGATATTATCACGATACTTGGGTGCCGATACGATATGTATTGCGATATTTTTAAGAATTGCGATTCTACAAGTATTGTGATTCTTTTTTAACACTAGACCATGGGGAAAAGTTAAATCATACACTTATACACTTATATATAAATGCGTTTTTTTAAGCGCCAAATCAAAAGCTGATTTACTCTATATTGATCGCTATCATATATTTGAACTTTAAACTTTTATCCCAGTACTTCTATGATAATTTGAACTATTGTATCACAGAAATAATGATAGGCTACTATGAGGAAATGACTGCTGTTTCATGACGACTCTCTCTGGGTCAGCGGCAACACAGATCTGAATGTTGCGATATGATTTTGTCAAAGGTTTAATAGACAGACGAAATGGAAGAAGATCGCGTGGGTGTTTGAATCGAGATCACAGTCTTTTAAAGATGAATCGTGCAGCTCTACTGTCTTATCTCTCTCAGCATACGAGTAGCGCTGCGCGTCTTGCGAGGGCTTTTCAATGCATTCAGTCTCAATACGCTTTCACGCGTCCACTTATATTACGTCACTCAACACTCAAAGATAACGACACATTTCATCCCCTGTTGAAACGAAAGTGGCTAACTTCAGTCAACCTCATCTACAAGCCAGGGCAAATATAAAGCAATTTAATTTGAATTAATATTGATTCTGTAATAAAAAAAAAAATCAATTTTAAAATCGTTTAAAGGTGAAATCGTTTGGTGAATCGATTTTTTTTCTCCCAGCCCTAAAAAATATTGTCCCTTTCTGAAAAAGGTGTGACAAAGAAAGCACAATTTGAAAATTGTCAGTTAATCTTCTCTTGTGCTATCTTCCAAAATGGTTATGTAAGTTTGTTTCTATTTCAGATCAAAACTGAAATAATAATAATGAATAATAAACTTCAAGGAGAGCACCTTGCTGCACGCTTAAGCATTAGTAAACGCACCTGCCCCTGAAGCGATCCGTACAGGCAGGCCTTAGAAAGTTGGTTTCAAAGCAGAGAAAAATTAATTGCTCAGACAGAAATTGTCACCTTTGTAAATAGTTTTCATTATGGAAATATTTGTTCAAGCTTGTAGTAAAATTTTATGAATTTATGCATAATATGAATTTCTACATTATTTCTAAATTATTTGTTAAGGATATTGAGTATTGTCTGTAATAAATAGAGTTCATAAACCTCTGTTTGACTAGTTTATTCTGAACCCGCTCAATAAGCGCCGCTTCGCCCTGCCCAACACAAGCACATTCTCAACCTGTGAGAAACACTGATATATACAAAAAAAAGTTTACCATCAAGTCACTGAAAAGGATGTTTAATCTTCATCAAATTCTTTCCAAAGCTTCTGAGGTCATTTTACTTTTGATAGTTTTTGATAGTGTTTTATGGTGCGTATTTCTAGACACCTTTAAACTTATGTTGATTATTCTCAGGTTAGGTAAAGTACATAAAATCTGTCCTAAATCATAAGCATCTGAATTTTCACTCTCACAATCTATAGGTCAGAAGACTTCTTCATGATCTGTTCAGTTTTTTAGAAATCAAATACTTTTGGCAGACGAGCTTCTTAGTTTCAATTAAATATAGTTTTATTATTTACAGGTTAACTTGTTTACAAAAAGGCATACTTGTAACAGGACAATTGCATATTTTCCACAACAATAGTTATAAGCATGATTGGATGATGTGAAGAGGTGCTTTCATATACAAATCTGTTGAGGACAAATTCATATATATCTTATTATTTATATTATATCAGTGTTTTCTGAACTGAGAGACTGAAGAGTGTCATTGTTCTCTACAGGTTGAGGGATTGTGGTGTTACAGATGAAGGTTGTGCTGCTCTGAGATCAGCTCTGAGATCAAACCCCTCACACCTGAGAGAACTGAGTCTGTCATTTAACAAAGTAGGAGATTCTGGAGTCAAGCAGCTTTCTGATCTACTGCAGGATCCTCACTGTAAACTGGAGATACTCGAGTAAGATTCTATAAAAGTCTCAATGTTGTCTGTTTCTCTCCTGTGGTGAATAATGAATGATATACAAAAATAATATATACAAAAAAAAGTTTACCATCAAGTAACTGAAAAGGATGTTTAATCTTCAGTAGATTCTTTCCAAAGCTTCTGAGGTCATTTTACTTTTGATAGTGTTTTATGGTGCGTATTTCTCGACACCTTTAAACTTATTTTGATTATTCTCAGGTTAGGTAAAGTACGTCAAATCTGTCCTAAATCATAAGCATCTGAATTTTCATACTCACAATCTATAGGTCAGAAGACTTCTTCATGATCTGTTCAGGTCAGTATTTTAGAAATCAAAGACTTTTGGCAGGCGAGCTTATTAGTTTCAATTTAAATTCCGTTGTTTTCTTTATTTAAATTTCGTTTTTCTTTATTTAAATTTCGTTTTTATTTATTGAAATTTCGTTTTTTTTATTTAAATTTCGTTTTTATTTATTTAAATCTACCCTTTACTGTGTCAGTAATTTGTTAGTCAGAAAAATATTAGACTACCTTTTTTAAAAGTATTGCTAAAGTTAACAGACCTGTGTGTGTGTGTGTGTGTATCACTAGTGCAGTGTCCGTGCAGTGTCCGTTCTCGGAGCATATAAGCCCTGCTCGCGTGAGGTGTGCCGCTTCCCGCTCTCGCTGTTCTGTAGTTTCTGCAAACTTTGCATATTACGGTAGTTTGCTGCTCATCTGATTTTCTGTAACCAAACCAGTTCCAAATTGTGGAGGTAGCTCCTTGCTTAACAACCAGCTTCTCCTCAGCCTCACGTCCGCCTTCCGCCATGCTTGTTTTCACTCCGCACGTGAACAGTGAATCGGGCGCGCACAAAACTACGTCATCAACTAGACTTATCGTTATTATCGCGAGGAGACAAATTTTTATTGTGGGGAGAATTTTCAACGGTATATCGCAAACGACAAGATATCGCCCATCCGTACAACATAGTCCTCTATTTTAATGGTAAATAATGATTGCCATACAAAAAAAATAATAATAATCTACTGTGAAATTACTAATGGAAATGTTGATTTTTATTTTCATTAGATTCTTTCCAATGTGTCTGACATAATTTTACAATATTAATGATAGATTAAACATGACTGGATTATGTAAAGATGAGACATAATTATATATTTAAGTACTGAGTAATATTAAGCAACTACATGTACTCACTATAGGGTTAGGGTAGGATTAGGATTTGGTTGAGGGTTGGTTGCATATAATTATGCATAATTTACTGTTATTACTACGGTAAGTTCATGTAACAGATGTAACAAGGACACTGTTAAATAAAGTGTTATCGAATATTCTTGTAATTTTTATGATATGGAAACTAACCCGCTCAAGCAGTTTGTAGAAGCGGGTCTGAACCTTAGACTGGACCTGTTAACCCTCTGGGGACCAAGCTGTTTTTGGGGTCCTTGAGATGTTCTGACATGCTCTGACATTTGTGCTTTTTTCAGTTATTTATAAACATGTTAATGGCAAAGGTGTAAATTCACTCTATATAGCACAAATAGGGCTACCATAATATGTGAGCAACGTGTATGTAGATGTTTGTATTTTTAAGAGAAAAATGTTTATGCGTGGTTATTGGAAAATTTTTTAATGAAAGTTGCTGAATTAAGACCACAAAACACATATTAAATATGTGTCCACAAGACTTTTGACTAATTGATGTTGTCCCTTTGAGTTCTAGCTTCAAAATTATGTGAAAATAGTCTTGCTTTATCGTTCACAAAAAAAAAAATACATTGATTTAAATGGTGTAAAACAGGTTTTGCTTGGAAAGCCAATATGCGAAGGGGAGGAGTAGTTTACACCTTAGATTACAATTTCCCACCCACTCTGCATAATGACTCTGCATAATTAGCCATTCATTCAGGTGTGACACTGACTGAGCCACAATGCAAGGACAAAAGATGTATTTAGAAGAAGACTTATATTGACCATTTAAGATTTCGCTTACATCTATCATGTAAATATGTTTTGCTATTTTATTAAAAATGTTACAATTACAACAATAATTACAATTTCAACAATATTTCAAGTGTACTCTTTCTTTGTAAAAAAAAAAAGATTATAGGCCTACATTTTATCATATGTATTCATTAGTTTGAATATAGCAAATATATATATATATATATATATATATATATATATATATATATATATAACGTTAGATATGAGCAGAAATTGCTAAACAGCTTATTAATTTAAAAAGCTTATTTGATGTGGCAGTATATTCTACAGTAGCCTAAAAACTGTACCCAAATCTAGTCAACAAGTGACTGACTGTAACGTTGTTTTTATGAAATATTAGGGCATATAAATGCTAATTTGCAGTTTAATACGTTGCTTATACAAATACATTTTATTTCAACATATTCCAGTCGATTTTTACTCATCTCAGTAGACTATAGCAAAGCAGTTTATTCTTTCACACACAGACGCGCGATTCATATTTAGGCTAAACAGTCTTTACAAATATGTACCCTTCATTCATCTCACAGAAAGGCGAGTTATATTATAGAAATGCGATTCATCTTTTTGCGGTTTGCATAGGCCTACACTAACGTTATTCCATAACGTTATTCCACATCAACACTTGAGAAAAGAAAACAGCCTACCTCACTCCTCAGCGGGATCTGCTCCTCATATCAGGAGATATTGCTCCTCATATCAGCACTGTTCTGAGGAAACTTTTCTCCATAAGGTAGGAGAAATGCCTCACTCGATCGTGACGCGCTTTGTTTACAGCTGATGTGGGGGCGTTTCACAGACTGAAATGATTCTCAGAATTTGCATTTGAATAGCACGCGCTCTCCGGGGAGTGGTCAAATTACTTTTGAATGGCTCGTAATGAGCTCGACTGGAGTCGCTCTCTTTTTGTACAGATTACAGAAGCTGAGAATATTTGTTTTTTATATAAATTACTTCATTTAAAAGATGCGATCTCAAGCTTTATGCCCGTGGGTCTGTTTGCCTGTTTGACTGAATTTTTGCGGAGTTATAGATCATTTTCGAACGCGTTTCAAATGGGAGTTTACTGACAGAGAGAAGGCAGAAATCGCATCATGTTAATATTTCTTTATTTGTCAAAAAGCAAAACACTTTATTTTTATTGTGAGTATACAGAAAAAAAATAGAAACTGAACATGATCGATTGATGTATTACACGAACATGAAAGATCAAAATTAACAGAGCATTTAGTGTTTATTTTCATTGCTAAAAAAAAAAAAAAAACGAGCAAAACGCGCGGGTGCGTTTTTGGTCCCCAGAGGGTTAATGGTCCCGTGGGTCTCTGATTGTGAAGTTCTGCTTATCTGAGCTGTAGATCCTGAACTGAGAGACTGAAGAGTGTCATTGTTCTCTACAGATTATATAAGTGTGGTGTTACAGATGAAGGTTGTGCTGCTCTGACTTCAGCTCTGAGATCAAACCCCTCACACCTGAGAGAACTGGACCTGTCATGGAATACAGTAGGAGATTCAGGAGTCAAGCAGCTTTCTGATCTACTGAAGGATCCTCACTGTAAACTGGAGAAACTGAGGTAAGATTGTATAAAAGTCTCAACGTCGTCTGTTTCTCTCCTGTGGTGAATAATGAATGATATACAACAATAATATATACAAAAAAGGTTTACCATCAAGTAACTGAAAAGGATGTTTAATCTTCAGTGGATTCTTTCCAAAGCTTCTGAGCTCATTTTACTTTTGAATGTTTTTGATAGTTATATGATTGGATGATGTGAAGAAGTGACAAGTGCTTTCATATACAAATCTGTTGAGGAGAATGGAGAGATTCATATATATATCTTATCATTTATATCAGTGTTTCCTGAACTGAGAGACTGACGAGTGTCATTGTTCTCTACAGGTTGAGTGATTGTGGTGTTACAGATGAAGGTTGTGCTGCTCTGACTTCAGCTCTGAGATCAAACCCCTCACACCTGAGAGAACTGAGACTGTCTGGGAATAATCTAAGATACTCAGATGTGAAGCTGCTCTCTGATCTGAAGGAAGATCCACATTATAAACTGGAGATGCTTGAGTGAGTAGTGATGGTTAAAACTGTTCATATTTTAATTGAAAGTTAATTTAGTTTATTAGTTTTCTTTCATTGTGATGGTGAATTACTCACTATAAACATGTTTAATAAGAGTTTAATTCTTAATTCTCTTTAATAGTTTATATAGCAATAATTAAATATTTTCAAGTTTCTTTTTATTTCAAACAATTCAATATTTTGCTTTTATCATTTTCAATGTCAATTGCAATAAAAGGTAATGGTAAATATGTATCACTAGTTTCTTTATCATAAATAAACCTGACCCGGTGACACAGAAAGAGGACAGTCATACAGGATTATAGATAAGGGTCAAGGGTCATCATTCATGGTGACTTAGAAGCAAAATCTGAATGTTTAAAAACATCTTTAACAATCATGTATCGCAGTATTATATTATTTTCTCTCACTTAATCATCCAAGTAGTTTCTTTTAGTTGTTCTAAAGTGGATAATGCAATAATGTCGCACACATTTTACTGTCTGTGTTTTAGTTACAGGTTATAAATGTTAGTCTGACCTTCTCTGGATCAGCTGATGGAGAATAAAGAGCCTCTACAGACACAATCACATTCAACAGAATCAACAGACACAAACCCACAGTGATCATCACACACACGTGTGTTTGTGTAATTTTACAGAATGATCCAATCCTTCATCCAAAGTCAAACAAGGAAATCTTCAACCAGATGAAACTGGATAAATATTCTGAATATTCAGATCCAATCTGACCTCTGACCTGTAATGCCTGAATCATAATCATACACTGTTTGTTCGTTGGTCAGAGGAGAACTGAGCGACTGAGTCTGGTTTCTGCCAAGGTTTTCTTCTCCATTCTGTCACTGATGGAGTTTGAGTTCCTGCCACTGTCGCCTCTGGCTTGCTTAGTTGGAGACACTTAATATTCAACAATATTATTGATCTGCATTGACACCATTATATGAGAACTGAACTGAGCTGGACGATGACATCACTGTTTTCTCCAGAGCAGCTGTATAGATAAATGAACTAAAGTAATAACTTTCTATTATAACAGAAATGAATCAACACTGAACTTACTTAAGCTGGGCTATGGTATTATTTTCTTCTAGATCTGTTGTACAGCAGGAACAAACTTTGTTGCGTTATTTTCCTGTTATCACTGTAAAGCTGCTTTGAAAACATCTATATTGTAAAAAACGCTTTACTGTATTGTAAAAAGTGTATTGTATACACTTGTATAAATAAAGGTGACTTGACTTTTGTTTCTACAGAAGTGACATTTATACTGCAAACGCTCTACTACAAACATCTCCATATATAATATTTATTTAATGACTTAATGTGAGTAATTCAGCCCAACAAACATATTCAAATGCCTTTGATTATAGTAACATTCACAATTAAATCATCTATTGCGTTTTATTTCTTTTTTATTTTAAGTGTCAAATTAATTTTTTTTTTTTTTTTGAATTCATAATCTATGGACACCTTTCAGTGATAAAATGGTTAATCATGTTTTAATTTTCATTTAGAGTTGCAGAATATACATTCCATATGCTGTATTTAATCTATTGCCAACTCCACATTAAAACTTCGATATGAATGATTCACTGTATTCTATTATAAGTCGATTCAGCCGTCAGAGATGAAACTCAGAGTCCAGCTGTGTGTCCATGAAGAGTGACCGTTCTGGACAAACCAGTGAAATCAACTGATCTGAGTTACAGCATTAATGTCTGGATGGAGAGATAGAAAGAACGTCTCGGTTACGTATGTAACCCTGGTTCCCTGAATAGGGAACGAGACGCTGCGTCAAACGCTGTGGGAACGCCCCTGCGTGAGTGCGTCATGAAGCACGTATGGAATCAGTCCAATGGCGAGACGGAACGTCATAGGCGGGTGACGTCATCGACCAGGAAACTATAAAGCACCCCAGAAAACACAAATGCGACAGCTTCTGATAGGCCTGAAGCAAGAAGATCACGGGCATGCCGGGAGTATGGCAGAACGACGCAGTGTCTCGTTCCCTATTCAGGGAACCAGGGTTACATACGTAACCGAGACGTTCCCTTTCAAGGGAACTCGAGCTGCGTCAAACGCTGTGGGAACGCTAATACCCACGTCGCCATAAGAGCAAGTGTCCGTTGTGTGAAGTCAGAGCGCACAAGCAGACGAAAGCACCTGCGCCCCAGGGTTGGAGCTGAGGCCCCGATCATAGAACCTGACAAAGGTATGCGGCGAGGACCAGCCTGCCGCATCACAAACATCATGAAGGGAAACTCCTGACAAAAGAGCTTTAGAAGCAGCCATACTCCTAGTAGAATGAGCTCGTACAGCCAAAGGTGAAGGCTGACCAGCCGACTCGTAAGCAAGTGAGATGGCCTCAACCACCCACTTGCTCATCCTCTGTTTAGATGCTGGACACCCCTTGCTGGGGGATCCGAAACAAACGAACAGTTGTTCTGATTTCCTCCACAGGGCAGCTCTGTGGACATACGCATCTAAAGCCCTAACTGGGCAGAGTAAATTAAGTTTCTCCGGGTCAGACGACGTAAATGGAGGAGGACAGAAGGCCTGTAGGACTATAGGTCTAGGAACATTAGTAGGAACCTTAGGGACATAGCCCGGCCTAGGATGCAGAAAAGCTTTCACCATACCAGGCGAAAACTCCAGGCACGAGGGAGCAACCGAAAGTGCTTGAATATCTCCAATTCTTTTAAGAGACGAAATAGCCAGAAGAAAAATAGTTTTAAGAGTGATGAATTTCTCAGAAACCTCTTCAATGGGCTCGAAAGGAGCAAGGGAAAGACCTTCCAATACAATGGCCAAATCCCAGGATGGCACCCTCGTGCGAACTGGCGGCCTCAGCCTCAAAGTACCACGAAGGAAGCGTGTTATTAGTGGGTGTCTTCCCAAAGAGACTCCACTGAAAGGGACATGGTAAGCAGCTAGCGCCGCCACGTACACCTTTAGCGTAGAGGGGGATAACCCTGTGGAGAAACGCTCCTGCAAAAACTCCAGCACTGCACCCACTGGGCAGTTAACCGGGTCCAGCTGGTGTTCTCCACACCAAGAAGTGAACAAGTTCCACTTCAAAGCATATAACCTCCTCGTGGATGGAGCTCTGGAGTGAAGAATGGTCTCAACAACCTCGGTTGAGAGACCAGTACCTATGAGCTGGGCCCCCTCAGAGGCCAAGCCCAAAGGTTCCACAATTCTGGTTGGGGGTGAAGGATCGACCCACTCGCCTGAGATAGAAGGTCTCCCCTGATCGGAATCTCCAGAGGAGAGCCGTCGAGGAGAGACACCAGGTCCGCAAACCATACTCGGGCCGGCCAGAACGGGGCTACTAACAACAGACTGACCCCGTCCCGGCGAACCCTCTCCAGAACTCCTGGGAGCAGAGCAATCGGGGGAAAAGCGTACAGACGTGACCTCGGCCACGCCTGTACCATAGCGTCCAACCACAGAGGGGCTGGATGATTCAGAGAGAACCACAGCGGACAATGCGAGGTCTCTCTGGAAGCAAACAGGTCCACCTCGGCACGACCGAAGTGCTTCCAAAGGAGCTCCACCACCTCGGAGTGGAGTCTCCATTCCCCGGGCCTCGGCCCCTGCCTCGACAGGATGTCTGCCCCCTGATTCAAGTACCCTGGGATATAAATCGCCCTTAGTGAGAGAAGCTTCCCTTGGGACCATAGGAGAATCTGGCGAGCCAGCTTGTACAACGGGCGCGAACGCAGACCCCCCTGATGATTTATGTATGAGACCACCGATGTGTTGTCGGACCGAATAAGAACATGATGGCCTCTCAGGTCTGGGAGGAAATATATCAGAGCCTGAAATACCGCCAACATTTCTAGACAATTTATATGCCACGAGAGATGATGGTCCTGCCACAGACCCCAGGCTGGACGACCACTCATGATCGCCCCCCAACCTGTGAGTGAAGCATCTGTCGTTAGCGTTACACGACGACAAAGAGCTCCCAACACAGGCCCTTGGGATAGAAACCAAGGTTCTCTCCACATGACCAGAGCACGAAGGCAGCGCCACGTGACCTTGATCATGCGGAGTGGGTTCCCCCTCGGGGAAAACCCCTTGGTTTTGAGCCACCACTGTAAAGGTCTCATGTACAACAGGCCGCAAGGTATAATGTTGGACGCTGCTGCCATCAGACCCAGCAGTCTCTGAAACTGCTTTACAGTGAGCGACTGGCCTAGCTTCACCTGTTTCACAGCTGAGAGAATCGATGCGATGCGAGCAGGGGACAGGCATGCTTGCATCACTACCGAATCCCATAACACCCCCAGAAAAGAGGTCCTCTGAGCTGGAGATAGCACACTTTTCTAGGTATTTAGCCTCAACCCCAATCTCTTGATGTGAGCGAGGACGACATCTCGATGTCGAACCGCTTGCTGCTCCGAATGAGCTAAAATCAACCAGTCGTCGATGTAGTTTAAAATACGAATGCCCTGGAGTCGCAGCGAGACCAGTGCTGCGTCCATACACTTCGTGAATGTGCGGGGAGATAAAGCTAGACCGAACGGAAGAACACGATATTGGTACGCTTCGCCCCCGAAAGCGAACCTCAGGAACTTCCTGTGTTGTGGAAGAATGGAAATATGGAAATACGCGTCCTTTAGATCTATCGTGACAAACCAGTCCTCGGATCTGATTTGTGACACGATCTGCTTGAGAGTAAGCATTTTGAACTTGAGCTTCGCTACAGAACGATTCAACAGGCGCAGATCTAGAATTGGACGCAACCCCCCATCCTTCTTCGGAACGATGAAATATCGGCTGTAATAACCCGACTCCCTGCTGGGAGGAGGAACCCGTTCTATAGCCTCCTTTTGCAAAAGCGTTTTCACCTCCTGTTCCATAACCAGAGCCTGCTCGGGGCCCACTACAGTGGGCAGGACCCCGCTGAATCGAGGTGGACGAGATCTGAACTGGATAGCATACCCTTTCTCTATCGATTGCAGGACCCACTGCGAGACTCTTGGAAGACTTTTCCACTCTGCCTGAAAATCTACTAAGGGTACCAGCCTCTCGAGGCTGGCCTCTGGAATATTTTGAGCAGCAAACGCAGCGCCCTGAAACGGCGCACCGGCAGGGAACAACTGGTTTAACTGCCCTGAACCCCTCCTCAGAGGGGGCGAGCGCCCCACGGGAAAACGCTCGCTGGGACCGTCTACGCCCCGGCATAAAGGCAGGGTTGGCAGACCGGACCCCTGAGGGCACCGAGAGAGAATGGGCACCGTCTGCAGCGGTGAACTCCTTTCTCTCACGGTGGGGACTACCCTCAGCATCCTGACGCCAGTGGCGTCAGGACTTCTTTGACGAAGCCTTCTTGGCCATAATAACCGTCCTCAGATCGGCTTTCCCAGGTGAAAAAAAAGTGTACTTTAGTGCACTAAAAATACACTTAAGTACAATAAAGTACATTTGTAGTACATTCATACATTAATACACTATTAATACACTAATTAAAAGTATATTTTTACTTAAGTAGTACTTAAGTGTAATTAATAAAGTATACTAAACACCATTTATATTTTAAATGTATTTTTAGTGCATAAAAAAATATATACTTTTGAAAAAATAGACAGAAGAGTTTTTTTAGTGTATTTCTCACAAGTACATTTTTAACGCATTAAAAATAGTTCATTGTTAGTGTACTTTTACATAGCTATCAAAGTACACTAGCAATGAACTATTTTTAATGTGTTAAAATGTACTTGTAAGAAATACACTAAAAAACACTTCTGTCTATTTTTTCGAAAGTATATATTTTTTTAATGCACTAAAAATACATTTTTAAAAAATAAGGCTTTTAGTATACTTTATTAATTACACTTAATTACTATTTAAATTAAAACATACTTTTAATTAGTTTATTTATAATGTATTATTTTTACAGTTGTTTTTAGCACAAAAAATAAGAATGTACTACAAATTACTTTCTTGTAATTAAGTGTTTTTTTAGTGCACTCAAGTACACTTTATTTTCACCTGAAAATACTAAAGTAGTACTTAAGAAAGCGTAGTAAGCGTAATTAAGAAAGTATACTAAATACCATTGATATTTTAAATGTATTTTTAGTGCATATAAATTTTTGTGTTTTGTTCATATAAGATACGTACAGTAATCTGTAGTTTAATCATTTTATTAAGGGGTTAGTTCACCCAAAAATCGAAAAGTTCTTTGTATTTAGTCACCCGCGTGTTGTTCTAAACCCTTAAGACTTCCATTAACCATCGCATCACAAAATATTATATTTATGATGGAATCTGAGTGCTGGATAAGTCTTCCATTGACTTCCAAGGGGCTTAAACTTGCTCGATCAGAAATCGTATTAAGACATTGTTTGAAATTGTCTAAGTGACTCCAGTGGCTCAACCATCCATTTATCAAGCGACGAGAATAGTTTTTTCTGTGCCAAAAACAAACAAAAATAACAAATTTATTCCAATATCCATACTCGTGTTGTGCTTGAAAGTTGTTTACGTAGTGTATCTGCGCGAGCTTCTGGGTTCTACGTCCCCAGGCGTCACACACGACCTGCGTTGGCCAATAGTGAGCCTGTGTGGTGACGTAGAACCCAGAAGCGCTGCGCAGATAGACTACGTAAACAACTTTCAAGCACAACACGAGTAAATGGATATTGGAATAAATTCGTTATTTTTGTTTGTTTTTGGCGCAGAAAAAGTATTCTCGATGGTTGAGCCACTGAAGTCACTTGGACTATTTTAAACAATGTCTATATGTTTTCTGATCGAGCAAGTTTAAGCCCCTTGGAAGTCAATGGAAGACTTATCCAGCACTCAGATTACATCATAAATATAATATTTTGTTATGCAATTATAAATGGAAGCCATACGGGGTTAGAACAACACGCAGGTGAGTAAAATTTGAGATCATTTTGATTTTTGGGTGAACTCCTTTAATGCTTTTAGTTTAAGCTTGCCACTTGTGTTATTTTGTTTCCCAACAGTCTGTTTGGTCTTTAATAATGTTTAAAAAAAATAAAGTGTTTTTTAAGAAAGAGATGCTTTTTGTTTGTACACATACCATTCCTCCTGTATCCTTTTAAACTATAGGTGTTTTCATTTACATGAATTACATTTACCGGTTATTTTTATCAAATGCATTACATCTAACTTTAAAATGATTATTGTATTAAACGCCTTCATCAATGGTGGACAATTTTAACATTTACATTTTAACAGTATAACTTCAGCATAAATGAGGCAGAAAATGCTACTGATAACACAGTAATAGTGTACTTGACTAAAAAAAAACCATTAACATTTAAATGTTTTATAAAAGTACTTTTGACATAGTTAAAATACATTTTTACAATAAATTAGTTTCCATAAATATAATATGATTGTATATTCTTATATTTTAAAGAATTTAAAGGTGTATTTAAAAATGTTTTAAAGATGGGTTCTATTGCTCTAAGGGGGAAAAAAAATAAAGCTTAAATAATATTTTAAAATCATGTTTAAGTTCATCTTAAGTTTGTATAAAAATAGCACAGTTGATATATTCTTATATTTTAAATAATTTATAAGTGTATTTAAAAATGTATTAAAGATTTAATCTAAAGATAAAATTAAAGCTGAAATAGTATGTTAAAAGCATATTTAAGTTCATCTTCAGTGTGTCTCAAAATAGCACAGCTGAGTACACTAAGATGATCTTAAGTTTATATTAAGAAGTACTAAAGAACAATTTTTAGTATATTAAGTACAAAATAAGTGCGTGAAAATAGAGCACTTTAAATACATTATGGAAGTGTATTAAGTGCACTTAAATAAAATGTATTTTAGTGTACTTTTTTAATCTAGGAATACATTATAAGTATAATTTGTATATAATTACATATTATTATTATTATAATTTAAATAGTTTATTATTGTATTTAAAGATGGTTTCAATTATACTTAAACTGGTAACAAAATACATTTGTTGAAAATATGAAATAATATATTAAAAATACACTTTAGTTTATCTTCAGTGTGTCTCAAAAAAGCACAATTGAGTACACTAAGATGATCTTAAGTTTATATTAAGCAGTACTAAAGGTAAGCTTTTAGTATATTAAGTGCAAAATAAGTGTGTCGAAAATAGAGCACTTTAAGTACATTATGGAAGTGTATTATGGAAGTGTAATAAAATGTATTTTAGTGCACTTTTTTAATCTAGGAATACATTCTAAGTATAATTTGTATATAATTTAATATTATTATTATTATAATTTAAATAGTTTATTATTGTATTTAAAGATAATTTCAATTATACTTAAAGTGGTAACAAAATACATTTTTTAAAAATATGAAATAGTATATTAAAAATACACTTAAATTCATCTTCAGTGTGTCTCAAAAAAGCACAATTGAGTACACTAAGATGATTTTAAGTTTATATTAAGCAGTACTAAAGATAAGCTTTTTGTATATTAAGTGCAAAATAAGTGTGTCGAAAATAGAGCACTTTAAGTACATTATGAAAGTGTATTATGGAAGTGTATTAAGTGCACTTAAATAAAATGTATTTTAGTGCACTTTTTTTTCACCTGGGTTACCACCAGAGGATTCGTCTGAGAGTGCCGCGTCTGATCCCACTGTTTAGCAGGAGGGGCACGAGACGCGACACTCTGTTTTTGTTGCGCCCTATGGGTGGAGCTTGTCGACGGCCGGGACTGCCCCCACCCAGCAGCCCCAGGTACATGAATTTTGAATGGGAGGTATTTCTGAAATGCTGCTGCTTGTTTTTTCTCTTCTTGAAACTTTTCAATGACTGAATTCACCGCGTCACCGAATAAACCAGTAGAAGATAGAGGAGCATCCAGAAGAAAAGATTTTTCTTTTTCTTTCATACCAGAGAGACTCAACCATAAATGTCTCTCTGCGGCCACCAAAGCTGCCATAGAGCGGCCCATTAGTTTTGCCGACTCTTTGGTGGCACGCAGAGATAAATCAGCAGCCTGACGTAATTCACGAATAACATCAGTGCTCACCTCCTCACTCTCACTCACATCTTTTAATAAATCTGCCTGATACGCTTGTAAAATGGACATTGTATGCAAGCATGATGTGGCCTGACCTGCCGCATAATAAGCTTTGCCCACCAAAGCCGAAGTATTTCTTAATGGCTTGGAGGGCAAAGCCGGTGCCTTTAAAGAGGATGCTGCCTCAGCAGAAAGATGAGATGCTAGCGCTTCTTCAGCCTTAGGCATTGCCCCATACCCATATGATTTAGCCCCCGCAATATTAGAATACGTGGAAGTTTGAGGGCTAAAAATACGGTATGAAACCGGTTTCTTCCACGTCTTCGACACCTCGGTGTGGAGGTCGGGAAAAAACGGTAGGCACCTGCGTGGAGGTTGAACACGGGAAGGCAGAAATCTTTCATCCAGTTTTTTGCTTTTTACAACAGACTCCTGCCTAGCAGCTGGCCATTCAATACTCAGTTTGGATACAGCGCGAGTAATAACCTCCATAAGCTCATCGTTTTCAGGGGAATGAGGTGACGAGTCCTCAGTGTCCCCAGTCTCAATGCTGACAACATCCAGCTCCTCAGAACTGGATAGTTGCAACATTGGTGCCTCAGCCTGGGGGGAAGAAACCGTCACGCGTGCTTCCACCTGGGCTGGGGCACCGGAACTGGCAGGTAAGGGCTGAGATAAGGCAGAGCCCGTCTCAAGCCCCGCTGACAGATCCATCTGCGAACCCCACGACGAGCGCGAACCGAACCACTTTCCTCGAAAAGCATTCGGCGGGATCGGAGCGTTCTAAGGGGGAAACGCTCGCAATGCTCGCAATCAGCTCCCTCGAGAGCTGACTGGGCATGCTGAAATCCCAAACAAACAACACATAGATCGTGTGTATCCCCACTAGTGAGGAAACGAGGACAAGGGGGAACACACTTTCTATATTGCTGCTCACTCGCCATAATATATATATATGTATGTTGTTTTTTTTTCAGTGAAAACTCCTGCTTAGTGACACACTAAATGACAGACAAAAACACTTGGACAATATTCACACACAGAGCGCTTGCTGAAGGCACAGAAGCTGTCGCATTTGTGTTTTCTGGGGTGCTTTATAGTTTCCTGGTCGATGACGTCACCCGCCTATGACGTTCCGTCTTGCCATTGGACTGATTCCATACGTGCTTCATGACGCACTCACGCAGGGGCGTTCCCACAGCGTTTGACGCAGCTCGAGTTCCCTTGAAAGGGAACTAACTAGATCTTTCTTTGTGAGGTTTATCTGTCAAATTAACTATATTAATGCTTGTCTCAATTCTATTATCTGTCTTATTCTATTACTTATACCAACTCACATTACTTTTACATCTTTAATTTGTGGTAATATATTATTGTAATATTTTGTTCATGACTCTCTATTAACTCTTTCCCCGCCATTGATGGACATCTCCAGCTATCCGTTGTAACACTTCAAATTAAAGACAAACTGAAACGCAAAAAATAAGGGGAACCACATCCAAGTATATTTGCCAAACAACAGTTCAGAACAAATGCATACCAACATTTTTTTTTTAAAAATGAAAAATACAACCACACCAGAAATCAACAATAGGGCTACGCCACAATCACCAAACAACAGCTCCAAAGAGTCGTTCACTATCAACTTAGTCCATAAAATGTCCACACAGAAACACAAACTGATAATATGGGAATATAGAAAATGTGGGTGTAATGAATATAAGGAACCTGTAATCCAAAGATCAGTTCAAAGTCAGTTCAGTGGCGGCCACAGTCTCGTCGCAGCGAATAACTCACTCAGACAAAAATAGTTGAAAAAAGGGGAAAAAATATAATCCACAAGGGAAGAAGAGACGAAGAAGAGTTGATGCTGGTGTAAAGTCTGTGGTGAATGCATAGATTTCGTAGCCTGGAAATCCAGACCTAAATCTAAAAGATTAATGGTCTGGGGTCGAGTGATGAAACCCATGCCCAGCTCGAGGGGCGGCACCAAGTCAATGTAATGACTTCGACGTAACAGCGCTGTCGTCATCTGTTTAGCTCGCCTCTGGCCCGCCTATATCAGAGAACCCGCTGTGATTGGTGCAGCTCAGATCGAGAGGCATATTTAATGACACCAGGGTAACTCGCTCAGCAAATTCAACTTGTGCTCTCGCGAGAACTCTGGATTTCCAGGGTATAGATTTCGGGTAGCACCAAACAAACCCAGTTGATGAAATATACGGCCTACAATGACTCATTTCACATAAAAAGACACAGTTGCGCCTGCTTCCATTTATTTGTGATTACAAGAATGCATAAAACAACTATATTCTACGATCTTTGTTCTTGTTTAGATGCTCAGGACACTGTTTAGCCATAGAAACAGGTAGATGGAGTAATATTCCTATGACAGAGAGATTCTGTAATTATTGTAATCTAACTATGAATACCTATGTGACTGAAGACGAGAGGCATTTCTTGTATGACTTTTCTTTGTATGTAGATTGCGTAAGAAATATTTGGATGATCTCACACTAGTTGGTGATGTTTGTATTGATGTGTCACAGGTCTGTGAGTCGAAGCATGCATGGAGATTGGCATCGTATATATCATGGAATGAAGAAAAAATTGACAAAATATCACGTTTACGTCACATTTCAGAGCATTTCTATTAATTTTCCATGAAATTATGCAATTATTGCGATGTGAGGAGGTTTGAGCGATCTCTTCGTCTCACTATAATGTGTTCCCTTTCGAGGAAACTCGCGTTGTGTCGATGATGCTTTGGGAACGCCTCCGCGTGATCGCGTCTGAAGCACGCATGTCAACTATTCTGATTTTGTTTTATGCTTTAAGTTGAACATTTTGTGAAGTGAATGTTATATTTCGATAAATGCTTAAGAATACCCTCCTGTTCTGTCATTATTTTGTGCCAATAGGTTTTGCTTAGTCTTATGTAACTTTATTACTCTGAGTTTGATTAACTTAAACCATTTAAGGCATTCGGTTTCCTCAAACCATTTAAGCAACGATATAGTTGTTAAGACTTAGTTAGTTTTGTTACCCGAATTCAGAATGAATGGATAAAATTAACCTTAAATATTTAACTTGAGTTTACTCTAAAGATTGACTAAACCAACTGTTACAAACCTCTTACGTCGAGGGAGAATAAGGAATGCAACATCAAAACACTGAACGTGTAGCGGAAAACAATCTCACACAAACCAGTCAAATTTAGGTAAAGTGATCATTTATTACAGTGAGATACGAGATGAAAAGAGGAATACCCCAATATACTTATTTACATAAATGTACAACTTACATACAAATCTTAACCAAGGAAAAGGTTCACAATAGAACGAGTAAAAGAGAAAAGAACTAGACCGTGCCAAATCAAAGAAAGAAACAAAACAAACCAATCTTAGTATATATAAACAAAATCAATTTCTAATCTAACTAAAATCAACATTCACCAAAAACCCAAAATTAAAACAAAAGATCTTCAGCGAAGACGCCCTAAATAAACTCTTACTACAAACCAGAAAATGCAAAGAATCTCACGTGTCGCTATACTAGTGTTTATACACAATTGACAAATCAGTGTGGCACATGTATATCACGTGATGTAACGAACTGCTCCAAGACATTCTGTAAGTTACACACACACGTGTGTGTGATGATCACTGTGGGTTTGTGTCTGTTGATTCTGTTGAATGTGATTGTGTCTGTAGAAGCTCTTTATTCTCCATCAGCTGATTCAGAGAAGGTCAGACTAACATCTAGAACCTGTAACTAAAACACAGACAGTCAAATGTGTGCGACATTATTGCATTATCATACTCTATTTAATAAGTTCTCAAAGTATGAAGGGGAAAAAATTTGAGAAACAAAAACTCCAGACATATGAAAACACTGGACGTAACATCAACACTAAAATATAAGTGAATTTACTCACAGTCACAGTTAATAAAAGGTAATAAAAAAGACTTATCCTAAACACGTAATGCATAACAATACGACTGTAAAGTTCAACAGGCATTGTGCTGCTTCTAAATTATATATAATAGCACAAAAAGTAACAAAACTACAATTTTACCAAATTCCATTTCAAAATACATCATTAAAAAATATGAATGTATCCAAAAATGGTTATGGTATTGATAAAGCAACTAGTTCCTTTAAAAATGTATAGTGTTTTTTGGTAACACTTTATATTACGACCCGCAAACAACTGCGTAAGTAAACCGAAATTACGATGTACATTTCTGTAATTATAGTGTACTTCCGTGTAGGTATAAGGGAACAATATGTTAAGTTTTGGGTAATAAAGGGGTAACAAGCAGATATACAACCTGCAAAGAACTTCGTAAGTAAACCGAAATTACGGTGTACGTTTCTGTAATTATAGTGTACCTCCGTGTAGGTATAAGGTAACAATATGTTACGTTTTGGGTAATAAAGGGGTACAACCAGATATATAAGCAAATTATTTATAATGTAATTATTTTAAAACTAACAGAGGGTACAAAACTTGTAATTAAAAGTTTTTTTGTTTTGTTTTTTTAATAAGAGTACCTTTCTCTGTAATTACTGTGCAAATAGTGTTGTTTCGTATTGTTACATAGTAAGTAGTGTTTGTTACCCGTTTCAACTGTGTATTTACAGGGTAAGTGTAACTCCTGTGGGCTGTAAATTAAAGTGGCGCTTGTTACCCCCTTGTTCTGTGTAGTTACAGGGTAAGTGTAACTCCTGCGGGCTGTAAATTAAAGTGACGCTTGTTACCCCCTTGTTCTGTGTAGTTACAGGGTAAGTGTAACTCCTGCGGGCTGTAAATTAAAGTGGCGCTTGTTACCCCCTTGTTCTGTGTAGTTACAGGGTAAGTGTAACTCCTGCGGGCTGTAAATTAAAGTGGCGCTTGTTACCCCCTTGTTCTGTGTAGTTACAGGGTAAGTGTAACTCCTGCGGGCTGTAAATTAAAGTGGCGCTTGTTACCCCCTTGTTCTGTGTAGTTACAGGGTAAGTGTAACTCCTGCGGGCTGTAAATTAAAGTGGCGCTTGTTACCCCCTTGTTCTGTGTAGTTACAGGGTAAGTGTAACTCCTGCGGGCTGTAAATTAAAGTGGCGCTTGTTACCCCCTTGTTCTGTGTAGTTACAGGGTAAGTGTAACTCCTGCGGGCTGTAAATTAAAGTGGCGCTTGTTACCCCCTTGTTCTGTGTATTTACAGGGTAAGTGTAACTCCTGCGGGCTGTAAATTAAAGTGGCGCTTGTTACCCCCTTGTTCTGTGTATTTACAGGGTAAGTGTAACTCCTGCGGGCTGTAAATTAAAGTGGCGCTTGTTACCCCCTTGTTCTGTGTATAGTTACAGGGTAAGTGTAACTCCTGCGGGCTGTAAATTAAAGTGACGCTTGTTACCCCCTTGTTCTGTGTAGTTACAGGGTAAGTGCAGTAAATATACAATAAAGTATCCAATTTAATTTCTGACTTTTATTTTACAAAGACATTTCAAAACACTTTTTCATCTTAATAAAACATTATCTTTTCTACAGTATACTCAAACAACAAAGTAACACATTATACCCCCCCCCCCCCCCCCTTTTTATTTGCGTCCCTTGCTTTTCTTCTTCTTTCTTTTCTTGCTCTTCTTTTTCTTAACTTCCACTGGGGACTCTGAAGTTGAGGAGTTGATGGAGTCCCATTGGTCTTGCTGCACTGCAAAAATATGAATATACAGTATATACATGCTCTTAGCAAGCTACACCTTCAATTTTAAGTTGTCGAACAATCCTCCACTCTAAACATTTTGTGCCACCTGATATTACTGTAGTAACTGTAATTTTGAAGAAAACACATTTTGGTGAAGTTTGAGGCAGATCATGGGGGGGTTGTGACATTTTATAGTGATAATGACTGTAGTGCAGCAGAAAATGTTTTTAAAAAAGGCATAGTTGTTCTGACAGCAACAAAAAAAAAAAAAAAAAAGCATGAAACACAAACATGAGGGCTGTGGCACTATAGGAACAGCATATCTTTGTGTCATTGCAGATGGGACAGCAGACTTCATCTTTTCAATTTCCTTTTTCAAAAAATCACACTCATCTTTGAGCAAGGTGATCTCTGCTTTAAGAGTGATAATCTTATCTTTGAAAGAAAGAAAGAAAGAAGGAAAGAAAGAAAGATTAGACGTTTAAATTTTACTCCTGCCCTACTCCAGGGCTTATACTTGTGACCACTTTCCTATTTTTTTAAAACATCAAATTGAAGAACTAAACATCACTGGTACTGTACATTATAAATGCACTTGTTAAAGGATTAGTTCACCCCAAAATGAAAATTTACAACGGACTTCATTGGTCACCATCGTTCAAAAGTCCAAAGTCCAAGTCCAAATCAATGCAGTTTCAGAAGTCTTTTAAGTGTTTAAACGTGCTGTACGCGATCACAGCTGAAGAAGAGGTTGTTATCTAGCGAAACGATAGGTCATTTAAAAAAAAGAAATATATAATTTATAGACTTTTTACCTTCAACAGTTCGGATTGAGCTGGGCTGCGTTCAGCCCCGACAAAACGTTGCACAACGTTTTTTAAACAGAAACAGTGAAGCGTTGAACACACTGTTCTGATGACGCAAGAGTTGCAACTATGGCAGCTGAGAAGGCCATTCTTTGTGTTCTTTGTGAAGAATTTTCGGAGCCTGATGAAGTCGGTATAAATATGTGTTTAATACTACAAAATATGCCCGATGTTACAGTTACTGCACTTGCCGCCCAGAACAAAAGAGAACATCCCAGTCGAGTGAAGGGATTGCTGAAACTGAAATGGAAGCACACATATTACCTAATTCAGACTAAAACACATCTATTTAGCCTCACATACTGACTTTATTTGTAGTTCATACTGTTTTAATACCCTGTATTTTCTTTCTCATTTTTAGGAAAAGCACTTAATTACCATTGTTTATTTCTATACCAAATGTCATACACTTGCAATGAAGCTAAAAATATAAACAACTACATCATTATGTTGATATCCTATATTTTTACAATAAAACTTACGACAAACATGTCTTCTAATATCCTCAGTTGTTGCGTATACTGAGCTGCATCGAACACATTTGTAAATTACTTTCCTTGAACCCATTGTGCGAGTTCACTTTAATACCGCGTGCTTTATATACATGTTGCTGCTGATTGGACTGCAGTTCTGACACACCCACCAAACAAGAGAAAACGTATCTCAAACCCCGTTGCACACCGGTGCACGCCGTTTTCAGGAAACATGACGTTCAACCCGGAAACCGAAGCAAAACGTTGCGCACCGTTTTGAACTTGAACGTGCCCCAGATCAACAAACGAACAGGGAACTACGTCATCACGTTGAAAGGTCACGCCTGCGCCGGCAATACTATTTGAACTACTATTCATATTCATCAGAATGTTATTCATATACTATTCATATTCATATTCACTGAATACTATTTCTATATAATCGCAAACAATACTATTTGAATTATCCTCCTACGTACGGTCGCATTGTAAACAGTGGGGCGGTACTTCGGCCGACGCAGGCGTGACCTTTCAACGTGATGACGTAGTTCCCTGTCCGTTTGTTGATCAGCTCAATCCAAACTATTGAACTATTGCCACAGCCCTCAGGTTTGTGTTTCATGGTTTTTTTTTTTTTTTTTTTTTTTTTTTGCTGTCAGAACAAATATGCCTTTTTAAAAAACATTTTCTGCTGCACTACAGTCATTATCACTATAAAATATCACAACCCCCCATGATCTGACTCAAACTTCACCAAAATGTGTTTTCTTCAAAATTACAGTTACTACAGTAATATCAGGTGGCACAAAATGTTTAGAGTGGAGGATTGTTCGACAACTTAAAATTGAAGGTGTAGCTTGCTAAGAGCATGTATATACTGTATATTCATATTTTTGCAGTGCAGCAAGACCAATGGGACTCCATCAACTCCTCAACTTCAGAGTCCCCAGTGGAAGTTAAGAAAAAGAAGAGCAAGAAAAGAAAGAAGAAGAAAAGCAAGGGACGCAAATAAAAAGGGGGGGGGGGGGTATAATGTGTTACTTTGTTGTTTGAGTATACTGTAGAAAAGATAATGTTTTATTAAGATAATAAAGTGTTTTGACATTTTTTTGTAAAATAAAAGTCAGAAATTAAATTGGATCCTTTATTGTATATTTACTCTACTTACCCTGTAACTACACAGAACAAGGGGGTAACAAGCGTCACTTTAATTTACAGCCCGCAGGAGTTACACTTACCCTGTAACTATACACAGAACAAGGGGGTAACAAGCGCCACTTTAATTTACAGCCCGCAGGAGTTACACTTACCCTGTAAATACACAGTTGAAACGGGTAACAAACACTACTTACTATGTAACAATACGAAACAACACTATTTGCACAGTAATTACAGAAAAAGGTACTCTTATTAAAAAAACAAAACAAAAAAAACTTTTAATTACACAGTATATTTGCCCTGACATTTAAGTGTCATTGCAATACAATGTGATAAAGTAAGTATAAGTACTACATGGTACGTTTTAAATTAAAATCATAGCAAAAACTATTTTTTTCTTGGCTTAACGTTAAGTAGTTTAGTAAGAAAAGCCAATAAATAGCATTGCCAAAAAGTTTAATTTACAAACCACAGATGTCAAAATTACCCTGTAACTACATTGCACAAGAACATATTTTGCCAGAAATGTGATAAAAACTTTTATATACAACAGATGTACAATTTTTGCCTGGAATATATCCAGAATAGGTACCTGTTAGTTTTAAAATAATTACATTATAAATAATTTGCTTATATATCTGGTTGTACCCCTTTAATACCCAAAACGTAACATATTGTTCCCTTATACCTACACGGAGGTACACTATAATTACAGAAACGTACACCGTAATTTCGGTTTACTTACGAAGTTCTTTGCAGGTTGTATATCTGCTTGTTACCCCTTTATTACCCAAAACTTAACATATTGTTCCCTTATACCTACACGGAAGTACACTATAATTACAGAAACGTACACCGTAGTTTCGGTTTACTTACGCAGTTGTTTGCGGGTCGTAATATAAAGTGTTACCTGTTTTTTTCTCAATACACATTGTTTTAATCAGGTACTCAAACATGTTGTTTGCAGGAGATGCAGCGGCACAATGGCGCCCTCTTATGTGTGGAGCCATTGTGCCAACATTATTCTTTAAAAATGTTCTTTTATTAAAACATTACAAGTAGTCTAAAGCTTAATGTTAAGAAAATAAGATTTTATGCTTTTTAAAATGAGCTCAAAATTTTATTTTATTAAATCAAGTGATGTGAGAAGTCAACAATGCTAAACAACATGTATAACAATGTTTGGCTGAGAGGGCAAAATGCTTCACCAAACACACACTTGTTATTTCTATCTAGGAGAGCATTAATGCACGGACGTCCACGAGCTGAAGCCCAGGGGGTAATACTAACTGCTCAAAAATAATATCTTTAATGCAGCTAGTATACCTATTATGCTTTTTCACTTTTTCAACTCTCTTTAGTGTGTAATGATGTTTGAGCATAAACAGATCTGCAAGGTTACAAAACTCAAAGTCCACTACAAAGGGAGATATTTTATTTAACAGAATTACAACGAATGGCTCGTTTGGACTACAGCGCGTTTTTTTCCTGGACTTATGAAGTCATAATGTTCCTCATTTAAATAATCTCCACAGAATACACATGAAGTTGGCGAGGCCTGGTTGAGCTGCATTAGAGAAGATGAAGAGTGTTGTCGCTGTTTTTTACACCCCGGAAAACGTTTGAATTTGAGTACTTCACTGTTAGCGATTAAGGGCACAGACAGTTCAACTGGGAAATCCAATATGCTTCATGTGGAGGGGGGAAGCTGGGAAAGGAGCATATTTATTTATTTATTTATTTATTTATTAACTCAATGTTTAATGATTTTGTAAAGCTCTCAATGCCTCTTATTTTACTCATTATGTTCTTGTTTTGTCATCATTTATGTAGTTCAATCCAGCCTTTGATTCTGTACTAGATTCTGTAGAGGAGATTGAAAGGTTACTCATTCAGTTTAGCATCAATCTGATGTTTGAATCATGATGTAACTTCACCTGTTTAAATGCTTTAAACACAATATTTCTACTCATCCACTGATCTTCTCTCACCTGTGACTGTCATCATGATCAAGATTTGTCCTTCAGAGTTCAGAACCTCATATGTTCCAGTGTCAGTGGCTGTAAAATTATTAATAATCAGGTTTCTATCTCTAATAGTCATTCGATCTCTCCTGACCCCGTGGCTTCTGCTCCAATCCTCCTTTCGCCCTGTGCTTCTTTTGGCCCAGTGCACAACTTTATCAGCGTTGATCAACAGAACATCCAACTTCAGTTCCTCACCTTTCTTTACAGAGATCTCATCTGAGGAGAAACAAAGACATTCATCATTATTATAATGGTGTCCATCATTCAAGGCCATATGAATATTAATTTTTAGGATTGGAGACCAAATGTAATCATTTAAAAATCCACCACTGTGAAGCATATATTGGATTAACTAATCTGAATATTCAGCGTGTCTGCTGGTTACAGGCCTGTGTGCAATACTAACACAATTATTAAAGGAAAACCAGAAAGCACATGCTGATGGTTTGATCAGTTTTAACTTTACCATGAATGCAGAGTTGATACTCCAGGGTTTGTCACTCCAGCTCTGTCTGATCATCATATTGGACTCTCAGAAAGTATTTCCCAGCGTCACTGAATCTCAGATCCTTGATGATCAGTTACATGATCCTTCTTTAAATACTCGGCCATTTTCACTCTTATTCTCACATTTTTCATTCTGACAAGAAATTATGCTTTTTAACCTGCTTAAATCAATATAAACAATCTGACACAAGAATAGTAGCGGTTCCTGAAAATACAGACAGTAATATTTATTCAATAAAGAATCATACTTACGTCATTTATATATATATATATATATATATATGACGTAAGTCAACATTTGAAATGGACCAAAAAAGTTCATCAAAGTTTAGCAGAATCTGTTCTTCTCTCTCCCTTTACAATATTTCATGTTCCACTGGCAGCCGCACAAACCCTGAAGCATCAGATCCACCGCCATGTTTAACAGTCAGCAAGATGATCTTTTCTTCACATTCTTCTCCCTTTTCCTCCAAACACACCTTTGGAGATTGTAGCCAACAAGTTGAGTTGTAACTTCATCAGACCACAGTACTTCATCCCAAAAGGACTCTGGCTTATGGAAGTGTTTTTGCAGACCTCAGACATTGGGTTTAGTGATGAGATCACAGGTCAGGTTTCTTTCTGATGACTCTTACATGCAGATGATGTTTGTGTGATCAATACCAGTGCAGCTCGACTCCTGTGCCAGTTCAATCTCCTGCAGATCCTGAGCAGTGATTTGGGCCTTTAGTTGTGTGATCCTGACCAGTTTACAAGCAGTTCTAGTGGAAAATGTTCTTGGTCTTCCAGATCTTCTCTTCCATTCCTTCAGTTTCTTAATGATGTTTAAGAGGAATTTGCTACCAGGAACATAGATGGGGTTTAAGTGTCCGTGTTATTATAGCAATGTGTACTGAGAATAAATAAATAGCATTGGGCTAGATTTACTGTCAACATGACAATGCCCAACGCCATTGTATCAGAGCGCTGTCAATCACAGCTTGATTAGCGATTCGCTGGTCCGCGTTTCTCAAACAGGGAGTTGAGAATGAAAAGAGGACAGAGACTTTTTTGTTTTTTATTTATTAGAACAAAACTGTGTGGTCTGTTGTAAAGTTTTCTTTCATCGAAGCAGAGACCAGTGAGACAGTCGGGATCGCGTTCAACAGAAGTTGTTCTTTATTGAGAACTCCACTGTACGCGGCTGTAGAAACTTCCAACATGATCTAATCTAATACAGTATGCATTGTAGTTATATACATTCCAAGGGGGAGGGATTACATAGAGGTGGAGACTCTGAACAAAGCATGCAAATGAAGTAGGAACACACCCTACTCTGAGTCCAATTGAATCAGCATAACTATTCACATGCTGATACTGGCCAGGAACTCCAATTCCAAGAGCCATCCCAGTGCCATTTAAGACAAAAGGTGAAAGTCAATCAACCTAACGATTCAACGTCTGGGCTCCGAAAGGTGAGAATCAAGTGATCTGATTCATTTAAAACACAATAGAGAAAACAGGTCTGGCAGGAACGGAGACTCTTTGCTGGAGACTCCATAATCATCTGAAATCAGTCTACTAAACTTTATCAGTTTATATACTATTGCAGTGGAAAAACTAAATTAAACATTTAATAAAAATGTAATCCAACACTTCCCCCTTTGAGAGTTCTTAAAAACTCTCACATAAAATACAAATTTAGACACATAAAGTTCATTCTTGTAACTGGTGTAAGTTACAGGCACATATAACTTGCTCTGTGTTGTTCATCTGTAATTGCATGCTGACACAGAAACAAACATGCAATTTAGAGTCCGTGAATTTCTCTGCGTTGTGTATTTTTTCATTTTCTTTTGTGATAGTTCGTTCAGCAGTGGGTCTGGTTGTCTTCTTGAGGTTGGGGCTTCATACGCAGATGAGACAGTCGTTGCATATGGATCTCGGAAAAGACATCAAGTTTTATCTGCACACTGTAAGACAGAAAACAGAAAAACAGAGAGCAGTATTTCTTCAAAACACTACGGTTGTAGCAGTTTAAACACTATGGTGCTATCGTTCTCAGAGTCTACTGTTGTCGTTTCATTCTTTCCCTATTTCTTAATTGATTTGACACCTATGGACCAGTGAGGTAAGGATGGACTAAATGGGGAAAGGCCTATGAGGTTGTCTTCACCCTGGATTGGCCCCCGACGCCTGTTGCGTCAGTTCTTTCCAGGGCCCTCACTGAACCGTGTCCTTTTCTGTCCCTGTGTTGTGTACACACTGTACAGTGTGTGAGAAAATTGGCACATTTTCATTCTCCAGTGAAACATCAGTCTTAATAGACATCATATAGAGCATGGAGGTCTGATTGTAGTGTTCTGCAGTGTAACATTTATGGCTGTGAGTTTACTGAATGTCCCCCAAACAAAGGCTGTGACAGTCAATAACTCTTTCATCTTTGTTGTAAGTTACTGGGGAGATTAAGCAATCACAGCCCAAATGGTTAACACCTCAAAAAGCTTAGCCACGAGTCCACTGACGAGGGGAGGGGTTGCTTTAAAGTAGCAAACAAATGTAGTAAGAGCTGCATAACATTGTTAACTTGTCTTAAGTTATTCTTGTTTTTTCTACATTCTTTTCCAAAATGTCCATGCTTGCCACAGTAAGAACAACTGGCTTCTCTAGGACTTTTGCGTTTCTTTGGCTTCTCTGAGTTAACCTTAAAGGATGCTGCTGCAATTTTTACTCTTGCCTTGACATCAAAGTCTCTTTCCCACATAGCTAAACTGTCCAAGTTGTCTTGCAGGGTTCTATTTGACCATGTAAGATCTAAGAAAGGCAATGCATTTCTATGTTCTGACAAAAGACCATCGGACCATGCGCGAACTAGAGGACCATTATGACCTAACACTTTCTCTGGAGTGTCGGCAATCCCGCTGTAAGCGGCAGCGGTCTGGCAAAATCTTTCTGTGTACTCACAAACAGTTTCATCCTTCTTCTGTACACAACTAGTGAGCTTTGACCAGTCCACTTTCGGTCCAACAATGTTTTTTAACACTTTAACAACTTCCTCTCTCAATTCATCTTTACTGGCCTGTTGCAGTTCAGAATTATTTACAGCACTTTCAAAATCATTGAATTCTGACTCAGTCAAGATCTGTGATATTAGCTGGGTGACTTCAGCTAGAGTCATATCATAGAGCCGCATTTTGCTGATCAATGCTCTTCTAAACTCAGAAAAATTTCTTTGCACTGATGGCAAACTTTCAGCAATTCTCTCAATATCTTTAGGACCTAAAGATGTTTTGACTGCTTGTATGGGGGTTGCAAATGAAACTGTATCAACACCTTTTCCCTGAGGCTTTTGTCTAGCTACGCACACTTCAACTGCATTTACATCTGCATTGACATTGTCCTCTATACTATCAAAAGACTGTAAATCAGGATAGCTTTCATCTGACTGTTGGTTTTCTGAGTCACGTTTGGTTGAGGCCTTGAGGCCCACCGTTTTCGTGAAACAGGACACTTGAGTAAGCAATTGTTTGTTCTGTTCTTTCAAATTATCTATACAACGAGCTTGTTCTTGTACAATGGATAAGCTAAATTCTCGGTGACAGAAGATAATGCCTTTGACACTGTTCTTGCGAATACTTTCTCCTAGTACCTTCTTACAATCTTCGATTGACCAAACTTTGCCTGGATTAATGCCAAATTTCTTTGTTAAATTCAATCTGACTTCCTCAGTCACGATGGAGTCCATGTGCTCTGATAACAAAGACTTGAATTCACTGTCTGTCCATAAAGGTGTAATCTGTCTAGTACTTTTCCTAAACATTTTGTGAATTTTTGTTACCACAAACAAACACTAAAACTTCTCTCTACTGTCTACAATAGAGGGTACACTTGTTAACACAGCTTAACTATTGTTAACTTTCCAAATTACCACACTTAACTTCCCTGCCGACAAGAACAGAGAATCAACAGAAATAACTAGCACGTAAAGCTAATTCTTCTCTGCCTAAAGCAAAGGACACCAACTGTTAGCACTTGTTGCTAACTTTCTCTAGCTTACAGATAGGTCTTCTCTAGCAAGAGCATACACACAATATTAACATGTAACTGTTAATCTTCCCTGTCAAACAACAAGGGGTAAATTTCATCTCTAAAAGAAAAACTTTTTTAGAGGCTCATCTTTAGTTAACCAAACTCTACAGCTGTTTGTTAACTACTTCTCTGAACGGCGCAGAGGAAAACATTTGTACTGGTCTGCATTGGTTCTTTGAATGGAGTGAGAACTCACCGAATCGTTGGTTGTACAGAAAAAATTCGTCTGGAACTCAGTCAGCTTTGTTGAGATCTTTGAGCTTGAAGTTTCAAGATTCAGTCTGGAACTCAGTCAGCTTTGTTGAGATCTTTGAGCTTGAAGTTTTCAATCTGGAGGAAGCTGGAAAGATTCAGTCTGGCAATCTTTGTCAAATCTTTTGTTGAGCTTGAAGTTTCAAGATGCAGTTCTTTGAGCTTAAAATTCTTTGAGTTTCCTTCTTCTCCATCCGGGTCACGGCACCATCTGTTGTAAAGTTTTCTTTCATCGAAGCAGAGACCAGTGAGACAGTCGGGATCGCGTTCAACAGAAGTTGTTCTTTATTGAGAACTCCACTGTACGCGGCTGTAGAAACTTCCAACATGATCTAATCTAATACAGTATGCATTGTAGTTATATACATTCCAAGGGGGAGGGATTACATAGAGGTGGAGACTCTGAACAAAGCATGCAAATGAAGTAGGAACACACCCTACTCTGAGTCCAATTGAATCAGCATAACTATTCACATGCTGATACTGGCCAGGAACTCCAATTCCAAGAGCCATCCCAGTGCCATTTAAGACAAAAGGTGAAAGTCAATCAACCTAACGATTCAACGTCTGGGCTCCGAAAGGTGAGAATCAAGTGATCTGATTCATTTAAAACACAATAGAGAAAACAGGTCTGGCAGGAACGGAGACTCTTTGCTGGAGACTCCATAATCATCTGAAATCAGTCTACTAAACTTTATCAGTTTATATACTATTGCAGTGGAAAAACTAAATTAAACATTTAATAAAAATGTAATCCAACAGGTCCAATAAATGCAGTGCCACATTTAATACCATCTATGCTATATTAGGGCACAGGGCATTGCAAATATTTTTTAAATCGTGCTTAATGTTTTCTAAACAAGTATTTATTTCCAGTTGATTGGTTGGTTCAGGGGGACACTATCGCTCGACTGCACTGTCTCTGTGTCGTGTTCAGAACACCTCACAGTTTTACATGAGAAAAGAGCAGATATTACACACTTTACACACATATTCTCACATTACTTACAATCTCATGTGATAAATATTAGATATATTAAACTATTTTCTTGAGCTAGCATGAAAACTATATCCAGTGATTAAACACAAATGTTAAACACACATTCTACACAAATGAGTGTATTTTTAATCTGCAGATCTTTCCAGTAAAGAAGAGCAGAAAAGGGCTCCGCTCATATTTTCTCCAGGATCTGAGCAGCTTTGACACTAGATGATGAATCCATCACCATCTGAGACCGATATGGAGATAAAACCTGCTGTGCCAAATCTAAATGAAAGCATGCGTGTATTTTGCACAGTTCTGATCTCAGACCTGAAGGCTGTTTAACAGTAATCTAGTGCCATCTTTACCCATGAAGCTCTATAGAGATCAGATGCTGGACTACAGTATTACTGCTTCATGTCCACACAAACACTGGATTCATCATCAGAACCAAATCACCATCTTTATCTGCCATCAGATCACCACAGTAAGAACTAGATTCATGTAAAACTAGTTCAACTCAATTTGCTACTGAGATTTAACAATGTCTTGTTATTTTGTAATTGTAATGTTATTATTAACCCTCTGGGGACCAAAAACGCGCCCGCGCGTTTTGCTCGTTTTTTTTTTTTTTTTAGCAATGAAAATAAACACTAAATGCTCTGTTAATTTTGATCTTTCATTTTCGTGTAATACATCAATCGATTCCTGTTCAGTTTCTATTTTTTTTCTGTATACTCACAATAAAAATACAGGGTTTTTTGCTTTTTGACAAATAAAGAAAAATTAAGATGATGCGATTTCTGCCTTCTCTCTGTCAGTAAACTCCCGTTTGAAACGCGTTCGAAAATGATCTATAACTCCGCGAAAATTCAGTCAAACAGGCAAACAGACCCACGGGCATAAAGCTTGAGATCGCATCTTTTAATTGAAGTCATTTATATAAAAAACAAATATTCTTAGTTTCTGTAATCTGTATACAAAGAGAGCGACTCCAGTCGACCTCATTACGAGATGATTCACAGTAATTTGACCACTCCCCGGAGAGCGCGCGCTATTCAAATGCAAATTCTGAGAACCATTTCAGATCTGTGAAACGCCCACATCAGCTGTAAACAAAGCGCGTCGCGAGCATGGTCGCGAGTGAGACATTATAGCCTTTATGAAGAAATGTTTCCACAGTGCTGATGAGGCGAAATATCTCCTGATATGAGCAGCAGATCGCGCTGAGGAGTGAGGTAGGCTGTTTTCTTTTCTCAAGTGTGGAATAACATTATGGAATAACGTTAGTGTAGGCCTATAAACCGCAAAAAGATGAATCGCATTTCTATAATATGACTCGCGTTTCTGTGAGATGAATGAAGGGTACATATTTGTAAAGAGTGTTTAGCCTAAATTTGAATCGCGTGTCTGTGTGTGAAAGAATAAACTGCTTTGCCATAGCCTACTGAGATGAGCAAAAATCGACTGGAATATGTTGAAATAAAATGTATTTGTATAAGCAACGTAAATTAACATTTATATGCCCTGATATTTCAATAAAACAACGTTAGTCAGGCGTTAGTCACACTATTTTTGTCAAAAATAAAGTCATAGACTAAGATGTTAGATGTTCCAATGTTGGCTATATTCAAACTAATGAATACATATGATAAAATGTAGGCCTATAATCTTTTTTTTCTTTCTTTCTTTTTTTTTACAAAGAAAGAGTACACTTGAAATATTGTTGAAATTGTAATTATTGTTGTAATTGTAACATTTTTAATAAAATAGCTAAACATATTTACAAGATAGATGTAAGCGAAATCTTAAATGGTCAATATAAGTATTCTTCTAAATACATTGTCCTTGCATTGTGGCTCAGTCAGTGTCACACCTGAATGAATGGCTAATTAGGCTATGCAGAGTCATTATGCAGAGTGGGTGGGACAATGTAATCTAAGGTGTAAACTACTCCTCCCCCTCGCATATTGGCTTTCCAAGCAAAACCTGTTTTACACCATTTAAATCAATGTATTTTTTTTTGTGAACGATAAAGCAAGACTATTTTCACATAATTTTGAAGCCAGTACTCAAAGGTACAACATCAATTAGACAAAAGTCTTGTGGACACATATTTAATATGTGTTTTGTGGTCTTAATTCAGCCACTTTCATTTTTATTTTTTCCAATAACCACGCATAAACATTATTCTCTTAAAAATACAAACATCTACATACACGTTGCCCGCATATTTTGGTAGCCCTGTTTGTGCTATATAGAGTGATTTTACACCTTTGCCATTAACATGTTTATAAATAACTGAAAAAAGCACAAATTTCAAGGCATGTCAGAACATCTCAAGGGCTCCAAAAACACCTTGGTCCCCAGAGGGTTAATAACCTTTAAGTTTCGACTTGGTATGAGCAGATCTTATTCGTTCTTTAATTAAAATACATTATCTTAAACTTATAATGCCTTCATCACGCTAATATTCATCAATCTCCATTTGGTCCATGTAGTTTTGCATCCGTTCCTTTATCATTGTTTTAACCATAATTGGAAGAAAAGAAAGAATAACTGTATTTTAAATATCATGTTGAATAAGAATAACTCAAGCTCACAAAATCAAAAAATTGCTTTCCTATTTTTTGTTTGTCATTTTGCGCTTTTGGCCGAATTATAAATAATATTTCTCCTGCATTTTGGAATGAAAACTAGAGTCATGTCTGTGAATCATACAGAGAGGAGATACAAGAGCTGATTTAAAGACATATATTGCAGAGCTTATGCTTTTCGATTCGAACAGACACAATTTCATGTGTATGAACTGTGTATGAAACAGATAAAATGAACAAGTTTTTACAGTTGTACATTGTCAGAACTGGAGCACTACTAGCCTTTCTCAACTGAACTGAGTATGAAACGGATGATATGAGCTCGAGCAGATCTGGCAACCATGATTTACTGGGAGAATGAAAGTGATACTAGATTTCCCAACTTCCACATTCTTATCGACTCCATTTTACTCTCAGAACTACGTTTCTTTTTAATCAGTAAAAAATTAGCATTAAAGTGTCTAGTGATGTTTACAGCCGCTTATGCAGAGATTTGAGAATCTGTGTCTATAACCTTTGATTCTGATCAAGGAGAGTCTTCAGGTGAGACGCATAAAGCCTTACATTACCTTAAGAAACCATGAAATACTTAAAGTAACATAGTTAAAGTTCTTAATGTAATATGAAGTTCTTGATCTTATTATTCAAATCCTTACTGTCTTTGTTGGACATATAGTTTGATTATAATTGTCTGTGTAAATTAATGTCCAGTATAAAGAGTTATGTTACAACCTGAACACCTCAGTACCAGAATAACATCAGATGAGGAGAGCTTTCTAGAAATAGCAAACATGGACATCAGTTTACATTGTTTGAATTTATTAATTTAATGATTTTAAACTGTTTAATTAAACATTTAAAGAAAATGTAAAAAAAAAAAAAAAGGAAACATTTTATTAGAGAAAATAAACAAATATTGCATGCTATAGCCACTTTCACAAAAATTCAGCGCAAACAATGTTTTGGAAAAGCAGCAGGAAATTCTGTCATTTTGGGCCTCAATAATCAGAAAAAAATTCCTGAATATTCTTTTTAAAAAATGTTTTAAGATACATCAACTTAAACTAGTAACCTGCAAGTTTTGTAATTTTAACATTCATATTTACAATATAATCAACTTATAAACCAGAAGTAATTATCTTTTTTCTTTTTCTTTTAAATTCTTCATATTTTTTCCAGGTTGTTAGTTTTATACTAACACAACAGATGCAATAAGAAAAAGAAAAAGAAAAAGAAAAAGAAGTGTTTATCATATTCTTGCATTTCATCATTATCACAGCTTTTTTGAACCAATAACATAAAGGGGGAAAATGTCATGATGGAAAGAGAATAGAAATATGAGACTTTAGAGTTTTTATTTTTTATTTTTCTTCATGTCATCATGTCATCTTCGTCCGCTTATCCGGGGCCGGGTCGCGGGGGCAGCAGTCTAAGCAGAGATGCCCAGACTCCCCTCTCCCTAGACACTTCCTCCAGCTCTTCCGGGGGAACACCGAGGCGTTCCCAGGCCAGCCGGGAGACATAGTCTCTCCAGCGTGTCCTAGGTCTTCCCCGGGGTCTCCTCCCAGTGGGACGCGCCCGGAACACCTTCCCGGGAAGGCGTCCAGGAGGCATCCGGAACAGATGCCCGAGCCACCTCAGCTGACCCCTCTCGATGTGGAGGAGCAGCGGCTCTACTCTGAGCTCCTCCCGAGTGACCGAGCTTCTCACCCTATCTCTAAGGGATCGCCCAGCCACCCTACGGAGAAAGCTCATTTCGGCCGCCTGTATCCGGGATCTTGTCCTTTCGGTCATGACCCAAAGCTCATGACCATAGGTGAGAGTAGGAACGTAGATTGACCGGTAAATCGAGAGCTTCGCCTTGCGGCTCAGCTCTTTCTTCACCATGACAGACCGGTACATCGACCGCATTACTGCAGAAGCTGCACCGATCCGTCTGTCAATCTCCCGTTCCATCCTTCCCTCACTCGTGAACAATACCCCAAGATACTTAAACTCCTCCACTTGAGGCAGGAACTCTCCACCAACCTGAAGTGGGCAAACCACCCTTTTCCGACTGAGGACCATGGCCTCGGATTTGGAGGTGCTGATTCTCATCCCAGCCGCTTCACACTCGGCTGCAAACCGTCCCAGTGCATGCTGAAGGTCCTGGCTTGATGAAGCCAACACGACAACATCATCCGCAAAGAGCAGAGACGAAATCGTGTTGTCACCAAACCCAACACCCTCCGGCCCCTGGCTGCGCCTAGAAATTCTGTCCATAAAAATTATGAACAGAACCGGCGACAAAGGGCAGCCCTGCCGGAGTCCAACATGCACCGGGAACAAGTCTGACTTACTGCCGGCAATGCGAACCAAGCTCCTGCTTCGGTCGTACAGGGACCGGACAGCCCTTAGCAAAGGACCCCGGACCCCATACTCCCGGAGCACCCTCCACAGGCCGCCGCGAGGGACACAGTCGAATGCCTTCTCCAAATCCACAAAACACATGTGGACTGGTTGGGCAAACTCCCATGAACCCTCCAGCACCCTGTAGAGAGTATAGAGCTGGTCCAGTGTTCCACGGCCTGGACGAAAACCACACTGTTCCTCCTGAAACCGAGGTTCTACTATCGGCCGTATTCTCCTCTCCAGTACCCTGGCATAGACTTTCCCAGAGAGGCTGAGAAGTGTGATCCCCCTGTAGTTGGAACACACCCTCCGGTCCCCCTTCTTAAAAAGAGGGACCACCACCCCGGTCTGCCATCCCAGAGGCACTGTCCCCAACCGCCACGCGATGCTGCAGAGGCGTGTCAGCCAAGACAGCCCCACAACATCCAGAGACTTGAGGTACTCAGGGCGGATCTCATCCACCCCCGGTGCCTTGCCACCGAGGAGTTTCTTGACTACCTCGGTGACTTCAGCTTGGGTGATGGATGAGTCCACCTCTGAGCCCTCAGCCTCTGCTTCCTCAATGGAAGACGTGACGGCGGGATTGAGGAGATCCTCGAAGTATTCCTTCCACCGCCCGACGACATCCCCAGTTGAGGTCAACAGCTCCCCACCTCTACTGTAGACAGCATTGGTAGGGCACTGCTTCCCCCTTCTGAGGCGCCGGATGGTTTGCCAGAATCTCTTCGAGGCCAGCCGATAGTCCTTCTCCATGGCCTCACCGAACTCCTCCCAGGCCCGAGTTTTTGCCTCCACAACCACCCGGGCTGAGTCCCACAAGCCAACCAGGCCCGATAGGACTCCTTCTTCAGCTTGACGGCATCCCTTACTTCCGGTGTCCACCACCGGGTTCGGGAATTGCCGCCTCGACAGGCACCGGAGACCTTACGGCCACAGCTCCGAGCGGCCGCTTCGACAATGGAGGTGGAGAACATGGTCCACTCGGACTCAATATCTCCAGCCTCCCTCGGGAGCTGGACGAAGCTCCGCCGGAGGTGGGAGTTGAAGATCTCTCTGACCGGAGACTCGGCCAAACGTTCCCAGCAGACCCTCACAGTACGCTTGGGTCTGCCGAGTCTGTCCAGCCTCCTCCCCCGCCATCGGATCCAACTCACCACCAGGTGGTGATCAGTTGACAGCTCCGCCCCTCTCTTCACCCGAGTGTCCAAGACATACGGCCGCAGGTCAGATGAAACGACCACAAAGTCGATCATCGACCTACGGCCTAGGGTGTCCTGGTGCCACGTGCACTGATGGACACCCTTATGCTTGAACATGGTGTTCGTTATGGACAAACTGTAACTAGCACAGAAGTCCAATAACTGAACACCGCTCGGGTTCAGATCAGGGGGGCGGTTCCTCCCAATCACGCCCCTCCAGGTGTCACTGTCGTTGCCCACGTGGGCGTTGAAGTCTCCCAGTAGAACGATGGAGTCCCCAGTCGGAGCACTTTCCAGCACCCCTCCCAGAGACTCCAAGAAGGTCGGGTACTCTACACTGCCGTTTGGCCCGTAGGCACACACGACAGTGAGAGACCTATCCCCGACCCGTAGGCGCAGGGAAACGACCCTCTCGTTCACCGGGGTAAACTCCAACACATGGCGGCTGAGCTGGGGGGCTATAAGCAAACCCACACCAGCCCGCCGCCTCTCACCATGGGCAACTCCAGAGTGGTGAAGAGTCCATCCTCTCTCAAGGGGTGTGGTTCCAGAGCCCAAGCCGTGCATAGAGGTGATCCCGACTATCTCTAGTCGGAAACTCTCTACCTCACGCACAATCTCAGGCTCCTTCCCCCGCCAGCGAGGTGACATTCCACGTCCCTAGAGCTAGTTTCCGTGTCCAGGGATCGGGTTGTCGAGCCCCCCGCCTTCGACTGCCGCCCGATCCTCTCAGCACCGGCCCCTTATGGTCCCTCCTGCAGGTGGTGAGCCCACGGGAAGGCGGCCCCACGTCGCTCCTTCGGGCTGAGCCCGGCCGGACCCCGTGGGGGAGGCCCGGCCACCAGGCGCTCGCATTATTATTTTTCTTCATAACATACATAATTACAAAAAAAAAAAAAAAAAAAAAACTTGTCAAAGTTGCAAATAATTTTGTAATGTATTGTGTTTGAGTGTGTGTGAATGAGTGTTTCTGATCTCTTACTCGAGCAGCTCCATGAAGACTGAATGAATCATGGACGACACACACACATTCAGACATGGAGATTCTTATCCAGGATTCAGGTACTTCAATCTTCATATGATCTTAATGTTATAGAAGACTCATTTTCTGCACATAACAGGGTGTTGTGTGTGTTTGCCAGGGTTGGTATAGTGATCTGTTGTATCTATCATATTCTGGTCCGGGATATACAGTAGTTGGAGCCACTCAGGGTCTTTAAACACTGTCCAAAGACACACAGTAGACAGCTAGATGATATATGACATTATCCTTGGACAGTCTCATCACTCTTCAACACACTGTCTTAATAGACAACCTTCTCATGTGGGATTTATTTTCATGTTAAATCAGCCAAGTTGATTCTTGTCTCTATTCTGTTAAAGTCAGTTTAAGGGTGACAGATCAATCTCACCGGAGTCCAGCTGTGTGTCCATGAGGAGTGACGTGTCTATGGATCAGCCAGTGAGATTTGAGGGAAAACACACATCAACTGATCTGAGGTAGAACATTTTTGTTTAGACAGACAGAGAGACCACAGACACACACACAAATAATGCATGTATGGCATCATTTGGCAAATATCCACTTATTATCAAAACTCAGACTATTATAAAGCTCTGCAATAGCAGGAGTCGAGCACAGGATCAGGTCTCCTCTCACAGCTGATCCAGAGCTTCAGTCCTGATGTTTGACGGACAGACAGAGAACTTTGAAAAGCGCTGAGCTTGATTAAGTAACTGTATTTGTAATTAGTTACTTTCCACCTCTAGATATAGTTGGTGCCCTGAGGGTCTCGTCTCACACACGGTCTTTATACACTTTCCTATTAAAAGGTTTAAAAACACACACACATTAGTCATATGTTGGCAGACTACGTACAGTCCAGCAAAGATCATTTCAATGTCTTAATAATGAAAATAATGAAAATCAACACTGTAAATCAATGAAAATCAAAATTTTCCATTACAACACTTTCCTATTAAAAGAGCACACATCTATGTCAATAAACAGGTGAAATGATCCTTGTACACTGTAATTACTCTTCAACATTTTCAGAAGCTTTTCTGCATCTGGATGTAAAAAAAAAAAAACATTGCCAAAATGAACTCTTGTCTGATTTCTATTGAAGCCAAAGTTGCAGACAGAAATCAAACCCACCGGAGTCCAGCTGTGTGTTCATGAAGAGTGAAGTGTCTATGGATCAGCCAGTGAGATTTGAGGGAAAACACACATCAACTGGTCTGAGGTACAACATTTTTATCTAGAGAGACCAGATCAGTTCTTCCCAGATCTTCTCCGGAGCCCCTAACACAACCACTACACATTTTCTTATGTCTCCCTCATATAAAACACCTGTTTCAGCTCATCAGCTCATTAGTAGAGACTGCAAGACCTGAATAGACAGATGGATGGATAAATGTAGATAAACCTCATATAGAGACTAATCTATCAATGTAAATGAACTGTATATATTATTGTCTGTATTCTACTGAAGTGGATTCCCCCAGCAGAGATCACAGGCTCCAGAGTCCAGCTGTGTGTCCATGAAGAGTGACGGGTCTATGGACAACATCACATTTAAGAGGAGACAAACATCAACTCAAATGAGGTACAACATTTCTGACTAGACAGACTCATCCTGATAGTAACTCACTGTACCCAGACTATCAGTTATTAATAATAGATAAAGTAAATAGATAGTAAATAAAGATAATGTACACAAGCAGGTGAACAGGACACAACAGCGTGTTTTAACATAGACACAAACAATAATCGGCCAAGGACAGAACTGAACGGGAGAATATATACACAGGGTAAACGAGGGAACTACTGTAACTAGACACAGGTGGATGAAGGTTAACTAATCAGGGACTAACAAGAACAGATGCAGACGTACGGTTTGTCGCTCTTTAATGTGGCATGACAGATTATTTATCAGACGCTTTATCAACCCTTCCTTTAAACGGCAGCAAGAACCAATCATATCTTTATTGCTAGTTATAGCATGAAATAAACATGAATGAACCATGAACACAAGAATATATGTTGAAATATACGGTACAACTTACTGACATGTGTTTCAACCATGGAGAGATAAAACAGCTTGTGAATCAAGTAACATTACATTTAACTCAGAAAAGTTATACAATGGTCATACAGTAGTTCATTAGTAAGCTAGAAAGAACACTAGAGAGTTATGATCTTAACCTGTTAGGGATGTATTCATTATTTAATGTATATCTAAATCTGTGTCAGTTATATTGTTAATTAAAATGTTAACTAATTGCAAATAATTAGAAAAATAAGAAACTCAAACTAAAATGTGTTTGCGTCGAAGTGTGAAAATTATGAATCAGGTCACATTTCTTTTTCTATTAAAAAGAGTTGATTATTGTTACCATCAGTATTTCAAAGACTTTCAGAGCCTCTCAACTCTTCCAGGAAGTTCAGGAGCTGCAGGTTATGGAAGTTTATTAAACCGGCATTCAGATTTTCAGATTAAATTGAATGTTGATTTATTGAATTCAATAATTTGTTATTGTTGCTCATTTTTACCTTTAATATTATAGTAATGATCAAGTGAAGCAGGTCCACTGTATAGTTTACTGCATTAGATGAGAGGTTTTTTCCCTACAAAATGTTCATGTATCTCAGATATTTCCAGATTTATTTGAATTGAGAACAGAATCAAATAATGAAATTTATATAAATTTCCAATTCCTAGAGACTTGTGCAAACGGCCAAATAACAGTTTTACTGATATATAGACCAACAGCACTGTTGCTTGTGTGAGATTGTCTATTTATTTAATTAGAGAGTGTTGTTATTTTGCTAAAACTTTTCTCTTTATGTTGTAATCTGTCAATCTTTCACTGGTCCAAAGCAGATTCAGCTCAAATCTGCTGAAGAAGTTTCAGTGTCTGTATGAAGGAACAGCAAAGCAGGGAAACCCAACACTCCTTAATGAGATCTACACAGAGCTCTACATCACAGAGAGTGAAAGTGGAGAGATCAATAATGAGCATGAGGTGAGACAGATTGAGACACAATCCAGGAGAGCAGAAACAGAGGACACACCGATCAAATGCAATGACATCTTTAGACCTTTACCTGGACAAGACAAACCCATCAGAACTGTGCTGACAAAGGGAGTCGCTGGCATTGGGAAAACAGTCTCTGTGCAGAAGCTCATTGTGGACTGGGCTGAAGGGAAAGAGAATCAGGACGTCCAGCTCATATTTCCACTTCCTTTCAGAGAGCTCAACTTGATGAAGGACAAAACACTCACTCTTTCAGATCTTCTTCATCGCTTTTTCCCGGAAACTAAAGAAATGGAAATATCCAGTGATGAATATAAAGTGTTGTTCATCTTTGATGGTCTGGATGAGTGTCGTCTGTCTCTGAACTTTAAGAGCGAAGTGAAACTGTGTGATATATCTGAATCAGCCTCAGTGGACGAGCTGCTGATGAACCTCATTGAGGGGAATCTGCTTCCCTCGTCTCTCATCTGGATCACCTCCAGACCAGCAGCAGCAGATCTCATCCCCTCTGAGTGTGTCCATCGAGTGACAGAGGTACGAGGCTTCAATGAGCCACAGAAGGAGGAATACTTCAGGAAGAGAATCAGTGATCAGAGTCTGGCCAATACAATCATCACACACCTGAAGTCCTCGAGGAGCCTCCACATCATGTGCCAAATCCCAGTGTTCTGCTGGATCTCAGCCACTGTTCTAGAGGAGATGTTGAGTGAAGCAGAGAGAGGAGAGATTCCCAAGACTCTCACTCAGATGTACACACACTTCCTGATCATTCAGACCAACATCAAACATGAGAAGGACTATGAGAAGAGAGTGAAAGATGAAGACATGATTCTCAAACTGGGGAAACTGGCTTTCCAGCAGCTTGTGAAAGGCAACCTGATCTTCTATGAGGAAGACCTGAGCGAGTGTGGCATTGATGTGACAGAAGCATCAGTGTACTCAGGATTGTGCACTCAGATCTTCAGAGAGGAGTTGGGCTTGTATCAGGGGAAAGTCTTCTGCTTTGTTCATCTGAGCATCCAGGAACATCTAGCAGCTCTATATGCACACATTCACTTTACAAACGAGAACAGAAATGTGTTTGACAAAACCAAACAAAGTTTATTTTCTAAAATCTTAAACCAGAAGAAATATCCTTCATTATCTGAGCTGCATCAGAGAGCTGTGGATGAGGCTTTACAGAGTAAGAATGGACATCTGGACCTTTTCCTGCGTTTCCTTCTGGGTCTCTCATTGGAGTCCAATCAGACTCTCTTACGAGAACTACTGACACAGACTGGAAGCTGCTCCTACAACAAAGAGGAAACAGTTCAGTACATCAAACAGAAGATCAGGGAGAATTGCTCTCCAGAGAGATGCATCAATCTGTTCCACTGTCTGAATGAACTGGGTGATGATTCTCTGATGCAGGAGATCCAAGATTATCTGAAATCTGGAGAAATAGGAGGAACCAAACTCTCCTCTTCACAGTGGTCAGCTCTGGTTTATGTGTTGCTGACATCAGAGCAGAAGATGGATGTTTTTGAGCTAAAACAGTTTATTGGAGCCAATAATACAGCAGATGAAGTTCTTCAGAAGCTGATGCCTGTGGTTAAAGAGTCCAGATCACTTCAGTAAGTCACTCTGACAACAATCATTACATTGATAAAACATGATCATATGAGTTTAGCATGTGCTTTCGTACCAAAGCAATACTGTAAAATGAGAAATTCATATATATCTTAGGTAACCCTTTACAATAACAGTACATGAATAATCATGTACTAATCCCTGAATTAATAGTTATTTCAACATGAACTCGTGATTAGCAAAGATATGAACTAATCATAAACCAATGTAGAGCTATAAAGAGTAATAGAGAGTCATAAGGATTCACACATGAATAACAAAAGCCTTAATGGGGTGGTTTACTGCTTTTATTATTATTATTAATCTATTCTATTCTACTATTATTATATAAGAATTTCGATACGCTGTTACTTGAAAATGCTACTGCTGCTTGTTAGCTTTTGAGATACGGTTTTCTCCTGATTAAACATTTAATATAACTGAATACATGACTGAGTAATACCGTTTTTTAAAGTTATTGTTTTATCGATATAATGAACAACAGTTTATCTATTCACAAAACTTACTTTACTCAGTGTATCGTTTTCTTTAGGTGTACATGTGGCAACTGTGTTAAAATGAACGTGAAAACATCTGTTGCAAAGAAATACAAAAGGTATTGTAAAAATATATATGCGATTACATATAATTTTTTTTTTAACTTTATACACGTTTGTCTTAATACACACAAAATAGCATCAAACTAACTGGCTACTATAAACAAACAGCGCTGGCATTGGTTTACGTTCTTGATCAAATCGAAAAATTAAATCATAAAGTATACATGGAAAATACATTTACAAAATTAGTACATAATTACAAATTCAGGTCCAAAATGTTTGCACGCGTTTGTATAGACACACGAAATAGCATAGCTAAGTGGCTACTAAAGTCAGCGCTGGCATTTGTTTATGTCAGGGTTCACCAATCTCGGTCCTGGAGGGCCGCTGTCCTTCAGAGTTTAGCTCCAACCAGCTCCAACACACCTGTTTGAAAGTTTCTAGTATGCCTAATGAGACCTTGATTAGCTGGTTCAGGTGTGTTTAATTGGGGTTGGAGCTAAACTCTGCAGGACAGCAGCCCTCCAGGACCGAGATTGGTGAACCCTGGTTTACGTCCTTGATAAAACTAAAACATTACGTCTGAAATTATACATGCAAATACATTTAAAATGATTAAATCTTACTTACAGGTTGTGGCCCAACAACTGCTGCCTCTGGTTTTAAAGTTGGAACTGCTTCTTGTTGTAACAGTTTCTTGTTGAATCCGACATTGAATTCGTTGAGATTATAGAAGCTGTCTTCCGTAAAATGCGCAGCACAGAGAGCTAAATTACGATTGTAATTTTCAGGAACATAATCAAACATAAATTTTAGCCATTGTTGACGAACTACAGCGTCTGTAGGAAGCCCGAACACAGAAGACCTGACAGCTGGGTGAAAATAACACACTTTGGACGGCATGACTCTCCACTATAACTCTTCCTCTTCCACAAAGCCGCAGAAATATGGCCATGCCCCCTTTTTTGCATATTCCGGAGGGAGGGTTGATGTAAATTTATGGGTTAGTTACGTATAAAACCTGGGAAGTATCTTGTTGTAGTCCCATTCGAGTCGTTTTTGTATAGGCATTAAACTTCCTGATTTTTAAAAGACGATATCTCCGCTTACGTTTCAGCGCAGCAACTTTGCAGATACTGTTCATGCACCAACAGCAACATTACACACTATTTAAAATGAAAAAAGTGAAATCGCAATCAACCACCCCTTTAACTGTTAGTACATGTTTGATAATTAATGCATTAATTAACATATAGGGGTAAACTAAATCAACCAGGCTCCGTAAGAATAAACAAGTACTCTGAATTTGAATTAAAAATGATTTAATACTCATTTAATTATTTAAGCCTCAATGTTGTCTGTTTCTCTCCTGTGGTGAATAATGAATGATATACAAAAAGAATATACAGGGTTTCCCATACATAAGGTTTACCTGAGCGGCCCAGGAAAATACAATTCGAAATACAATTCAGTTGGATGACCCGTGTGAAATGCGTAAAATGTTTTGTTTTGAGAGAGAGAGAGAGAGAGAGAGAGATGCATGCAGCGTCGAGCGTGAACTGATCGTGAAATGACCGTGAACAAAGCGGCAAACTGGACATCATCAACTGCATGCTGAACGTTGTTTAATTCAGGACCTAACCTAAAGAGTCCATGAAAAATAAACACCAAACAAAGATACATTTTTACTCATAAAAATATGTAGTGAAATTTCAGTCATTTTCTCTTCAGTGGGGAATTGACCCTTCGCAGGGAGTTTGATTGACAGGCGATCTGACCAATCATAATCCGCCATTTTTGTCCGACAAAGCGGTCAAGAGAGTTAGAAGATTAATGTTGGAGGATTTGAACTTGAAAAACGGTGTGTACTGACGTCTTTTCCGCGGTTAAAACAACATTCCTTCTTATGATCATTCATGTTTATTTGATGCTATAAATTAAAGGTGCTCTAAGCGATGTCACACGTTTTTTAAGCCAAAAATATTTTTGTCACATCCAGCAAACATCTCCTCACTATCCGCTCGCTGCCTGTCCTCTGAACACACTGTAGAAAAACGCAGACTCTGTAGACAGCCCAGGCTCCACAAACTGCAACAAAAAGAAACTGACCCAGCCTTGGCCACGAAACATAACAAACAGTGTTCCAACCAATCACGGACAAGAATGATGTGGGGATGGGGGGGTTAGTGCGCGTGCACATGAAGGGGGGTGTGGGGGGTGGAGGAGAGAAAAGCATGAAGAGGGAAGTTAGCTAGATGTCCTAACAACGACTAATGTTAAAGGTCCTGTTCTTCGTGATCCCATTTTTCAATCTTTAGTTAGTGTGTAATGTTGCTGTTAGAGCATAAATAATACCTGTAAAATTGTAAAGCTCAAAGTTAAATGCCAAGCGAGATATTTTATTTAACAGAAGTCCCCTTTCAAAGCCTCCAGCGAACGGCCGGTTTGGACTACATCCCTCTACTTCCTGCTTTAATGACGTCACTAGAACAGTTTTTTGACTAACCTCCGCCCACAGGAATACACAAAAAAGGGGGCGTGGTCTTGTTGCTCTCCCACGGAGAAGAGGAAGAATTGCGTTTCCTATACATTGATGTGAGGCAGTAATAATTTAATGTGCAGTCATGTAACGTTCAACTTTTAATAAATAAATTATTGTAATGCATGGCAACGATTTCTTTTACACAACATGGCAGCTTTTAAGGCAATATTCATGGTTAAAATAAAGTGTATTTATATAAAATTGTTTGGATGAAAACAATTTGGTTACACTTTATTTTAAGGTGTCATTGTTACAGTGTAATTATATATTTAAGTACTGAGTAATATTAAGCAACTACATGTCCTTACTATAGGGTTAGGGTAGGTTTAGGATTTGGTTGAGGGTTAGTTGCATGTAATTATGCATAATTTACTGTTATTATTATGGTAAGTACATGTAACATGTAACAAGGACACTGTAAAATAAAGTGTTACCAACAATTTCAAAAGAACTATACACAACAAAAAATGATTTAATTCGGAGGTGTTACAGTACTTTTTGTATTTCTTTGCAGCAGATGTTTTCAACCTCCATTGGCATTTTGTCACAGTTACCACATGTACAGCTATAAAACATATATTACTAATCAAAACTCGTACTCACGTGTAACTAAGGTAGGAATAAACAATGCACTTATTTAAAAAATTCAACAACACCATCGTTAATTCGACAGACGGACAAAACCATATACCACAAGCTTTTATAACAGTTTGTAACATTTAACATTACAATTTAACCAATTCAAGGTAACAGCCAAACGTAAAAGTATGACAACTACTAAATAAACAGCTTACCATTGTGAAACATCCTGCAAAAGTCGTGCTTGAACAGGTTCTAATCGATCCTCTTCATCTATGTTCTCCGGGTCTGATTCCGACTCAAATTGATAAGGTAATATTAAAGACATGTTTACAATATCACTGAGCGCATGCATCTCCACGTTATGGTAAGAGGCGTGACCTTTCCAGGCAACATACGCTAATCACAACACAGGAACCGCTGGCACAATCAGAACTCGGGATGGGGAGGAGGAGGGAGGGTCGAGCTAGCCTCCGTTTTGTTTGACAATACTTCGAACGTCAACAAGAAGTGACGTCACCCAACATCGCTTAGAGCAGCTTTAACTAGAAGGAAGAGATGATCGGTTCACGAGCAGCTTTAACTGAGGCTAGAGCGATCTGTCAGACACATTAAAGAGCCTCAAAACGGTATTTATCGTTTAAATTTCTTGGGTTGCGGGGCGCTACAAGAATCGCCCATAGCTGACTAGATTTGTGCTCGCTGATTGGCTAGTTTATGTCAAACATTTGTATCTTAAATCAGCAATTGGCTAAGCTGTCCCACAGACCCGCCTCTCTGATGAGACGTGCACACAGCTGGAGGAGACGTGCAGAAAAAAAAACAGATATTTTGAATTTCTATCATATTTTTCACATGTACTGGGTGCATTTAATATTTCAAATACACAAATTTTGACAATTTGTAGCGCCCTCTATTGGCCAGCCGCCCCTGACTGCAATCTAACGTATTTATGAATAAACGGCTCGTTTCAAAATCTTCCTGGTCTACTGACATTTGTTAAGACATCTGATTTAAACATTATAATGCTCATGATAACTTTTGGTAACTTTACAATAAATGAATCTACTTTACCAGTTAATTACTCCTCGAGAGCGATGCCATTGAAATACACAGAGCGACCACATAAACGGAAGTTCAAAGACAATATTCTAAAGTAAAATGGAATTCTGAGTATTCCGAATACTAACCCGTTCATTTAATTCTAGCCCACCTTAAAATAACATTTAAACTGAGCATGATATGTATTGTGATATTGGTAAGAATTACGATTCTACAAGTATTTTTTTTTAAATACTTTTTAATTATTTTTTTTACACTAGACCATGGGGAAAAGTTAAATCATACACTTAGACAGACTGTACATGATGTATAAGATGAGACATATTTACAAAAACAATTCATCATATTTTTTTGACTTATTTTAGAAACATACAGTACTACATTCTCTTTAATAAATGATTCAATAACAAATACATTTTTTAACAGTCACTTGTCGCCACCTCGTGGCGAAACAATATTATCAATAAATGCGTTGTTTTAAGAGCCAAATCAAAAGCTGATTTACTCTATTTTGATCACTATCATAGACATCAGTGTTTATATTTGAACTTTTAACTTTTATCCCAGTACTTCTATGATAATTTGAACTATTGTATCACAGAAATAATGATAGGCTACTATGAGGAAAAGACTGCTGTTTCATGACGACTCTCTCTGGGTCAGCGGCAACACAGATCTGAATGTTGCGATATGATTTTGTCAAAGGTTTAATAGACAGACGAAATGGAAGAAGATCGCATGGGTGTTTGAATCGAGATCACAGTCTTTTAAAGATGAATCGTGCATCTCTACTGTCTTATCTCTCTCTCAGCATATGAGTAGCGCTGTGCGTCTTGCGAGGGCTTTTCAATGCATTCAGTCTCAATACGCTTTCTTTGTTATCTCTCGTTATCTTTGTTATCTTTGAGTGTTGAGTGACGTAATATAAGTGAACGCGTGTCACTCAACACTCAAAGATAACGACACATTTCATCCTCTGTTGAAACGAAAGTGGCTAACTTCAGTCAACCTCATCTACAAGCAAGGGCAAATATAAAGCAATTTAATTTGAATTAATATTGATTCTGTCATAAAAAAATCGATTTTAATATCGTTTAAAAATCGATAAAAAATCGCGATACCTAGGTCAATCGATTTTTTTTTCTCCCAGCCCTAAAAAATATTGTCCCTTTCTGAAAAAGGTGTGACTGCAGAGATGTACGCAAAAGGATGTTAAAAGCTTTTGCGTAAAAATAATTTTTTTCGGTTCGCCCTGCCCACCACAAGTACATTCTCAACCTGTGGGAAACACTGATATATACAAAAAAAGTTTACCATCAAGTCACTGAAAAGGATGTTTAATCTTCATCAAATTCTTTCCAAAGCTTCTGAGGTCATTTTACTTTTGATAGTTTTTGAGTGTTTTATGGTGCGTATTTCAAGACACTTTTAACCTTATGTTGATTATTCTCAGGTTAGGTAAAGTACGTCAAATCTGTCCTAAATCATAAGCATCTGAATTTTCATACTCACAATCTATAGGTCTATTAGGCATGCCACTCTAAAAAGTTTGAGAACCACTGGTCTATATGATATCCATTTAAACAACATAAACTAAACAATATATAGACTGAAATCGCGAAATGGCCTTAAACAATATTAAATTGTGAGAAAGACTTCTCAGCAATGAACAGGGCAAGTGATTTTAAACCATAATGCAAAAAAGCACAATTTGAAAATTGTCAGTTAATCTTCTCTTGTGCAATCTTCCAAAATGGTGATGTAAGTTTGTTTCTATTTCAGATCAAAACTGACATGTGAAATAAACTTACAGGAGAGCACCTTGCTGCACGCTTAAGCATTAGTAAACGCACCTGCCCCTGAAGCCGATCCGTAAAGGCAGGCCTTAGAAAGTTGTTTTCAAAGCAGAGAAAAATTTATTCCTCAGATAGAAACTGTCAACTTTGTAAATAGTTTTCATTATGAAAATATTTGTTCATGCTTGTAGTAAAATTTTATGAATTTATGCATAATATGAATTTCTACATTATTTCTAAATTATTTGTTATTATTATAATTATTATTATTATTGTCTGTAATAAATAGAGTTAATAAACCTCTGTTTGACTAGTTTATTCTGAACCCACTCAATAAGCGCCGCTTCGCCCTGCCCACCACAAGTACATTCTCAACCTGTGGGAAACACTGATATATACAAAAAAAGTTTACCATCAAGTCACTGAAAAGGATGTTTAATCTTCATCAAATTCTTTCCAAAGCTTCTGAGGTCATTTTACTTTTGATAGTTTTTGATAGTGTTTTATGGTGCGTATTTCAAGACACTTTTAACCTTATGTTGATTATTCTCAGGTTAGGTAAAGTACGTCAAATCTGTCCTAAATCATAAGCATCTGAATTTTCAAACTCACAATCTATAGGTCAGAAGACTTCTTCGTGGTCTGTTCAGTTCAGTTTTTTAAAAATCAAAGGCTTTTGGCTGGCAAGCTTCTTAGTTTCAGTTAAATATAGTTTTATTATTTACAGGTTAACTAGGTTACAAAAAGACATACTTGTAACAGGACAATTGCATATTTTCCACAACAATAGTTATAAGCATGATTGGATGATGTGAAGAGGTGACAACTGCTTTCATATACAAATCTGTTACAAATATATTTAAGTACTGAGTAATATTAAGCAACTACATGTACTTACTATAGGATTAGGGTAGGATTAGGATTTGGTTGAGGGTCAGTTATGTGTAATTATGCATAATTTACTGTTATTACTATGGTAAGTTCATGTAACAGATGTAACAAGGACACTGTTAAATAAAGTGTTATCGAATATTCTTGTAATTTTTATGATATGGAAACTAACTAATCAAGCAGTTTGTAGAAGCGGGTCTGAACCTTAGACTGGACCTGTTAATGGTGCCGTGGATTAAGTCTCTGATTGTGAAGTTCCTGCTGATCTGAGCTGTAGATCCTGAACTGAGAGACTGAAGAGTGTCATTGTTCTGTACAGGTTGTATGATTGTAGTGTTACAGATGAAGGTTGTGCTGCTCTGGCTTCAGCTCTGAGATCAAACCCCTCACACCTGAGAGAACTGGATCTGTCATTTAATAAAGTAGGAGATTCAGGAGTCAAGCAGCTTTCTGATCTACTGCAGGATCCTCACTGTAAACTGGAGAAACTGTGGTAAGATATTATAAAAGTCTCAGCGTCGTCTGTTTCTCTCCTGTGGTGAATAATGAATGATATACAACAATAATATATACAAAAAAAAAATTAGTACATTCTCAACCTGTGGGAAACACTGATATATACAAAAAAAGTTTACCATCAAGTAACTGAAAAGGATGTTTAATCTTCAGTAGATTCTTTCCAAAGCTTCTGAGCTCATTTTACTTTTGATAGTTTTTGATAGTGTTTTATGGTGTGTATTTCTAGACACTTTTAACCTTATGTTGATTATTCTCAGGTTAGGTAAAGTATGTCAAATTTGTCCTAAATCATAAGCATCTGAATTTTCATACTCACAATCTATCGGTCAGAAGACTTCTTCATGTTTGTAACGATAAACTGGACGGAAGCAAATGCAAGTGCAAAGAGATAACAAATACTCAATGGTAAAGTCAGATCGATGCAATAATATCTCCAGTGCTGAAGGCAGTCACTCATAAGGCAAGGCAAGGCAAGGCAAGTTTATTTATATAGCACATTTCATACACATAGGCAATTCAAAGTGCTTTACATAGAAGAAATTAAAGTAATAAAAAAATTTAAAACAGTTTAAAAAAATAAAAAATAAAATGAAATACAGTACAGTAAAAACAGTCGGACGAACAGTGGCACAGTGCTCATTCAGTAAATGCATAGCTAAACAGATGTGTTTTGAGTCTGGATTTGAATGTGGCTACTGTAGGAGCACATCTGATCTCCTCTGGAAGCTGGTTCCAGCTGCGGCTGGCATAATAGCTAAAAGCAGACTCACCATGCTTAGAGTGAACCCTTGGTATTTCTAGCTGATATGATCCTAATGATCTGAGTGATCTGTTGGGTTTATATTCAGTGAGCATATCTGCAATGTATTGAGGTCCAAGGCCATTGAATGATTTATATACCAGTAATAATACTTTAAAATCAATCCTAAATCTAACTGGGAGCCAGTGTAAAGACCTGAGAACTGGTGTGATATGTTCATATTTTCTGGTTCTGCTCAGAATCCTGGTGGCAGCGTTCTGTATGAGCTGCAACTGTCTTATGGTCTTTTTGGGAAGGCCAGTGAGGAGTCCGTTACAATAATCCACCCTGCTGGTGATGAAAGCATGCACAAGTTTCTCTAAGTCTTGTCTGGATACAAAGCATCTAATTCTTGCAATGTTTTTCAGATGATAGTATGCTGATTTAGTTATTGCTTTGACATGACTATTGAAACTAAGGTCTGACTCTAGTGACACACCAAGATTCCTGACTTGATGTTTAGTTGTTTGACCCCTAGAGTGAAGGTATGCGTTCACCTTGAGAACTTCATCTTTGTTTCCAAATGCAATGACTTCAGTTTTGTCTTTGTTTAACCCTCTGGGGTCTGAGCTGTTTTCTGGGCCCTGGAGGTGTTCTGACATGCTCTGACATTTGTGCTTATTTCTGTTACTTGTGACATTTTCATGGCTAAAGTCTTATTACACTGTATTCAGCACAAACTCTGCTACAATAATATATCAACAGCATGTGTGTAAAAGTTTGTAGTTTTGAGATAATGACATTTATGCGTGGTTTGTGAAAATACAAAAAAAAAATTCTCACTGAAATAAGGCCATGAAACCCATACTTATTATTTCTTCACAAGACTTTTGAAAATTGTATGACGTAGCCTAGAATATTTGCTCTAAAACTATGTGAAAATCACCCTGACTGCTCATTCAGAGAAGACAATATATTGATTTAAAAATTTTACGACGTGTTTTGTGTGAAAAAGCAATATGCGAAGGGGCGGATCACCTCATTAATATGCAAGCTTTCCACACCTGAGAAAGACAAAGACACTCCTTAATGGCCCTATTAGGAGCTTATCAGGGCCCATCATTCTGACCAACCTTGCACAAAGAATGAGGAGATTTAAAAAAGAATGACTTTTAAAATTGTTTGGATTTATTTACAACATAATCCAAAGATACACAACAAAAAAAACACTTATTGATAACAATGATCCAAAGAAAGAGACCTTTGTGCCATTCCTAAAAACATTGTACATACCTTTCATTTCCAAGGTGTTTGATTTTCACTTTACCATGTTCATGTACAGAGACATGTACTGTGAATGTTGAAGTCAGCAGGACTCAGTGGCATCTGGTCCTGAAAAAAAACAAGAAAGTGAACATACTGATATCAAGAGAAAGGCCTGCACGATTTTGGGAATACATTTTAGATTTTTCTGGTTAAAATTGCTTTTTAAAATTCACAGAATACACACACACACTCACACAAATGTTTCCAACAATATATTATATAATGAACACCAGGTTTGTTGTGCCTTGTAGGTATAGGCTATGCGCAGTGCTGCATAAAATAATAACAATATAGCAGCCTATATACATTTTCAAAAAGATTTCAGTAACAACTAAGCTAGAGAAAAATATATTGATTATCATGTTACTTCAAATGTTTCCATTCGTTATGATGATATGAAATGAGATAATAGTAAAAACATGAAGCCGTTTGGAGCGTTTTGCTTTTCCAAAATATGATGCATTCAAACGCGATCGCGATCAAAAATATGATACATTCAAACGCGATCGCGATCAAAAATATGATACATTCAAACGCGATCGCGCTCAAATATAAAACATTATGGTTAGGCCTACCATATACATATCTACGTTTGAGCAGATATCCACAAACACAGTAACAGTAAACACGGGTCTAAATATTATAATATTCACCATATATCTAGCAACAGTTCAACTGCAATGTGAAATTTATGCAACAATAACAAACTAATATGTAAGAATTTCTTACCTTATCTTTCTTGTCTTCAAATCGCGTTCTTCTTCTGGGGTAAAGCCAATGTAAACTCATGTCTTTCAAACTCGACGAAAAGCAGAGACTGATGAAGTGTTTTGTTTTTGAGGTAATGAGCGCGTTCGCGTTCCATGTGGAGATTTGCATGTGAATATCTTTTGCGCGAGTAGGCGTGGCCAAATTAACTGTAATGAGCAAGCATTTGAGAAGCTGGACATCTTATTGGTTTTATACAAATTACTTAAACAGAAAATATTTGTTTTCAGTTTGAATCCGATCATTTAAAAGTACACACTTAAATGTTTATAAAGGTATATGGCTCATAAATGTGTGACAAGTATTCCCTGAGTTTTGTTTCAGTTTATAGACGTGCTCAAGAAAAGAAAGTTCACCGCGACGGAGAGGCAGAACGCACACCCTGTTTATTTTCTTTATTTTTCAAAAGCACAATGTTTTGATTTGATTGTAAGTGGACACATACAAAAGTAGAAATATCACAGATTCTTTTTTTATATTTATTTTTTCTGTATGACAATAAATGACGGAGTAATTTAAGTTTAAAGTGCTACAATGTAAAAAAAATCCAGCAAAACGCGGGGGCGCGTTTTTCGACCTCAGAGGGTTAACTGAAGAAAGTTTTGACACATCCAACTGTTTACATCATCAATGCATTGGCACAGGGAGTCAATGGGGCTATAATCGTTAGGTGATAGGGCTAAGTAGATCTGTGTTTCGTCTGCATAGCTGTGGTAAGAGATTTGGTTCTTTCTCATTATTTGGCTCATTGGGAGCATATACAGGTTGAACAGGAGTGGCGCAAGAATTGAGCCTTGAGGGACTCCGCATGTCATGGATGTCCACTCAGACTTATGGTCTCCTATACTCACATAATAACCTCTCCCATCTAAGTATGACCTGAACCATTTTAGGACTATCCCAGAAAGCCCCACCCAGTTTTCCAGCCTGTCAAGAAGTATGTTATGATCGACAGTGTCAAATGCAGCACTGAGGTCGAGTAGTACCAGCACTGATAATTTGCCTGAATCAGTATTTAAGGGAATATCGTTTATTATCTTTATGAGCGCTGTCTCTGTGCTGTGGTGCGGTCGGAAACTATCATAAGGGAAATCCGATGATCAGGAACACAGCAGCAGGAGAGTGTGACGCAGGGACTGAGAAAGGCAAAATCCTTGGTGCAGAGTGAAGGTGATTGTGAATCCACGGTGAGATCAGAAGTGTAGTAATCCAGAGTCCAGTACACAGGAAACACGAGGGAACAGGAACAGACACGAAGACAGGAAAACTCAAACAACAATCTGACAACATGAGACAGGAGAGAGGGCATTAAATAGGCTGCTAGATGACATACAGCTGCCGGTGATCGGGATGATTGGCGGCCACGCCCACCCGAAACAAGGAACGTAACGAGACACACCCATACACACACAAAGCACACACACACTAGACTAGAATGAGACAGCGGATCTACCAACCGTGACAATGTTCTGTTCAGTTCAGTTTTTTAGAAATCAAAGACTTTTGGCTGGCAAGCTTCTTAGTTTCAATTAAATATAGTTGTATTATTTACAGATTAACTAGATTACAAAAAGGCTTACTTGTAACAGGACAATTGCATATTTTCCACAACAATAGTTATAAGCATGATTGGATGATGTGAAGAGGTGACAACTGCTTTCATATACAAATCTGTTGAGGAGAAAGGAGAAATTCATATATATCTTATCATTTATATCAGTGTTTCCTGAACTGAGAGACTGAAGAGTGTCATTGTTCTCTACAGGTTGAGGGATTGTGGTGTTACAGATGAAGGTTGTGCTGCTCTGAGATCAGCTCTGAGATCAAACCCCTCACACCTGAGAGAACTGGATCTGTCAGAGAATAAAGTAGGAGATTCAGGAGTCAAGCAGCTTTCAGATCTACTGCAGGATCCTCACTGTAAACTGGAGATACTGTGGTAAGATTGTATAAAATGTCCCAACATAGTCCTCTATTTTAATGGTAAATAATGATTGCCATACAAAAAAAATAAATCTACTGTGAAATTACTAATGGAAATGTTGATTTTTATTTTCATTAGATTTTTTCCAATGTGTCTGACATCATTTTACAATATTAATGATAGATTAAACATGACTGGATGATGTAAAGATGTGACAGCCGTGTTCATATACAGATATGTTGATGATTTTTGGGTACTTGCATAAAAAAAATGATTATTTGGTTACACTATTTTAGGTGTCATTGTTACAGTGTAATTATATATTTAAGTACTGAGTAATATTAAGCAACTACATGTACTTACTATAGGGTTAGGGTAGGATTAGGATTTGGTTGAGGGTTAGTTACGTGTAATTATGCATAATTTACTGTTATTACTTTGGTAAGTTTATGTAACAGATAACAAGGACACTGTTAAATAAAGTGTTATCGAATATTCTTGTAATTTTTATGATATGGAAACTAACTAATAAAGCAGTTTGTAGAAGCGGGTCTGAACCTTAGACTGGACCTGTTAATGGTGCCGTGGATTAAGTCTCTGATTGTGAAGTTCCTGCTGATCTGAGCTGTAGATCCTGAACTGAGAGACTGGAGAGTGTCATTGTTCTCTACAGGTTGAGGTATTGTGGTGTTACAGACGAAGGTTGTGCTGCTCTGACTTCAGCTCTGAGATCAAACCCCTCACACCTGAGAATACTGAGTCTGTCAGGGAATAAACTAAGTCACTCAGATGTGAAGCTGCTCTCTGATCTGAAGGAGGATCCTCATTATAAACTGGAGACGTTTTGGTGAGTAGTGATGATTAAAACTGTTCATATTTTAATTGAAAGTTAATTTAGTTTCTTGGTTTTCTTTCATTGTGATGGTGAATTACTCACTATAAACATGTTTAATAAGAGTTTAATTCTTAATTCTCTTTAATAGTTTATAGCAACAATTAAATATCTTCAAGTTTCTTTTTATTTCAAACAATTCAATATTTTGCTTTTATCATTGTCAATGTCAATAGCAATAAAATATAATGGTAAATATTTATCACTAGTTTCTTTATCATAAATAAACCTGACCCAGTGACACAGAGAGAGGACAGTCATACAGGGTTATAGATAAGCTTTAACAATTGTGTATCTCAGTATTATATTATAATCTCTCACTTAATCATCCAAGTAGTTTCTTTTAGTTGTTCTACAGTTGATAATGCAATAATGTCGCACACATTTGACTGTCTGTGTTTTACTTACAGGTTCTAGATGTTAGTCTGACCTTCTCTGGATCAGCTGATGGAGAATAAAGAGCCACTACAGACACAATCACATTCAACAGAATCAACAGACACAAACCCACAGTGATCATCACACACACATGTGTGTGTAACTTTACAGAATGATCCAATCCTTCATCCAAAGTCCAACCAGGAAACCTTCAACCAGATGGAACTGGATAAATATTCTGAATGTTCAGATCCAATCTGACCTCTGACCTGTAATGCCTGAATCATAATCATACACTGTTCGCTCGTTGGTCAGAGGAGAACTGAGCGACTGAGTCTGGTTTCTGCCAAGGTTTTCTTCTCCATTCTGTCACTGATGGAGTTTGAGTTCCTGCCACTGTCGCCTCTGGCTTGCTTAGTTGAGGACACTTAATATTCAACAATATTATTGATCTGCATTGACACCATTATATGAGAACTGAACTGAGCTGGACGATGACATCACGGTTTTCTCCAGAGCGGCTGTATTGATAAATGAACTAAAGTAATAACTTTTTTACAACAGAAATGAATCAACACTGAACTTACTTAAGCTGGACTATGGTATTATTTTCTTCTAGATCTGTTGTACAGCAGGAACAAACTTTGTTGCATTATTTTCCTGTTATCTCTGTAAAGCTGCTTTGAAAACATCTGTATTGTAAAAAGCGCTATATAAATAAAGGTGACTTGACTTTTGTTTCTACAGAAGTGACATTTATACTGCAAACGCTCTACTACAAACATCTCCATATATAATATTTATTTAATGATTTAATGTGAGTAATTCAGCCCACCAAACATATTCAAATGCCTTTGATTATAGTAAAATTCACAATTAAATCATCTATTGCCTTTTAATTCGTTTTTATTTAAAAGCAATGATGCATCGCCACTTTTAAGTGTTAAATAAATCAATTTATTCAGTAATAAAATGGTTAATCATGTTTTCATTTTCATTTAGAGTTGCAGAATATACTTTCCATATGCTGTCTTTAATCTATTGCCAACTCCACATTAAAACTTCTATATGAATGATTAACTGTATTCTATTATAAGTCGATTCAGCCGTCAGAGATGAAACTCAGAGTCCAGCTGTGTGTCCATGAAGAGTGACCGTTCTGGACAAACCAGTGAAATCAACTGATCTGAGGTACAGCGTTAAGACATTTTTATTAGCATTTACAATCACCTGCACCAGCAATATATAACACAGAGGAGTTTACCAGAGTCAGGAGAAGGAAGGGTTGCCACCTTCAGTGAGACAAAATAACAGAATTTATTAGTTTAAATAGTTTAAATGGATGGGATGATTTTTAAAATTGATTTACTACTTAAAATTATGACTTTATAATACAATTCGTCACATTTATATAGCGCTTTTCTGGGTACTCAAAGTGCTTTACATGGTCTCCTCAACCACCACCAATGTGCAGCACCACCTGGATGATGCGACCGCAGCCGTACTGCACCAGAACGCCCACCACACACACACACACACACACACCAGCTTACTTGTGGAGAGGAGACAGTGATGAAGCCAATCAGTATGTATGGGGATGATTAGTGGGCCATGATGGACGGAGGCCAAGGGGCAAATTTACACCCCTACTCTTTTACTGAAGGACATCCTGGGATTTTTAATGACCACAGAGAGTCAGGACCTCGGTTTAACGTCTCATCCGAAGGACGGTGCTCTTTGACAGTATAGTGTCCCCATCACTACACTGGGGTGTCAGGACCCACACAGAGTGAACAGCGCCCCCTACTGGCCTCACTAACACCTCTTCCAGCAAAAGCCTGGTTTTCTCAGGAGGTCTCCCATCCAGGTACTAATCAGGCTCAGCCCTGCTTAGTTTCAGAGGGCAACCAGTCTTGGGCTACAGGGTGATATGGCTGCTGGCCCATTTTTATTTAAATAATACTGTAAATAATTATTAAAAAATAATTGCCATAAATTGTAGATGTAACCAGGTGGTAAATGTCCTTACAGTTTGTCTCTCTCTTTGCATGTTAAAGTCTGTTATTTCATTGTAATTTACTATGTTTAATAATAAAGACAGGAAAGAAAACAGAGTTTACCTGTACTTCCCTGAGTCACCAACAGGTGGCCTTATGTGTGTTGCTGCGTACGATACAATGCGTGTGCGCTCTCGGGAAATTGTAGAGGATTTGAGTTCATCCATGGGTAAATACAATGTTTTGTGAATATATTTTAGTTTAATACCATTTGTGGATGCATAATTTGTTGTGTTAATTTGGAGATCTGTCATGTTTGAAAAGTTAAGTTACCATGCGGTGTAGGCCTGGCGTTATGTCAAATGTTATACACAGTCTTAATGTTTTCATTCTATTAGCCTTAGAGAGTGTGTGTGTGTCTGTGCGTGCATGCATGACAATGATGTGAAACCTTTTCTCTGAAAGTGAGAAAACAGATCTAGCATCACAGTTGTGATTAAGAGGTTTCGCATTGCCAAAAAATATACATAAAATTTAAGTTTTTTTCGGGGGCGGGGGCAGAAATCAAAACAAGATGACATTGTGACAAACACACACACAAAAACCTGCTTCTGTAATTTTTAAGCAGATTTTATGACCATTTTTTAAGACCACTCCTCAAATTGCCTCAACCGTAAAATTTGGGTTAGTTAAGCAATGTCTAGAGCTAAGTTTATATATCTACTTGTGTACTACATGCTCTCAATCACAAACCACTAAAACAAAAATCATGTTCAGATCTCATCTTGAGTGGCTCATCTTACCCACTCCCTCCTACATTGACTAGTTTGTGAAGATATGCTGAGAAAAACTGAAATCTAGTACCTTCAATCTCCAGTCTGATGGGTTTGTCGAAGTGCATCTCTGGAGCGTCAGACTTTATTTCACAGAAAAATTTGCTTTCAAGTCCTGAATCTGATTCTGTTACTCCAGAAATAGTTAAAGAGACTCTGGTGACCCAACTGTCTGCTGTTATTTCCATGCGATTGCTGTTTGGATTGTAGTTGATCAGGAGTTTTCTCCCGATTTTGTCCTTCTCTGCAGAAATCAGCAGAACGAGCTCTTCAGATCTGAGATGATACCAGGCAACTTCATATCTGTTTCTCATGCTGCAGTTCAGAGTGATGTTTTCTCCCATCTGAACTCTCACATCAGAAGATCCTCCTGCTGACAAATCTGGAGAGACATTGATAAACACACAGATCCTTTTAGACTGTTAACTGTTAATGGCTGTTGTATTTGAGATTGATATGTTAATTTCATGAATGTTTGAAATATAATATATTTACCACTGGATGTGATTCGCATAATCCAACAAGAAAATACAGAGAAGAAAAAAATGACTTTCTCCATTGTGTCTGTCGTTCGTAAAGATGTCGATCAAACCATAGCTTTCAGATCAATGCAGAGACACTTAAACCACACAGTGTTTCCATTTACGTCAGAGAAATATAAAGCGTTGAATAAGTCAATAGATCAAGTGGTGCATCCTCACATCAAACGACAGCCAATCACCACTCCGAATGAACACACTCTTTGTGACATTGGTTCAACTTTGCTTTTTAAAACAGAATGAAAAGAATGAAATGGCTCTAAAAAAATTCCAAAATAACCACTTTTCCCCAAGTAATGAACATAATGAATGCTATTGTTGTTTTCATTGATGTGCAGCACATCTGTTAATGTCTTAAAAATGTGTTATAGTGTTTCATGACCCTTCAAATTCTCATGATTTCTCAATGCAGTTTACTTTAGCTTGCAAAGACACTTGGTGAGCCAAACTTGGCTATAAATGTGTGAGATCATGATCATAAATATTACAGGTTTCATACAAGTTAAGCTCTATTCTGGGAGATTAATTAATAATTTTGACCATATTACATAAAAAGTTCTTTACAAAAATGTACAAACAAAAATGATGTCTCTTCTCGGTTGACATGTTTTCCTGTAGCTCAAACAGTAGAGCATTGACTCTTACAATGCCGAGGTCATGGGTTTGATTCCCAGAGAAAGCAAGAACTGATAAGAATGTAAAATGTGTACCTTGAAATGCAATGTAAGTCGCTTTGGATAAAAGCGTCTGCCAAATGTAAATCTACTGACTGCATTACTGCACATGTGTTCTCTGAAGGAGGAAGTCCATTTTTTTCTGAGGTAATGTAAAACAGGTGAGAAACATCAGTAATGAGAGTAAAGATGCTCAAAACTTTTAAAGCAGGTATTTAAAATAGACATTTTAAATACACAGACAGTAGAAGGGAATAATATACTTTATCAAGTGACCATATCAACAGTTAATTTCCCTCTTATACCCTGAGCAAAGCAATATAAAGCAAGACAGGAAAACAACCGAATGAAAACAAATGGACCATAAACCTAAAACTATCCCAACAATACATAAGCTTGATGAATTGATTCTGACAGATACTGTAGACATAGCATACTGAAATGATGAAGACATGTTTAATTCACATATACATTTAAAGGGATTACCGTAGAACTGGAGAGCTGTATCACTCACATGTGGACATATTAGATAACCAAAAACTTCACAGTCACAGTGAGGCCATAAAAAATCCCCACCCGGTAACTAATCACACCGCAGCCGGTGGAGTCTCCGACTGAAACATGCTGGTCCCTCAGTAGTGGACCAACCAGTCATTTTGTTAGGGGCTCCTCCTGAGGACAGGATGTCGATCACTGCACCGGATGGGGAGCTGGTCTCTGGAGATGACGACTCGGCTGCGTCCCCCTGCCGCTTCCTCCGCTTCCGCTGCCTCCAATCCCGCTAGGCCACAGCAGCAACCTCCACCCAGGGATGGAGGAAGAGAGATGGTGTTTGCTTTGGTGGTGTTTGAGAGTCATATGTTTGCTTTCTATGATTTCAGGCACAAACATAAATGATCACATTCATCTAATCTTTCCTAACGATCTGCTAGCTGCCCGCCCCATAAGCATGCCGTCAAAAAAACGCGTCTCTGTAGGCAGCCTAGGCTCTGAGATCTGCACACAAAAACAAATGGTCACCAACCACTCAACCAAAATAAATAGTGTTCCAACCAATCACTGACAGGGGGAGGGTGTTGTGAGGTTTTCGTGTGCAGCCGTCATAGGCAGCCGTGCACGAGCGCAAAATGAATGACTCAATTTTGTCAGATTCCGCATCATTAAACCAACAATTATGATATTATTATAGATGACGTATATTGTACACCTGCAGCTGCAGATATTCAGTATGTTGACAAAATCCTTTGCGGTTTGTTCGCTAGATGTTCTGAGCCTCGTTTACGGTTTAATTTCGCTCCGCACGGGCCCTCAGGAGAGATTATTAACTAACATGAACCAACCATGAGCAATACATTTGTTACTGTATTTGTTCATCTTAGTTAATAATAATACAACTGTTAACTGTTTGTTCATGTCACAGTCAGTGCATTAACTAATGTTAACAAATACAACCTTTGATTTTAATAATAGTAAATGTTGAAATTAGTATTAACTAAGATTAATAAATGCTGTAGAAGTGCAGTTCATTATTAGTTCATGTGAACAAATTTACCTAATGAAACCTTATTGTAAAGTGTCACTGATTTCATGATAGCTAACACTGTCATGCATATCATACATATAATTTACAACAATCAACAAAACTAAACATGAATTCCTCTTGATTCTCACTGTTTTGTTTGGTAAAGTAAATCATATTTAGTAATACTATCATCATTTCCCTATTTTCGTTTGATGTGTAATGCATTCTAATTATATCAACGTCTTTTCATAGAATGCCAAGGAAAGAAAGGATAAAAAGAAAGATTATTCCGACGCCGGTATTTCTTGATGACATCAAAGACAATCGCACCCACCAAAACCAGCAGAAGCACAGGCAGTCCAACACCCCAGAACCAATACACTGCAGCTGGAAGGAGGGAGGTGGGAAGAGAACAGAAGTTTTAAAATGCTTTTTTAATCTTACTGCTTAAAGAGTTCTCAATGTCTCCTGTTCTACTTATATGTTCAGTATCATCTTTGCGTTCTCCTGGTGAGCCTGAGTCTGTTCTAGATTCTGGAGATGATATTGAAATGTTAGTCATACCATTTAGCATTTGCTGTTCAAATCATGTGATCAGCGTTTCATTATTAGAGTCCAGAACTCTGTATGTTCCAGTGACTGTAAACTCATTAATGATCAGATTTCCATCACGATCAGTCAGTCGATCACTGTTGACCCCGTGACCTCTCGTCCACACCTCTGTCCAGCCTTCACTAGAGTTTCTCTCCACTTTATCAGCATTGGACAACAGAACATCCAACTTCAGATGTTCTCCTTTCTTTGCAGAGATCTCATCTGAGGAGAAACAGAAAGACACTTTATCCTTAATCATTGTTATAATGGTGTCAATCTTTCAAGGCCACACTGTTAAATGTCGCTGTAGATTTAGCAGCACAGTACTGTAAAAACCTACAGTACATTGCTGCATTTCTACTACCGTAATTTGCATTGCATTCTGGGTAATTTTGTTTGAGCGGGAACATTTTACAGTATATTTTAGTGTTGCTGTAACCTGGCTGTAATATGCCAGGCATTAATACAGGGTTGCTGTAAACAGAGAGCGCGCGCCGCCTGACTGACGTCAGAGCACAACTGCAGGCGGCAGGACACTCACTGGATACATGGACGTCTCACTCTGCGGATATCTGGAAGATTGGTAAGTTAAGTTTTACTTTTATAATTAGGTTTTAGGATTTTGCGCTATACTGCACATAGCTTTTAGTGTGAAATGACAGTGGAAGTTTAGCCAGCGAGCGTTTCAAAAACACGTAATAGTTAGATCTGCTCTTTACCCCGCTGCTCAACGTTACTGACATTTTCAAATCTTGACGCAGTGAATTAAAGTTACCTTACGATTTATTTCGCCCAAACCAGACTTGGTGATTGTTGGAACGGTGGTAAGACAAATCGACATGGGTTTTGTTCATTTTTAATTAAATGTGTTTTACGATGGTCTGTGAGATAAAACTACTGCACATGTTAGGTTTGAAGGATCTTAAGATGAAAAATGTCTAAGTTAACGTTAACTGTTTTCTCTGTAGGGATCATTTCCATAACATCCGATCCGAGACTGTGGTAAAAACAAGCACTTATAATGGACGCAGTTGCGCGGGAAGGGGGGTGCTGTGGACTAACATAATATTGTACTTAAAAATGTGAAATAAAAAAATTAATTAAAATAAACATAACATACTGTGTTTGTTATGGGATTAAAATGATGGGCAGTGTATAAGATATAAACTAATGATTAATTATTTTAATATTTCTTTGATAAAAGACTAGCCTACTCCTCAGGAAGTGCTTCCGTCACCTCACACTCGTTTGGTATGTAGTGTAGTGTAATATATATAATATTCCCATGAGTTCTCATCTGCAAACATAAATCTATCATTATAAATGAAAAGGGCTCTAGGATAGACATCTGTCTTTTTCTGCTACGAGTCTGGATTACTGTTTTCTGTCCAACACATTTCTGACATTAGGAGTTACTATGTCGCTTTTTTCCAAGTAATTGCACAGGTTTCAACACAAAGTGTGCAGCACAACTGGAATTATCAGTATTATAAAAAAAAAAAGATTAAAAAAATTGCTTATTGTTCTTGCTCTAACTGCAAATAAGAGTCTAACTATCTATTATCCAACAATAGCTAAACATTAACTATAACTTCCTTCATAAAATACCTGGCTAGATTCCATAAATGTCAACTAATGCTTGAAAATGTAAAATAAAAAAATAAAAATGCAGTAATTTCATCACCTTACTAGCAAGTGTGCTTGAGAAACACTGAAATGAATGGGGTTCAATGCTGGAACACTTTACTGTCGCGTTCCTCAATTCCTGTGGAAGTCTATTGGAGTGTAACTCTGTTCTTCAATGGCTTTGGGCTGGATGTGAACTTTGAAATGAAATATTACTTGAGCAGAGATTGATGACGCTTCTCAAGTCCACAAGTCCAGTTCAGAAAATAAAACATATTGAGAAACGGCTGAGGTGTTTAGTAACCTTACGTACATTCAGAGTAAGTGTTCAGGTGTGGCGCATGAAAATGATCAATAACGTAAGTAACCATGAAATATTAAAGCAAATAACACATGAAGTACTTAATATTAATTTAAAAAGCCTATCAATTATTGTATTAATTGTCTTTGAACATAGACATATAGACCTTATATGTTAAAATGCACTTTTTACAGGGGAACATTACTAAAGGTTTCACAGATGTATTAAATGTGGGCTTACAGTAAACTGTCCCATTTGTACAATATTTGAGGTTTCAGTGGAAGAACAATAAACTCTAGTGTTACAAACTTCCCAGTCTGTTCAGCCGAGATATTTCTGTTTTAAACACACACAGATGAAATACTGGTGAAAACGCTACAGATCTGACTGAAGAAAAGAATCTGCTGATTCTGATGATACCAGTTCTGGACATTCTTTAACATGATTGATAAAATCACATTAAATGTTGATAATTATTGATTAGAATCATACATCTGATTAGTTTTGTCTCCATAAACACAATGAAGAAAATGTCAAATGAAATGTATTGTATTTGAGTGTGTGTGAATGAGTGTTTCTGATCTCTTACTCGAGCAGCTTCATGAAGACTGAATGAATCATGGACGACACACACACATTCAGACATGGAGATTCTTCTCCAGGATTCAGGTACTTCAATCTTCATATGATCTTAATGTTATAGAAGACTCATTTTCTTTTTTGGTAGGCGTGCAAGCACTGCTCGATTAGCCTACCCCAAATTTCACAGCTCTTCTTGGTGGTTAATGGTATTATATGGCCTGTATGAATATGCACGTAGAGGCGAATCACATGATTTCTTCCCGCTTTCTCTCCATAGGGCTTAACACACACGAGAGAAAAAAGGCATTTGTGTTACATTGTTGCGTTACTGATAACTACAGTATCAAAACACATACCTTTACTTTTTTTATTTAAAGCGCTAGTGTCTTATTCCATGCATTAAAAAGTGTCATTTCTTGTGTCACTTGGCAGAGCGCACCTGCTCTCTCTTTCTCTCCCCCCACAAACATGCACGCATATCCAGACAGAAGAGTGAATCCGCGGATATACAGTAGCCTATATACAGTCATCAAAGTTAAGGCTATAGGTTTAAATTTTTTCTGTTCTTTTTCCATCAGTTTATTTAAATGTTTGATTGCCTCTGCTCCCACCTGAGGCTATCAATTCAAGATTTTTATACAATGGTAGCCTATAATATGACATTTCATAAAATAGCACAATTAATTTTAATTTAATTAGTATATTTTTCAGCTGTGCCTATATTTTTAAGTGAATATTAAGAAGTTTAGTAGCCTATGTCATTTGTAATGGAAGCCCATTTCTGCCACCGAATACAAAAAAAGAAAAGGTAATTGTTAGAGCTGGGTATATTGACACAAATTTCACAATTCGATTCGATTCACAAGCTTGTAATTCGATTTGATTTCGATTACGATTCCATTCCATTCAATATTGATTATTTGGGATATCAGGTACAATACATTGCAAATTTTCTCAAGGAAAACAAATCTCTTAACTATTATTGTAAACTATGGGAGTCAGTTGTAGCCTATTGGCTTCATTAGCCTAGTATTATATTGAAGGTAAAAATGATTTGTATACAAACACTTAAAATACACTTTAAAAAAAAATGTCTTTATAATAATAAAGTTATATGAAATTATATAAAAATCTAAATGGTGGCTGTCATAAAAAAACTTTCCAGATTTATTCAAAAATGCATTAAATATTGAACAATTATAATGAATATGTAATATGGTGCATATATTTAACAAAATGCTCCTCTCTAGAGTTAATTTTTCTAGCTGACAAACGAGTTTATGGTCACTGGATATGTTTTTCTGAGGTAAATGTGACGTTACATGACATTGTTTACTGACGTCTTTCCACGGTTGAAACACTGCTTGAGCGATTCCATGTGACATGATACGGACTTCGATTAGTGGTACTCTATCTTTTAACACACTTTCAGATGCTCATTCATGTTTATTTCACGCTGTAACTGGTGTTATTAAGGCGGAAGAGAAGGTCATGTGCTGCTGCTTCTCTTGAGCTGAGCCTGAGCGATCTCACGCCACAGCGCCAAAACTGTAATTATGGTTTTGAATTTCGTAAGAAAATTTACCTAATTTGAAATCTGAGACTTTGTTGCATATCAATAATAACAAAGCACAAAGATTATTGTGATTTATTGGATGGGATGCGCGCAATAAGTTCCAATCATTCATCAACTGAAAACAGGATGACTAATCAATTCTTGGGATTTAAGAATCGATATCGTTTCGTAAAAATGAGAATCGATTAAAATCGAGAAATCAATATTTTTTACCCAGCCCTAATAATTGTGACTTTAAAGTCAGTTTTGTGAGGTAAAAAGTCAATATTAGCCTACCTTTTTTATAGTTTTATATAGTGGCGGACACAGGCTTTCATTCTCTTTGATAGGTCTACATGAGTAAAAATGTATGAGCCTTTACACAAGAGCTTCATCTCCAGAGCTGCCATGAGAGTCACTTCGAGAACGTTTCAGCATTTAATTTGATACAAAAATAGGCCTAAATAAATAATAATAATAATAAAACTTTTATTCACCACAACCCGCCAAAATAAAAGTTTGGTTTAACTTTAAGAAATTATTATATAAATAAAGTAATATTGCACCATAGAATGTAGCCTACTTCTCAAAGTAATAATAATAACAATAATAATAATACAAATATTAAAACTAATACACAATCACACAACATATTGTGTGATTGTGAAATTCGTTTTAATCATTTTAAATAGTTATATAATTTTAATAATAACTAGGTCTAATAAAACAATTTTTTTTTATTTGTTTGTTTTAATTTTAACAGTAGGCAAAACCTTTTTTGTGCAGTATTGTTTGCTAAAATCAAATAAATCAAATAAATTATATTTTCATTTGATTACATTTTAAAATATTATATTGTTAATGTTCCATGCCTTCATTTGATTACCCCTGTTTCTGATAATAAGTTTGTATTAAATCATAAATCCAGACATATTCAAAAGAAACTCTGATATGATTGTGACATAGCCTACAATCTGTCAATCACTTCACTCAGAATAAAAATCTCTTCCCGCAACGAAACGTTCCTGCTGCTAACTAATGAAAATGGAGAAGTCCGCGACTGAAGCTAATCTCAAATTACCGGTGTCTTGAGAAAATACTGTGAGAGTTATATTCAATTTGGTTTTATTGAGAACAGCGACGGGAGACCAAAATGCGTTTACGTCTTCAGGTGCAAATGAAGCGATGAAGCCCGCCAAATCGAAGCGGCATCTTATTACAAGGCACCCACAATATAAGGACAAAACTAAAGATTTTTTTCTATGAAAGAGCCAGGAATACATCCAACAGAAAACACGGATGGTAAACCTGGCCAGTTTCAGAGAAAGCACAAAAGTCTTCTTATCTGGTGGCTCAACGGATTGCTAAAAGTAAGAAACCACACACAATTGCACAAGAACTCATACTTCCAGCGGCCGTTGAAATGTGTGAAATTATGCTCGGCACAGAAGCAGCTAATAAACTGAAAGCTATACCTCTCTCTGATGACACCGTGAGGAGAAGAAATGAAGATCTCTCAGCTGACATTCTGTCACAGCGACTGGATAGACTGCGTTCCTGTGAGCATTTTTCTATTCAGTTGGACGAATCAACTGACATCGCCAGTGCGGCTCAGTTCATTGTTTTGGTTCGCTATCCATGGGAAGGGAAGATTTTGGAGGACTTTCTGTTCTGCAAGGAGATGTCTGGCAGGGAAACAGGTGAGGAAATAATCAGAATACTGGATGCTTTCGTGACAGAAGCGGGACTGAGCTGGGAACAATGTGTTGCCGTTTGTACCGACGGTGCGGCTACGATGACAAGCCGAAAAAGTGGAGTTATTTCACGAATAAAGGCTGTTAACCCGAAGATTATGGCTACGCACTGTGTGCTGCATCGGCAGGCGCTCGCATCCTAAAGCATGGGACCTGACCTTCACTCTGTTCTGGACACAGCTGTCACTGCAGTTCATTTTGGGAAGTCAAGAGCATTGCAGTCACGCTTGCTTGGACAACTTTGTAGTAAGATGGACGCAGGGCATGACTCACTGCTGTATCACACAGAAGTGCGATGGCTCTCACGTGGTAAAGTTTTGCAGTGCGTGTTTGAGCTATGCAGTGAGATGTCAGAATTGATGTGTGTTTTGTGTTGCCAAACTGGCATATCATGCCGATGTATTCAACTTGCTCAACAGTCTAAACCTTTCTATACAAGGAAGCTATGCATCTATCCTGGAAGTCATTGATAAAATCACTGCCTTCATGAAGAAAACAGAGCTATGGAGAAAAGACGGAGTTACAGACATGTTCCCCCAACCGACCGAGTTTCTCCACACAAACATCTGTCTGTTGCTATAGTGAGAGAGGTAGTTACCTCTCACCGCACTGCACTGAGCAAGCATTTCAGCTCACACTTCCCAGATGTGAACACAGAAGTCGGGAAGTTATTTTGAAGAATGTGGGTAACCAAACAGTTTCTGGTACTTTTTTAAAAACATACTATGGAAGTCAATGGGGTCCATCAACTGTTTGGTTACCCACATTCTTCAAAATATCTTCTTTTGAGTTCAGCAGAAGAAAGAAATTCATTCAGGTTTGGAACAACTTGAGGGCGAACAAATGATGACAGACTTTTCATTTTGGGTGAATTATCCTTTTAATGTAAAATGTTAATGTTTTAGTTTTAAACTGGGTAATTTTAATGTTTGGGTTTATTAGAACAAACCTGTGCTTGCTGTCTTTCTTCTGATTTTATGAATGCTTTTAAGATAAATTACTTAGTGTAAATGCTATTAAGTCTAAATGCAATTTGAATAAAAAGACCCACTGTTTACAAGTATATAAGTGGTATTAACATGATTTAAAATTAAATGTGTTTCTGTTCTATAAAACAGGTCTTAAGTTTTTAGGGTGAAAAAGATTACAATGCAATTAATTCCAATGGTATTTAAGAGTACAAATAGTTTTAAGCATATTAATCACTGTTATTGTTATGAGGGGGTCCTTGGAAAATTTTCTCCACTGTAAAGGGTCCCTGGTCCCAAAAAGTTTGAGAACCCCTGGTTTAGAGAGTCCACAGACACACACAAATAATGCATGTATGGCATAATTTGGCAAACATCCACTTATTATCAAAACTCACACTATTATAAAGCACTGCAATAGCAGGAGTCGAGCACAGGATCAGGTCTCCTCTCACAGCTGATCCAGAGCTTCAGTCCTGATGTTTGACGGACAGACAGAGAACTTTGAAAAGCGCTGAGCTTGATTAAGTAACTGTATTTGTAATTAGTTACTTTCCACCTCTAGATATAGTTGGTGCCCTGAGGGTCTCGTCTCACACAGGGTCTTTATACACTTTCCTATTAAAAGAGCACACATCTATGTCAATAAACAGGTGAAATGATCCTTGTACACTGTAATCTCTCTTCAACATTTTCAGAAGCTTTTCTGCATCTGGATGTAAAAAAAACAAAAAACATTGCCAAAATGAACTCTTGTCTGATTTCTATTGAAGCCAAAGTTGCAGACAGAAATCAAACCCACCGGAGTCCAGCTGTGTGTCCATGAGGAGTGAAGCGTCTATGGGAAAGCCAATATCATTTAAAGGAAAACACACATCAACTGGTCTGAGGTACAACATTTTTGTCTAGAGAGACTAGATCAGCTCTTCCCAGATCTTCTCTGGAGCCCCGAACACAACCACAACACATTTTCTAATGTCTCCCTCATATAAAACACCTGTTTCAGCTCATCAGCTCATTAGTAGAGACTGCAAGACCTGAATAGACAGATGGATGGATAAATGTAGATAAACCTCATATAGAGAACCAATCTATCCATGTAAAATGAACTGTATATATTCTTGTCTGTATTCTGTTGAAGTGGATTCCCCCAGCAGAGATCACAGACACCAGAGTCCAGCTGTGTGTCCATGAGGAGTGACCGGTCTATGGACAACATGACATTTAAGAGGAGACAAAAATCAACTCAAATGAGGTACAACATTTCTGTCTAGACAGACTCATCCTGATAGTAACTCACTGTACCCAGACTATCCATTATTAATAATAGATAAAGTAAATAGACAGTAAACAAAGATAATGTACACAAGCAGGTGAACAGGACACAACAGCGTGTTTTAACATAGACACGAACAATAATCGGCCAAGGACAGAACTGAACGGGAGAATATATACACAGGGTAAACGAGGGAACTACTGTAACTAGACACAGGTGGATGAAGGTTAACTAATCAGGGACTAACAAGAACAGATGCAGACGTACGGTTTGTCCCTCTTTAATGTGGCATGACAGATTATTTATCAGATGCTTTATCAACCCTTCATTTAAACGGCAGCAAGAACCAATCATATCTTTATTGCTAGTTATAGCATGAAATAAACATGAATAAACCATGAACACAAGAATATATGTTGAAATATACAGTACAACTCACTGAAATAAGTTTCAACCATGGAGAGATAAAACAGCTTGTGAATCAAGTAACATTACATTTAACTCAGAAAAGTTATACAATGGTCATACAGTAGTTCATTAGTAAGCTAGAAAGAACACTAGAGAGTTATGATCTTAACCTGTTAGGGATGTATTCATTATTTAATGTATGTCTAAATCTGTTTCAGTTATATTGTTCATTAAAATATGTTTATCTAATTGCAAATAATTAGAAAAATTAGAAACTCAAACTAAAATGTGTTTGCGTCAAAGTGTGAAAATTATGAATCAGGTCACATTTCTTTTTCTATTAAAAAGAGTTGATTATTGTTACCATCAGTATTTCACAGACTTTCAGAGCCTCTCAACTCTTTCAGGAAGTTCAGGAGCTGCAGGTTATGGAAGTTCATTAAACCGGCCTTCAGATTTTCAGATTAAATTGAATGTTGATTTATTGAATTCAATAATTTGGACATTGTTGCTAATTTTTACCTTTAATATTATAGTAATGATCCAAGTGAAGCAGGTCCACTGTATAGTTTACTGCATTAGATGAGAGTTTTTTCCCTACAAAATGTACATGTATCTCAGATATTTCCAGATTTATTTGAATTGAGAACAGAATCAAATTATGAAATTTATATCAATATCCAATTCCTAGAGGCTTGTGCAAACGGCCAAATAACAGTTTTACTGATATATAGACCAACAGCACTGATGCTTGTGTGATATTGTCTAATTATTTAATTAGAGAGTGTTGTTATTTTACTAAAATGTTTCTCTTTATGTTTTAATCTGTCAATTTTTCACTGGTCCAAAGCAGATTCAAATCAAACCTGCTGAAGAAGTTTCAGTGTCTGTGTGAAGGAACAGCAAAGCAGGGAAACCCAACACTCCTGAATGAGATCTACACAGAGCTCTACATCACAGAGAGTGAAAGTGGAGAGATCAATAATGAGCATGAGGTGAGACAGATCGAGACTCAATCCAGGAGAGCAGAAACAGAGGACACACCAATCAAATGCAATGACATCTTTAGACCTTTACCTGGACAAGACAAACCCATCAGAACTGTGCTGACAAAGGGAATCGCTGGCATTGGGAAAACAGTCTCTGTGCAGAAGTTCATTGTGGACTGGGCTGAAGGGAAAGAGAATCAGGACGTCCAGCTCATATTTCCACTTCCTTTCAGAGAGATCAACTTGATGAAGGACAAAACACTCAGTCTTTCAGATCTTCTTCATGTCTTTCTCCCGGAAACTAAAGAAATGGAAATATCCAGTGATGAATATAAAGTGTTGTTCATCTTTGATGGTCTGGATGAGTGTCGTCTGTCTCTGAACTTTAAGAGTGAAGTGAAACTGTGTAATATATCTGAATCAGCCTCAGTGGACGAGCTGCTGATGAACCTCATTGAGGGGAATCTGCTTCCCTCGTCTCTCATCTGGATCACCTCCAGACCAGCAGCAGCGGATCTCGTCCCCTCTGAGTGTGTCCATCGAGTGACAGAGGTACGAGGCTTCAATGAGCCACAGAAGGAGGAATACTTCAGGAAGAGAATCAGTGATCAGAGTCTGGCCAATACAATCATCACACACCTGAAGTCCTCGAGGAGCCTCCACATCATGTGCCACATCCCAGTGTTCTGCTGGATCTCAGCCACTGTTCTAGAGGATATGTTGAGTCAAGCAGAGAGAGGAGAGATTCCCAAGACTCTCACTCAGATGTACACACACTTCCTGATCATTCAGAGCAACATCAAACATGAGAAGGACTATGAGAAGAGAGTGAAAGATGAAGACATGATTCTCAAACTGGGGAAACTGGCTTTCCAGCAGCTTGTGAAAGGCAACCTGATCTTCTATGAGGAAGACCTGAGAGAGTGTGACATTGATGTGACAGAAGCATCAGTGTACTCAGGATTGTGCACTCAGATCTTCAGAGAGGAGTTGGGCTTGTATCAGGGGAAAGTCTTCTGCTTTGTTCATCTGAGCATCCAGGAACATCTAGCAGCTTTATATGCTCACATTCACTTTACATATAAGAAGATAAATGTGTTTGACAACATCAAACAAAGTTTATTTTCTAAAATCTTAAATCAGAAGAAATATCACTCATTATCTAAGCTGCATCAGAGAGCTGTGGATGAGGCTTTACAGAGTAAGAATGGACATCTGGACCTTTTCCTGCGTTTCCTTCTGGGTCTCTCATTGGAGTCCAATCAGACTCTTTTACGAGAACTACTGACACAGACTGGAAGATGCTCCTACAACAAAAAGGAAACAGTTCAGATCATCAAACAGAAGATCAGGGAGAATCGCTCTCCAGAGAGATCCATCAATCTGTTCCACTGTCTGAATGAACTGGGTGATGATTCTCTGATGCAGGAGATCCAACGTTATCTGAAATCTGGAGGAATAGGAAGAAGCAAACTCTCCTCCTCACAGTGGTCAGCTCTGGTTTATGTGTTGCTGACATCAGAGCAGAAGATGGAGGTTTTTGAGCTAAAACAGTTTATTGGAGCACAAAATACAGCAGATGAAGTTCTTCAGAAGCTGATGCCTGTGGTTAAAGAGTCCAGATCAGTTCAGTAAGTCACTCTGACAACAATCATTACACTGATGAAACATGATCATATTTATGAGTTTAGCATGTGCTTTCGTACCAAAGCAATACTGTAAAATTAGAAATTCATATATATCTTAGGTAACCCTTTACAATAACAGTACATGAATAATCATGTACTAATCCCTGAATTAATAGTTATTTCAACATGAACTCATGATTAGCAAAGATATGAACTAATCATAAACCAATGTAGAGTTATAAAGAGTAATAGAGAGTCATAAGGATTCACACATGAATAACAGAAGCCTTAACTATTAGTACATGTTTGATAATTAATGCATTAATTAACATGGGGTAAACTAAATCAATCAGGCTCCGTAAGAATAAACAAGTACTCTGAATTTGAATTAAACATGATTTAATACTTATTTAATTATTTAAGTCTCAACGTTGTCTGTTTCTCTCCTGTGGTGAATAATGAATGATATACAAAAAGAATAAACAGGGTGACCCGTGTCAAATGCGTAAAATGTTTTGTTTTGAGACAGAGACAGAGAGAGAGAGAGAGAGAGAGAGAGAGAGAGAGAGAGAGAGAGAGAGAGAGAATGCATGCAGCGTCAAGCGTGAACTGATCGTGAAATGACCGTGCAAACAAAGCGGCAAACTGGACATCATCAACTGCATGCTGAACGCTGTTTAATTCAGGACCTAATTCAGGCAAGTTATGAGTCCTGAGAGTCCATGAAAAATAAACACCAAACAAAGATACATTTTTACTCATAAAAAGATGTAGTGAAATTTCTGTAATTTTCTCTTCAGTGGGGAATTGACCCTTCGCAGGGAGTTTGATTGACAGGTGATCTGACCAATCATAATCCGCCATTTTTGTCCGACAAAGCGGTCAGGAGAGTTAGTAGATTAACGTTGGAGGATTTGAACTTGAATAACGGTGTGTACTGACGGCTTTCCGCCGTTAAAACAACATTCCTTCTTATGATCATTCATGTTTATTTGATGCTATAAATTAAAGGTGCTCTAAGCAATGTCACACGTTTTTTAGGCCAAAAATATTTTTGTCACACACAGCAAACATCTCCTCACTATACGCTAGCTCTCTGTCCCCTGAACACAGTGTAGAAAAACGCAGTCTCTGTAGACAGCCCAGGCTCCACAAACCGCAACAACTGGCCCAGCCTTGGCCACGAAACATGTGGTCTGTAAACTGTGTTCTGGCTCATGAGGGGGCGGCGCCCTAGCGCCCTCTATTGGCCAACCGCCCCTGACTGCAATCTAACGTATTTATGAATAAACGGCTCGTTTCAAAATCTTCCTGGTCTACTGACATTTGTTAAGACATCTGATTTAAACATTATAATGCTCATGATAACTTTTGTTAACTTTACAATAAATAAATCTACTTTACCAGTTAATTACTCCTCGAGAGCGATGCCACTGAAATACACAGAGCGACCGCATAAACGGAAGTTCAAAGACAATATTCTAAAGTCAAATGGAATTCTGAGTATTCCGAATACTAACCCGTTCATTTAATTCTACCCCACCTTAAAATAACATTTAAACTGAGCATGTATTTCTAGCAGGTAAAGCAGATCAAATAACCTCATTTTTTGTGGTCAAAAGTTTTTTGCATTCACACAAGCAGCGTGTATGGTATGATAGGAGCGTTCAGATTATGTTGCCTTGCCAAATTGCGCTATACTGCCGTTCTCGACCATGTACCTTTGTAAAAGTGGGTATTTAGCACTTACTAGCATGAAGAACAAATATAGACACAGACTGTGCATAGAGATCGATTTAAGATTCAAACTCTTCAAAGTTTCAAAGTTCCTGTGATCACATTACGAATATCCACACGATTGAAAATGTGACATTGATTTTATACAACAGTTCAACAAATGAAAGGTATTAATATTAAGTGATGTTCATTTTAAATACAGTATTGTCAGTATTTTTTGCAACAAAATAATAGCTACGAAACCCGCAGCAGTGTTGGTGAACGAATCTGCAGCTTTGAATCAATGATTCAATGATTCATTCATAATTACAATTGCTTTGTTACTGAATGAATTAATGACTCGATGACTCACTCATAAAGACAGTGACTTACTGCCACCTACTGGCGGTTTTAATTTAAAATTTAAAAGCATCACTTTGTTGTTACCATCATTGCATATTTCTCTATTGAATTTTTTATTTAATTAAAGCATTATTTATTTTCTAAAGGTATCTGTAAAGGTAGAAAGTGCACTGGAAAAATATTAGGGCTGGGACGATACACCTGTCTCCCGAGTCGATATTATCACCATACTTGGGTGCCGATACGATATGTGTTGCGATATTTTTAAGAATTGCGATTCTACAAGTATTGTGATTCGATATTGCGATTTTTTTTTTTTTTTTTTTTTTTTTTTTACACAGGGAAAAGTTAAATCATACACTTATACAGACTGTACATGATGTATAAGATGAGACATATTTACAAAAATCGGGGGGTTTTTTACTGGTCAATTTTGAGATTTTTGGATTTTTGTCTTCAATAACATGTCTTCTTTCAGACTGTGGTGAAAAAAAGTCCGAAATATACATTTAGGTCTTTATTTTACTACACTTTGTCTGTTTGCGTCTGTAGATTTGGCATAAATTCAACAAAAGTTGTCGTTGTAAATCATCCCGCCGATCCGCGATCTCTGTCTGCTCTCTGTCATCACAGGCACCGCTGGAAAGCTCTCTCTTCAATGTACAATGCTGTCGGATCCAAATATGGTCATTTCCTTTTTATCAGCAACCAATCGTGAAAGTAAAAGGGCTGAATGTGCAATATCATTGGCTGATGATAAATCTTTAAAGCCTATTTCTCAAAATGACTTTTCTCTCAAACTCCAAGTCCGAAATCTCCACTTCAGTAGCATCTATATACACCAAACTTTCCAGTCTTGTACCTAGTTATATTATGAAGACATTTACAGAGGGATTTGTAAATATATTATTCCTAGCCTGATTTATATAACATTTTATTCCAAAAAACATGGCGAAAATCATTTTTTTAAGGCTATTGACAGAATATTTTGAAGTAGATATCCATAAATCCCTCTGTAATTTTTTTCCCATCTAATATGTGAACACAATGAAAAAAAATGTTTTAACCTGGCTTTATCCAATACTCAGATTTTGTTTTTTAAATATATACAAATTAGCGCATATTTAATTAGATATTGCCTAATTTGCATATTTAAACATTAAATTACAGAAAACTTGTAATACATTTTTTTCTCATCTTAATGTAGGTAATCAACTGGGAAAATTTCATGGTGATATCTGCTAGTTAAAAATTTTACCCTATTCACCTGTAGTGTCTCGCTTTAACTTTTATCCCAGTACTTCTATGATAATTTGAACTATTGTATCACAGAAATAATGATAGGCTACTATGAGGAAAAGACTGCTGTTTCATGACGACTCTCTCTGGGTCAGCGGCAACACAGATCTGAATGTTGCGATAGGATTTTGTCAAAGGTTTAATAGACAGACGAAATGGAAGAAGATCACGTGGGTGTTTTTTTTTTATTTTTTTATTGCAAGTTAAAACATTGTAGCTTATACAAGGTAAAAGATCAATGACATATATACACAATTATAGACCCATTTCAAATCTTACTTTTATGTCTAAAATACTAGAAAAAGTTGTGTCTGCCCAACTAGGCTCTTTCTTACAAGAAAATGACATCTATGAAAAGTTTCAGTCTGGTTTCAGGCCGCACCATAGCACTGAAACTGCGCTCGTTAAAATCACAAATGATTTACTCTTAGCTTCTGACCAAGGCTGTATCTCAATACTAGTTTTACTTGATCTTAGTGCTGCGTTCGATACTATAGATCACACAATACTCTTAGACCGACTACAAAATTACACTGGTGTTCAAGGACAAGCATTAAGCTGGTTCAGATCATACCTATCTGACCGACACCATTTTGTCTATTTAAATGGAGAAAAATCGATCATAACTCCAGTAAACTATGGAGTGCCGCAAGGATCTGTGTTAGGCCCTCTATTATTCTCAATATATATGCTTTATGTCACCGGGGCGGACTTCGGATGACCCGCCGACCCCGGACTTTAAACACACCACCACCGCGAGGAGCCGACACCACAGGCTCGCAACAGATGGACGACACAGACGCAAGATAAGTTCCGAAGAATAATAATCTTTATTGAACACAAGATATAAAAAGGGCACAAATCTTAATTGAATTCGATGTCTTCTAGGCCTTCGTCGTCATGGGGAACTCTCGTCGGTGCACAGTAGTGGGACAATGACTCAAGAGCTTACTTCGTCAGCAATGCTTCCTCAGGTCTCGGTCAATAAGTAGGAAGGTAAGGATTCTTCTCAGTACAAAGTACTTTCGTCAGTGCACAATAATGAGAGTGGTTTAAAAGCTTACTTTACCAGCGATGCTGCATACTTCAGGACTCAGACGGTAAGTAGGAAGGTAAGAATTCTCCTCAGTACAGAATACTTTTGTCGGTGCACAGTAGTGAGACAGTGATCTAAAAGCTTACTTCACCAGCAATGCTGCATTCTTCAGGACTCAGACGGTGAGTAGGGAGGTAAGGATTCTTCCCAGTACAGGATACTTTCGTCGGTGCACAGTAGTGAGACAGTGATTTAAAAGCTTACTTCACCAGCGATGCTGCATACTTCAGGACTCAGACGGTAAGTAGGAAGGTAAGAATTCTTCTCAGTACAGAATACTTTTGTCGGTGCACAGTAGTGAGACAGTGATCTAAAAGCTTACTTCACCAGCAATGCTGCATTCTTCAGGACTCAGACGGTGAGTAGGGAGGTAAGGATTCTTCCCAGTACAGGATACTTTCGTCGGTGCACAGTAGTGAGACAGTGATTTAAAAGCTCACTTCACCAGCGATGCTGCATACTCCAGAACTCAGACGGTAGTAGGAAGGTAAGGATTCTTCTCAGCACAGGATACTTTCGTCGGTGCACAATAGTGAGACAGTGACTTAAAAGCTTACTTCACCAGCAATGCTGCATGCTTCAGGACTCAGACGGTGAGTAGAAAGGTAAGGTTTCTTCTCCAACAATACATTCCTTCAAGGCTCAAGCAGAGAAGAGGTTAATAGTACTTCACCAGCGTAGCTGTACACTCACAGGGCTCAGGCAGAGAAGAGGTTAATAGTACTTCACCAGCATAGCTGTACACTCACAGGACTCAGGCAGAGAAGAGGTTAATAGTACTTCACCAGCGTAGCTGTACACTCACAGGGCTCAGGCAGAGAAGAGGTTATTAGTACTTCACCAGCGTAGCTGTACACTCACAGGGCTCAGGCAGAGAAGAGGTTAATAATACTTCACCAGCGTAGCTGTACACTCACAGGGCTCAGGCAGAGAAGAGGTTAATAGTACTTCACCAGCGCAGCTGTACACTCACAGGGCTCAGGCAGAGAAGAGGTTAATAGTACTTCACCAGCGTAGCTGTACACTCACAAGGCTCAGGCAGAGAAGAGGTTATTAGTACTTCACCAGCATAGCTGTACACTCACAGGGCTCAGGCAGAGAAGAGGTTAATAGTACTTCACCAGCGTAGCTGTACACTCACAGGGCTCAGGCAGAGAAGAGGTTAATATGGAGAGCAGATATCATACTTTTCACACAGGTGTAAACAGAAGTTGAAGCTACTTCTCAGCAAAAGCACACCGCACATGTGTTCACTTCAAATCCACAGCAATGCATTAATGTGTATCAATAAGGCAAAAGCACTGCAATTCACTCACACAATAAGGCTGATCAGAGACCTCAATCCATTCATTACACTCCCGTGAAGGATACTCGATCTTTGGTTCCTCTTCAACACACTCTGAAACACATAGCTTTCCCAACCGTCAGATCTCTGTTCTCTGCATCCTCTTCAAGCTTTTCAATTGTTTGTAAGATGAAATCAGTTCACTTATCTTTCTCTTTCTCTCCTCAGCGCAGATCCAATCGATCAATCAGTCCAACAGACTTCAATGGGCAGGTTTTCCCCAACGAGGCTTCACCACAGCCGATTTTAACTCTCAATATAGACCACTTCGACAGGAGACCTTCTCACCCCGAGCACTTCACTGCCGAGAATAAACAAACGGAACCAACCACGACAATCCCGACCAACCTCTCAATGGCCCTTTTATGTTTGATTTGTAAAGCGGAAAGCCTATGTGGAGGCTGTGTCTCCCTCTCTCGCACCTGCAGTGCATCAGCGCCAATCAGGCCGGGCAAAATTCCTGCCACACCCGTGCTGCGTTCCAGTCCAAAATTGTCATGCCCTTCACTCGCAAACTTCCCTCCGTCTCGTTCACTCGGATGTACGTCATTGCGAGTGCCCACTACTGGCGGAAACTGCAATGGTCTGAATTGGAACGTCCTAAGCCCTTGATCACTTGGAATCAGCTGTGGAGTTGATTTATTATTTACATTTTTTTTTTTCTTTAAGAATTTGTTTAATGCAGCATCCAAATGTTTATGTGTGTTTGGGTTGTTTTAAACAAAAAATATATATAATTAATATATCATAGAGTTGTCTGTTGTGGTGGTGATTAGATGAGATATGTGGTGACGTCACAATCATACTGCATTGTGGGACATATAGGTGCCTGAAGTGTACATTTGAAGCAGACTCGCTCCCTCGGTCAAAATCGAGGGAACTAGGGTCTGTCCATATAAACTTCCCTCGTCCACTTCGCGAAGTGGAACGCACTTCAAAATGGCGGCAGGGATTCCCCCAAGGGGAAGTGCTTAGGGAAGTTCGCAAGTGCGTGTCTAAAAGTGGACTGGAACGCAGCACCGGAACCGGAGTCAGATGTGTTGCATACAAATCGCTCCCTCAGGAAACTCGTGGTTCAGAAGAAGGGTTCCGCTCGCTAAGCGCTTTTGTCACCCGTGACACTGCCACTTGGAAATATTATAAGGAAACATGGAATTAGTTTCCATTGTTATGCTGATGACACTCAAATATATATTTCATCACTGCCGAATGAAAACGCTAAATTATCCAAATTGACAGAGTGTGTTAAAGATATAAAAGATTGGAGGACGCGCAATTTTCTTTTATTAAATCCAGACAAGACAGAGGTAATACTTATTGGTTCAAAAAACCACCCACAAAACCTCTCACAATACAACTTTAACATAGTAGGATGTCCTGTTACTTTATTCTCTACAGTAAAAGACCTGGGTGTTATACTTGACTGCAACCTGTCTTTTGAAAATCATATTTCATATGTTACAAAAACAGCCTTTTTCCACCTTAGAAACATTGCTAAGCTACGTAATATGCTATCTGTTTCTGATGCAGAAAAGTTAGTTCATGCGTTCATGACCTCGAGACTAGATTACTGTAATGCTTTATTAGCTGGTTGTCCTGCATCCTCAGTAAACAAGCTACAGTTAGTCCAAAATGCCGCCGCTAGAGTTCTTACTAGATCAAGAAAATTTGACCATATAACACCAATTTTATCATCACTGCATTGGTTACCTATTAAGTTCCGTATTAATTACAAGGTATTGCTACTGACTTATAAAGCCCTAAACGGCTTAGCTCCAGTTTATTTAACGGATCTTCTATCGCCCTATAATCCATTGCGCTCTTTAAGATCACTAAATTCAAGGCTTTTGGTCATACCTAGGATATCCAGATCAACCAAAGGAGGGAGATCATTTTCACATTTAGCTCCAAAACTCTGGAATAGCCTTCCTGATACTGTTCGTTGCTCAGACTCGCTCTCCCAGTTTAAAACTAAATTAAAGACGCATCTCTTCAGCCAGGCATTTATATAATATTTTTAATCTTACAGTTAAATCCGGTCTCTAGTTCATAAACGCCAGAGGAGAACTGGCCCCCGACTGAGCCTTGGTTCTCCCAAGGTTTTTTTTTTCTCTCCATTAGGTCACCTGATGGAGTTTTTCGGTTCCTTGCCACTGTTGCCTTTGGCTTGCTCAGTTGGGGATACTTAATTTAATTAATCAATCAACAATACTATTGATCAGCATTACCAAACGTGGACGTTTTACACTAGAAACTAACACTGATGTACTATTTTATTTAATACTGTGAAGCTGCTTTGATACAATCTGTATTGTGAAAAGCGCTATATAAATAAAGTTTACTTGACTTGACATACAGAAGAGAGAGGGACATACAGAACACTAAAAAAAAAAGAAAAGAAAAGAAAAAGAAACCAACTAAATATTAATATATCAATATAGTGATGTATGCAGGTACATTGGTAAGTTTAAGCAATGAGATATTTTAGTGATATAGAGGCAATTTAAGAGAGTCATAGTAATTGTGACAGAGTTGTAGTAAAAGTAGTATGCATACTACTAATAATAATAATAATTATAACAAAAATAATAATAGTAGTAGCAATAGTAGTGGTAGTAGTAGTAACAATAATATTCATGATAATAATAGTAGGAGTAGTGGTAGCACTGTAATCTATAATAATAATAGTAGTAATTATAATAATAATAATAATAATAATACTATATTTTAGGCCAGTCAATACAATTATTGTAGATAAACACTATTTTCTAGGCCTGGGGGCCACTCCACCACTGCCAGTGTGCACGACCAACAGGTCGTGGGTGTTTGAATGGAGATCACAGTCATTTAAAGATGAATCGTGCAGCTCTACTGTCTTATCTCTCTCTCAGCATATGAGTAGCGCTGCGCGTCTTGCAAGGGCTTTTCAGTGCATTCAGTCTCAATACGCTTTCATGTGTCCACTTATATTACGTCACTCAACACTCAAAGATAACGACACATTTCATCCTCTGTTGAAACGAAAGTTTCTAACTTCAGTCAACCTCATCTACAAGCAAGGGCAAATATAAAGCAATTTAATTTGAATTAATATTGATTCTGTAATAAAAAAATCTATTTTAAAATCGTTTAAAGAAAATCGCGATTTTTTTTCTCCCAGCCCTAAAACATATTGTCCCTTTCTGAAAAAGGTGTGACTGCAGAGATGTACACAAAAGGGTGTTAAAAGCCTTAGGCATGCCACTCTAAAAAGTTTGAGAACCACTGGTCTATATGATATCCATTTAAACAACATAAACTAAACAATATATAGACTGAAATCGCGAAATGGCCTTAAACAATATTAAATTGTGAGCGAGACTTCTCAGCAATGAACAGGGCAAGTGATTTTAAACCATAATGCAAGAAAGCACAATTTGAAAATTGTCAGTTAATCTTCTCTTGTGCTATCTTCCAAAATGGTTATGTAAGTTTGTTTCTATTTCAGATTAAAACTGACATGTGAAATAAACTTCAAGGAGAGCACCTTGCTGCACGCTTAAGCATTAGTAAACGCACCTGAAGCCGATCCGTAAGGCAGGCCTTAGAAAGTGGTTTTCAAAGCAGAGAAAAATGAATTGCTCAGACAGAAACTGTCAACTTTGTAAATAGTTTTCATTATGAAAATATTTGTTCAAGATTGAAGTAAAATTTTATGAATTTATGCATAAATATGAATTTCTACATTTTTTCTAAATTATTTGTTAAAGATATTGATTATTGTCTGTAATAAATAGAGTTCATAAACCTCTGTTTGACTAGTTTATTCTGAACCCCCTCAATAAGCGCCGCTTCGCCCTGCCCACCACAGTAATTTTCATACTCACAATCTATAGGTCAGAAGACTTCTTCATGGTCTGTTCAGTTCAGTTTTTTAGAAATCAAAGACTTTTGGCTGGCAAGCTTCTTAGTTTCAATTACATATAGTTTTATTATTTACAGATTAACTAGATTACAAAAAGGCATACTTGTAACAGGACAATTGCATATTTTCCACAACAATAGTTATAAGCATGATTGGATGATGTGAAGAGGTGACAACTGCTTTCATATACAAATCTGTTGAGCAGAAAGGAGAAATTCATATATATCTTATCATTTATATCAGTGTATCCTGAACTGAGAGACTGAAGAGTGTCATTGTTCTCTACAGGTTGTGGGATTGTGGTGTTACAGATGCAGGTTGTGCTGCTCTGACTTCAGCTCTGAGATCAAACCCCTCACACCTGAGAGAACTGGATCTGTCTGAGAATAAAGTAGGAGATTCAGGAGTCAAGCAGCTTTCTGATCTACTGCAGGATCCTCACTGTAAACTGGAGATACTGTGGTAAGATTGTATAAAATGTCCCAACACAGTCCTCTATTTTAATGGTAAATAATGATTGCCATAAAAAAAAAATAAAAAAAAAAAATAAAAAAATCTACTGTGAAATTACTAATGGAAATGTTGATTTTTATTTTCATTAGTTTTTTTTCCAATGTGTCTGACATAATTTTACAATATTAATGACAGATTAAACATGACTGGATGATGTAAAGATGTGACAGCCATGTTCATATACAGATATGTTGATGAATTTTGGGTACGTGCATAAAAAAAAAAAATGAATATTTGGTTACACTTTATTTTAAGGTGTCATTGTTACAGTGTAATTATATATTTAAGTACTGAGTAATATTAAGCAACTACATGTACTTACTATAGGGTTAGGGTAGGATTAGGATTTGTCTGAGGGTTAGTTACGTGTACTTATGCATAATTTTCTGTTATTACTATGGTAAGTTCATGTAACAGATGTAACAAGGACACTGTTAAATAAAGTGTTATTGAATATTTTTGTAATTTTTATGATATGGAAACTAATCAAGCAGTTTGTAGAAGCTGGTCTGAACCTTAGACTGGACCTGTTAATGGTGCCGTGGTTTAAGTGTCTGATTGTGAAGTTCTGCTTATCTGAGCTGTAGATCCTGAACTGAGAGACTGAAGAGTGTCATTGTTCTCTACAGGTTGTGGGGTTGTGGTGTTACACATGAAGGTTGTGCTGCTCTGAGATCAGCTCTGAGATCAAACCCCTCACACCTGAGACAACTGAATCTGTCATTTAATAAAGTAGGAGATTCTGGAGTCAAGCAGCTTTCTGATCTACTGCAGGATCCTCACTGTAAACTGGAGATACTGTGGTAAGATTTTATAAAAGTCTCAATGTCGTCTGTTTCTCTCCTGTGGTGAATAATGAATGATATACAACAATAATATATACAAAAAAGGTTTACCATCAAGTAACTGAAAAGGATGTTTAATCTTCAGTGGATTCTTTCCAAAGCTTCTGAGCTCATTTCACTTTTGAATGTTTTTGATGGTTATAAGATTGGATGATGTGAAGAGGTGACAACTGCTTTCATATACAAATCTGTTGAGGAGAAATTCATATATATCTTATCATTTATATCAGTGTTTCCTGAACTGAGAGACTGAAGAGTGTCATTGTTCTCTACAGGTTGAGGGATTGTGGTGTTACAGATGAAGGTTGTGCTGCTCTGACTTCAGCTCTGAGATCAAACCCCTCACACTTGAGAGAACTGGATCTGTCTGAGAATAAAGTAGGAGATTCTGGAGTCAAGCAGCTTTCTGATCTACTGCAGGATCCTCACTGTAAACTGGAGAAACTGTGGTAAGATTTTATAAAATTTCCCAACATAGTCCTCTATTTTAATGGTAAATATTGATTGCCATACAAATAAATAAATAAATAAATAAATCTACTGTGAAATTACTAATGGAAATGTTGATTTTTATTTTCATTCGTTTTTTTTCCAATGTGTCTGACATAATTTTACAATATTAATGACAGATTAAACATGACTGGGTGATGTAAAGATGTGACAGCCATGTTCATATACAGATATGTTGATGAATTTGGGGTATTTGCATAAAAAAAAATTAATATTTGGTTACACTTTATTTTAAGGTGTCATTGGTACAGTGTAATTATATATTTAAGTACTGAGTAATATTAAGCAACTACATGTACTTACTATAGGGTTAGGGTAGGATTAGGATTTGGTTGAGGGTTAGTTACGTGTAATTATGCATAATTTTCTGTTATTACTATGGTAAGTTCATGTAACAGGTGTAACAAGGACACTGTTAAATAAAGTGTTATTGAATATTTTTGTAATTTTTATGATATGGAAACTAACTAATCAAGCAGTTTGTAGAAGCGGGTCTGAACCTTAGACTGGACCTGTTAATGGTGCCGTGGATTAAGTCTCTGATTGTGAAGATTTGCTTATCTGAGCTGTAGATCCTGATCTGAGAGACTGAAGAGTGTCATTGTTCTCTACAGGTTGAGGGATTGTGGTGTTACAGATGAAGGTTGTGCTGCTCTGAGATCAGCTCTGAGATCAAACCCCTCACACCTGAGACAACTGAGTCTGACAGGAAATAATATAAGATACTCAGATGTGAAGCTGCTCTCTGATCTGAAGGAGGATCCACATTATAAACTGGAGACGCTTCTGTGAGTAGTGATGATTTAAACTGTTCATATTTTAATTGAAAGTTAATTTAGTTTCTTAGCTTTCTTTCATTGTGATGGTGAATTACTCACTATAAACATGTCTAATAAGAGTTTAATTCTTAATTCTCTTTAATAGTTTATAGCAACAATTAAATATCTTCAAGTTTCTTTTTATTTCAAACAATTCAATATTTTGCTTTTATCATTGTCAATGTCAATTGCAATAAAAGATAATGGTAAATATGTATCACTAGTTCCCTTTCGTGGTCACTCCGAGTTACGTCGGATGACGACGATTGGGGTTTCGCCTAGAAGCCTATCACCTTCGAGTATATAAAACGAGCCAATGGCAATGAAATGCCATGGGTCTGCGGAATTTGCATAGCGTATCTCCGCCCACCGCAGGGGGTATATAAGGAAGTACGCTGCAATATTGCAGATATGTTTTCGCTTCGGAGTCGAGAACTTCTCCACTCCTGCAAGCCATTCTGAGTTAGTCTTCTCATCCCTTCGAGACGAGCGAACTCTCCGGTGTTGGTGTGACGGCGGTTTCAGCGAGTGCTCACTACCCTGCTGATCTGTTCAGTGATCTGACAGATAGTGTGTTTCTCCCTGTTCGCTTCAGCATCCGCAGAGTTTTTCCTCTCACAAAAAGAGCATTGCACGCGGCACGTCTTTTTAAAGATGCCTCGCCCGTGCACTTCTGGTTGCGGTCGCGACATATTTTTCTCTGATGGGCACAATCTCTGCTTAGCGTGTTTGGGTGTTGATCACGCTAAAGCAGCGTTTGTGGATGACTCATGTTCTCACTGCGGGAACATGACCATCTCCATGCTGCGGTCGAGACTCAATGAGCTCGTCAGAGCGAGAGTCCCCTCATCCACACCCCGATCTACGGTCTCCCCTGGAGGCTGTACTTCGGCTGGTGGCCAGGGTGACCTGAGGGTAACTGTGTGGGACATACCGCCGACACGTCCACGGTCCACACACCCCTCTTCAGCATCAGGACCCGCGAGTGTCCAAACTGAGACCGCTGGTCCCTCTTCGGAGGCCCCGTGTGTTTCGTTTGGCGCTCCAGAGGAAGATACGATGTCGATCGCTGCATCACAAGGTGGGCGTGAGTCCTCGGGAAGTGAGGATTCGGCTGTGTTGCCGCCCTCGGGCGCGCCAGCATTGCCCGAGTCTGATCCCGAGCTGACTGCCATGCTTTCCCGGGCAGCCGCGGCCATTGGGCTCGAGTGGTCCCCGCCACCCGATCCAGTGCGCTCGCGGCTGGATGATTGGTTTTTGGGAGTGGCCGCTGACCCTCGTCGCCGCCCAACCCCAATACCATTCTTCCCGGAAGTGCATGAGGAAGTCACGCGGTCCTGGAAGGCTCCCATGTCTTCCCGTGATCGTTCGTCGGCTTTCTCCGCCTTTCCTCCCCTCGATAAGGCTGATGCTTGTGGGTACACTGGGATTCCCACGGTTGAACGTTCTGTCGCGATGCAGCTGTGTCCGGCAAGCGCTTCATCACGTGGTGATCCTAAGCACCCGTCCAAAGCCTGTAGATTTTCGTCCACTATGGTTGCGAAATCTTACAGAGCGGCGGGACAGGCAGCTGCCTCTTTGCATGCCATGGCCATCTTACAGGTCTATCAGGCCAAGATGCTTCGTGACATGCACGAGGGTAGGACAGACCCAGGGCTCTTCGATGAGCTGCGCGCCGCCACCGACCTCGCTCTCCGGGCGACGAAGGTGACCGCGCGCTCCCTGGGTCTGGTGATGTCCACAGCTGTGGTCCAGGAGCGACATCTATGGCTGAACCTGGCTGATATGCGTGAGCCCGAGCGGACTCGTCTGCTCGACGCTCCCATATCCCAGGCCGGCCTTTTCGGCGGTGCGGTCGAGGATTTTGCCCAACAGTTCTCGACCGCCCAGAAGCAGACTGAGGCGATTAAGCACATTCTGCCCCGACGCTCTGCTGCTCAGCCGTCGGTACAGAATCCTCAGCCTGCTCGCCGCCGAGGGCGCCCTCCCGCGGCTCCCGCCCCTCCCGCACGGCCCCAGCAGCAGCCTTCATCTGGGCCGCGTCGTGGAGGAAGCCGTAGGAAGGCGCCACAGCCCTCTCCAGCCCCGCAGCCCGCTAAACGCCAGGCTAAGCGGCGCTCCTGAGACGGGCCGCTCAGGATTGGCATTTCCTTCTTTTGTTCTCCACTCTCCAATCTTTTGTTCTCCACTCCCCGCTGCTCGTCCAACGACGAGCAGCACCCTAATGTGGTTAAAGACAGAATCGAATTCCCCAATCCTGAGCCCACAGAGCCCGAGGGCCGCAGTGCGCGCCACCCTCGGGTCCCGCCACTGTTCCAGAGGTGTGGGATGACAGCACGCGCCGCCCACGGGCCACGCTCCTCTCATCCCCCTCTGTCGCCAGACCCCTGCCAGAGCACGCCCCCGTGGGACGCGCGCCCTCCCCTGGCCTCCTCTGGCAGGACGCGGTTAATGACCGTGCCCCCGCACAGGGCCGCTATGCCACCCTCGCCGGTGCCGGTCATTCCGCCTCGCTGCCCCACCGACGGTACGTCTGTGGTTCGTATGACCCCGCTGGTGCACTTTCTGGAAGCCTGGCTAGAGCTTCCCAGACTGTCCCGCTGGGTCGCGAGAACCATCAGGCTCGGCTACGCGATTCAGTTCGCGCGATCTCCTCCCCGCTTCAGGGGAGTCCGCTTCACTATGGTCGGTGGCAATGCCCCTGTCATGAGAGCGGAGGTCGACACCCTACTGGCGAAGGGTGCGATCGAGATTGCCCCTCCAGCCGAGATGAAGTCCGGCTTCTACAGCCCTTACTTCATTGTACCCAAGAAGTCCGGTGGGTTACGGCCAATCCTCGACCTGCGCGTCTTGAACCGCTCCCTTCACAGGCTGCCGTTCAAGATGCTAACGGCCAAACACATCCTCCAGTGTGTGCGGCCGCAGGATTGGTTTGCAGCGATCGACCTGAAGGACGCCTACTTCCATGTCTCCATTTTACCTCGACACAGACCGTTTCTACGGTTTGCTTTCGAGGGGCGGGCATACCAGTACGCGGTTCTCCCTTTCGGGCTAGCCCTGTCTCCTCGCGTCTTTACGAAGGTCGTCGAGGCAGCCCTTGTTCCCCTCCGGGAACACGGGGTTCGCATCCTGAACTATCTCGACGACTGGCTGATCCTAGCTCACTCTCGAGACCAGGTTTGCGAACACAGGGACCTAGTGCTCCGGCACCTAGTTCGTCTGGGCCTTCGGGTCAACTGGGAGAAGAGCAAACTCTGCCCCATGCAGAGGATCTCTTTTCTCGGTATGGAGATCGACTCGGTCGCCATGTGCGCGCAGCTTACGAGCGAGCGCGCGCAGTCACTGCTGACTTGTCTTCGTCAGTTCGAGGGCAAGAGTGCGGTTCCACTGAAACTTTTTCAGAGGCTCCTGGGGCATATGGCATCCGCAGCCGCAGTAACGCCGCTGGGATTGCTTCATATGAGACCGCTTCAGCTTTGGCTTCGCGATCGAGTCCCGAGGTGGGCATGGCAACACGGCATGCTCCAAGTCCCAGTGACTCCAGCCTGCCGTCAGACCTTCACCCCGTGGGCGAACCTCAATTTTCTACGGGCCGGAGTGCCCTTAGAACGAGTTTCCCGGCATGTTGTTGTATCAACAGATGCCTCCAACACGGGCTGGGGCGCCATGTGCAATGGTCATGCTGCCGCGGGCTCCTGGACAGGACCCCAGCGCCTTTGGCATGTCAATTGCCTCGAGTTGCTGGCTGTACGTCTCGCCCTGCACCGCTTCCGGGCGTTGCTCAGAGGTCAGCACGTACTTGTCCGATCAGACAATACCGCAACAGTAGCGTACATCAACCATCAAGGTGGTCTACGCTCCCGCCGTATGTCGCAACTCGCTCGCCACCTCCTCATATGGAGTCAGAAGCATCTGAGGTCGCTTTGAGCCATTTATATCCCGGGACACCTGAACCAGGCGGCCGACGAGCTGTCTCGAGTTCGGCCTCTCGCTGGAGAATGGCGACTCCATCCCCAGTCGGTCCAGCTGATTTGGGATCAGTTCGGCGACGCACAGGTAGACCTGTTTGCCTCCCACGACTCGTCCCATTGCGACCTGTTTTATTCCCTGACCGAGGGCACGCTCGGCACGGATGCACTGGCGCACAGCTGGCCGCGGGGCCTACGCAAGTATGCGTTTCCCCCAGTGAGCCTCCTTGCGCAGACCTTGCGCAAGATCAGGGAGGACGAGGAGCAGGTCATTTTGGTTGCCCCGTATTGGCCCAACCGGACCTGATTCTCCGAACTAGTACTCCTCGCGACAGCACCTCCCTGGCCAATTCCTCTGAGGAAGGACCTCCTTTCTCAGGGACGGGGCACCTTATGGCACCCTCGTCCCGATCTTTGGAACCTCCACGTGTGGCTCCTGGACGGGACGAGGCAGGTTTGAGTACCCTACCACCTGCGGTGGTGGCTACCATCACTTCCGCTAGAGCATCGTCCACGAGACATGCCTATGCGTTGAAGTGGAACCTCTTCGTCAACTGGTGTTCTTCTAAACATCAAGAACCCACGAAATGCCCGATCAGTGTCGTGCTTTCCTTCCTGCAAGATGGGTTGGAGCGAAGGCTGTCTCCCTCCACCCTGAAAGTGTATGTTGCCGCCATTGCCGCACATCACGAAGCAGTCGATGGTAAGTCTTTGGGGAAGCACGACCTGATCGTCAGGTTCCTGAGGGGAGCGAGGAGACTAAATCCTCCTCGTCCTCCCCTCGTTCCCTCTTGGGACCTCTCAGTGGTTCTAACTGCCCTGCAGAGTGCTCCGTTTGAGCCTTTGCAATCAGTGGAGCTTAAGTTCCTGTCAATGAAGACAGCGCTCCTGGTTGCACTGGCCTCCATCAAGAGGGTAGGGGACCTGCAGGCATTTTCGGTTGACGAAGCGTGCCTGGAATTCGGGCCGGCTGACTCTCACGTGATCCTGAGACCCCGGCTTGGATATGTGCCCAAGGTTCCTACCACACCCTTTCGAGACCAGGTAGTGAACCTGCAAGCGCTGCCCTTGGAGGAGGCAGACCCAGCCTTGGCACTGCTCTGTCCAGTACGCGCCCTCCGTGCTTACGTAGACAGAACGCGGTGTTTCAGGACCTCAGACCAGCTCTTTGTCTGTCATGGTGGGAAGCTGAAGGGAAAGGCTCTCTCAAAGCAAAGGTTATCTCACTGGATAGTGGATACCATTGCTTTGGCATACCAGCAGCAAGGTCGTCCGTGCCCCCTTGGTGTGAAAGCCCACTCCACACGTAGTGTGGCTTCCTCTTGGGCTCTAGCGCATGGCGCCTCGCTAACAGACATTTGTAGAGCTGCAGGCTGGGCGACACCCAACACATTCGCGAGATTCTATAATCTCCGAGTAGAGCCAGTTTCTTCTCATGTACTCGCTTCAACCAGCCGGTGCTAGATTCTGCTCAGGTGTCTTCGCTTGCTCGCCATTCCTCTCCACGGACGGGATACGTGCGATATTTCTCTCAGGTGAGTCTGATAAGCTCTGAGTTCCTCCAGCACTGGTTACGTCATCGCCTGAGTTATGCCAAATTCCATAACACAGCTTTTGCGCTTGACTAGGTGCCTCCATGTGCATGGTTCCCCCTCTGGGCGACCCCCACATGTGTATTCCGCTGTAAGTCTCCTTGTGAGCGTGTGTCTTTCCCTTGGCAAGCCACCCTTGCCACCCCTGGGGTTTAAAATTCCACCTGCGGCTGGACACCCCAGTGATCTGCCATATGCAGCCCTCTGGGTCATATGTGTATTCTAAGTCCCCCCCATCAATGGCTGGGCATAATTGCATATTTCTCTCTGGAGATATGCTTCCCAGTGTACCTTGGTATCCCTGTGTTAAGTAGGACTCCTTCGTTCGTGCTAGTCTCACAACAGGGAGCTCTGACTTACGCAGGGCACTGGAAGACAGCCGAGGTGGCGTGATTAGACTGGAACCCCAATCGTCGTCATCTGACGTAACTCGGAGTGACCACGAAAGGGAACGTCTCGGTTACGGATGTAACCCTCGTTCCCTGAGTGGGAACGGAGACGTTACGTCTTCCTGCCACTTCCGCTGTATCGCTGAAAAACACCTGGGGCCAGTCTCGACTCCTCAGCGAAGACATATCTGCAATATTGCAGCGTACTTCCTTATATACCCCCTGCGGTGGGCGGAGATACGCTATGCAAATTCCGCAGACCCATGGCATTTCATTGCCATTGGCTCGTTTTATATACTCGAAGGTGATAGGCTTCTAGGCGAAACCCCAATCGTCGTCATCCGACGTAACGTCTCCGTTCCCACTCAGGGAACGAGGGTTACATCCGTAACCGAGACGTTTCTTTATCATAAATAAACCTGACCTGGTGACACAGAAAGAGGACAGTCATACAGGGTTATAGATAAGGGTCAAGGGTCATCATTCATGGTGCCTTAGAAGCAAAATCAAAATCTGAATGTTTAAAAACAGCTTTAACAATCATGTATCACTTAATCATCCAAGTAGTTTCTTTTAGTTGTTCTAAAGTTGATAATGCAATAATGTCTCACATGTTTGACTGTCTGTGTTTTACTTACAGGTTTTAGATGTTAGTCTGACCTTCTCTGGATCAGCTGATGGAGAATAAAGAGCCTCTACAGACACAATCACATTCAACAGAATCAACAAACACAAACCCACAGTGATCATCACACACACATGTGTTTGTGTAACTTTACAGAATGATCCAATCATTCATCCAAAGTCAAACCAGGAAACCTTCAACTGGATGAAACTGGATAAATATTCTGAATGTTCAGATCCAATCTGACCTCTGACCTATAATGCCTGAATCATAATCATACACTGTTCGTTCGTTGGGCAGAGGAGAACTGAGCAACTGAGTCTGGTTTCTGCCAAGGTTTTCTTCTCCATTCTGTCACTGATGGAGTTTGAGTTCCTGCACTGTCGCCTCTGGCTTGCTTAGTTGAGGACACTTAATATTCAACAATATTATTGATCTGCATTGACACCATTATATGAGAACTGAACTGAGCTGGACGATGACATCACGGTTTTCTCCAGAGCGGCTGTATAGATAAATGAACTAAAGTAATAACTTTTTTACAACAGAAATGAATCAACACTGAACTTACTTAAGCTGGACTGTGGTATTATTTTCTTCTAGATCTGCTGTACAGCAGGAACAAACTTTGTTGCATTATTTTCCTGTTATCACTGTAAAGCTGCTTTGAAAACATCTGTATTGTAAAAAGCGCTATATAAATAAAGGTGACTTGACTTTTGTTTCTACAGAAGTGACATTTATACTGCAAACGCACTACTACAAACATCTCCATATATAATATTTATTTAATGTGAGTAATTCAGCCCACAAAACATATTCAAATGCCTTTGATTATAGTAACATTCACAATTAAATCATCTATTGTCTATTATTTCTTTTTTATTTAACCCTCTGGGGACCAAAAACGCGCCTGCGCGTTTTGCTCGTTTTTTTTTTTTAGCAATGAAAATAAACACTAAATGCTCTGTTAATTTTGATCTTTCATTTTCGTGTAATACATCAGTCGATCCTGTTCAGTTTCTATTTTTTTTCTGTATACTCACAATAAAAATAAAGTGTTTTGCTTTTTGACAAATAAAGAAAAATTAACATGATGCGATTTCTGCCTTCTCTCTGTCAGTAAACTCCCATTTGAAACGCGTTCGAAAATGATCTATAACTCCGCAAAAATTCAGTCAAACAGGCAAACAGACCCACGGGCATAAAGCTTGAGATCGCATCTTTTAAATGAAGTAATTTATATAAAAAACAAATATTCTCAGCTTCTGTAATCTGTATAAAAAGAGAGCGACTCCAGTCGAGCTCATTACGAGCCATTCAAAAGTAATTTGACCACTCCCCGGAGAGCGCGTGCTATTCAAACGCAAATTCTGAGAACCATTTCAGTCTGTGAAACGCCCCCACATCAGCTGTAAACAAAGCGCGTCGCAATCGAGTGAGGCATAATATAACCTACCTTATGGAGAAAAGTTTCCTCAGAACAGTGCTGATATGAGGAGCAATATCTCCTGATATGAGGAGCAGATCCCGCTGAGGAGTGAGTTAGGCTGTTTTCTTTTCTCAAGTGTTGATGTGGAATAACGTTATGGAATAACGTTAGTGTAGGCCTATGCAAACCGCAAAAAGATGAATCGCATTTCTATAATATGACTCGCCTTTCTGTGAGATGAATGAAGGGTACATATTTGTAAAGACTGTTTAGCCTAAATATGAATCGCGCGTCTGTGTGTGAAAGAATAAACTGCTTTGCTAAAGCCTACTGAGATGAGTAAAAATCGACTGGAATATGTTGAAATAAAATTAGCATTTATATGCCCTAATATTTCATAAAAACAACGTTACAGTCAGTCACTTGTTGACTAGATTTGGGTACAGTTTTTAGGCTACTGTAGAATATACTGCCACATCAAATAAGCTTTTTAAATTAATAAGCTGTTTAGCAATTTCTGCTCATATCTAACGTTATATATATATATATATATATATATATATATATATATATATATATAACTATATATATATAACTATATATATATATAACTATATATATATAACTATATTATTTATATATATTATATATATTTATATATATTATATATATATATATATATATTTGCTATATTCAAACTAATGAATACATATGATAAAATGTAGGCCTATAATCTTTTTTCTTTTTCTTTTTTACAAAGAAAGAGTACACTTGAAATATTTTTGAAATTGTAATTATTGTTGTAATTGTAACATTTTTAATAAAATAGCAAAACATATTTACAAGATAGATGTAAGCGAAATCTTAAATGGTCAGTATAAGTCTTCTTCTAAATACATCTTTTGTCCTTGCATTGTGGCTCAGTCAGTGTCACACCTGAATGAATGGCTAATTATGCAGAGTCATTATGCAGAGTGGGTGGGACATTGTAATCTAAGGTGTAAACTACTCCTCCCCCTCGCATATTGGCTTTCCAAGCAAAACCTGTTTTACACCATTTAAATCAATGTATTTTTTTTTGTGAACGATAAAGCAAGACTATTTTCACATAATTTTGAAGCTAGAACTCAAAGGGACAACATCAATTAGTCAAAAGTCTTGTGGACACATATTTAATGTGTTTTGTGGTCTTAATTCAGCAACTTTCATTTAATTTTTTTCCAATAACCACGCATAAACATTATTCTCTTAAAAATACAAACATCTACATACACGTTGCTCACATATTATGGTAGCCCTGTTTGTGCTATATAGAGTGAATTTACACCTTTGCCATTAACATGTTTATAAATAACTGAAAAAAGCACAAATGTCAGAGCATGTCAGAACATCTCAAGGACCCCAAAAACAGCTTGGTCCCCAGAGGGTTAAAAGCAATGATGCATCGCCACTTTTAAATGTTGTACATTTATTTTTTAAATTTGAATTCATGACCTATGGACACTTTTCAGTATATAAATGGTTAATCATGTTTCATTTTCATTTAGAATTGCAGAATATACATTCAATACTTATTTGCAGCTGTATCATACAAATAAATAGTTAATAAATCATATATTGTGATTTCTGGATTTTTTTTTTTTTTTGATTATGTCTCTCACAGTGGACATGCACCTACGATGACAATTTCAGACCTCTCCATGATTTCCAAGTGGGAGAACTTTCAAAATAGCAGGGTGTTCAAATACTTATTTTCCTCACTGTATATCTTATCATTTATATCAGTGTTTCCTGAACTGAGAGACTGAAGAGTGTCATTGTTCTCTACAGGTTGAGGTATTGTGGTGTTACAGAAGAAGGTTGTGCTGCTCTGAGATCAGCTCTGAGATCAAACCCCTCACACCTGACAGAACTGGATCTGTCAGGGAATGATCTAAGAGACTCAGATGTGAAGCCGCTCTCTGATCTGAAGGAGGATCCACATTATAAACTGGAGACGCTTTGGTGAGTAGTGATGATTAAAACTGTTCATATTTTAATTGAAAGTTAATTTAGTTTCTTAGTTTTCTTTCATTGTGATGGTGAATTACTCACTATAAACATGTTTAATAAGAGTTTAATTCTTAATTCTCTTTAATAGTTTATAGCAACAATGAAATATCTTCAAGTTTCTTTTTATTTCAAACAATTCAATATTTTGCTTTTATCATTGTCAATGTCAAATGCAATAAAAGATAATGGTAAATATGTATCACTAGTTTCTTTATCATAAATAAACCTGACCCAGTGACACAGAAAGAGGACAGTCATACAGGGTTATAGGGTCAAGGGTCATCATTCATGGTGACTTAGAAGCAAAATCAAAATCTGACTGTTTAAAAACAGCTTTAACAATCATGTATCGCAGTATTATATTATAATCTCTCACTTAATCATCCAAGTAGTTTCTTTTAGTTGTTCTAAAGTTGATAATGCAATAATGTCGCACATATTTGACTGTCTGTGTTTTACTTACAGGCTTTAGATGTTAGTCTGACCTTCTCTGGATCAGCTGATGGAGAATAAAGAGCCTCTACAGACACAATCACATTCAACAGAATCAACAGACACAAACCCACAGTGATCATCACACACACATGTGTCTGTAACTTACAGATGATCCAATCCTTCATCCAAAGTCAAACAAGGAAACCTTCAACCAGATGAACTGGATAAATATTCTGAATGTTCAGATCCAATCTGACCTCTGACCTGTAATGCCTGAATCATAATTATACACTGTTTGTTCGTTGGCCAGAGGAGAACTGAGCGACTGAGTCTGGTTTCTGCCAACGGTTTCTTCTCCATTCTGTCACTGATGGAGTTTGAGTTCCTGCCACTGTCGCCTCTGGCTTGCTTAGTTGGAGAAACTTAATATTCAACAAAATTATTGATCTGCATTGACACCATTATATGAGAACTGAACTGAGCTGGACGATGACATCACGGTTTTCTCCAGAGCGGCTCTATAGATAAATGAACTAAAGTAATAACTTTTTTACAACAGAAATGAATCAACACTGATCTTACTTAAAGTGTAAGTTGCAGGTTAAATTTTTCACGAAGATAATGCAATGTGTTTATTAAACTTAAAGATAAGAACCGCCCACCATTGTTTTTTATAGCAAAATGCTGATATAATATGAAAAGTTGGCACTTTTAACAGTGGTTTTAACCGCTCCCGCTCCCGCTCCCTTCCACTAGATGGGGCGTGACGTCATAAGAGGAACTCACTAGTAGAGTTACCGTACGCTAGCAGCTATATTCGCCTTACATAACTTCAGAAAAGTTGGTTGTATGTTTTATTTGATAAAAAAAATTATGGATAAAATAACTCCATTGTAAACATACTCGTGTGTGCTGACTTCAAGGGGACCGTGATCCAGCCTGAAATGAGAATAAGCTATTCGCAAAACAAACGGGTTCAGGCACGTTAGATCAGCCGGTCGCAGGTCGAGCTGTTGCACTAAACTCCAAAACGCGTTCACCTCACGGCAGCACATACTCTCCACTGCTGATTCAACTGGGTGGCATAGCCCACACAAACACAGTGATGGGGACATCGATCTCTCTTTTTCTTTTCTGACAATAAACATCGCTAATTAAATCGTGAGAAATTGATAACGCGTGGATTGAGGAAGGGTATTACATGACGTTTGAGGCGTGTGTGCATCTCTAACGTTGCAGCTCTGATTTGGACTGACTTACTGTAAGTTAATAATGTCTTCAGTCGTTGTCCCTCCTTGCTATTCTACATGACGGCAATATTTTGAAAAGACTTGCTTGTTCCGTTATATTATCTGGGTTAAGTTTGCACCAGGCTAGACTATCTCTAACGTAGCTAACGTTACTCACCTGGCCAACCCTCCACTAATTCTCCTCACACCAAGCATTAATAACTCTTTGAGTGCCATGGCTCCCCTCTCTCACGCCTGACCGGTTAAAAATTGTAGGGCTGTGGTCCATAAAGAATTTGATGGTTTCCCACATCCTCAGTCGTTCTCCAAATAGCCATAATACAGTAGGAATCTAGCAGAGTATGGGTTGCGAGTTCCTCTTATGACGTCATCACCCAGTAACTGAAAAAACACGCTACCTTTGAAGAAACCCCAATAAATGTTATTTTAACGCATTTTAAGACAGAAATAATTAAATATATACATATAGAGCACTTTAATTTACACATTAACCCTCTGGGGACCAAAAACGCGCCCGCGCGTTTTGCTCGTTTTTTTTTTAGCAATGAAAAATAAACACAAAATGCTCTGTTAATTTTGATCTTTAATTTTCGTGTTATACATCAATCGATCCTGTTCAGTTTCTATTTTTTTTTCTGTATACTCACAATAAAAATAAAGTGTTTTGCTTTTTGACAAATAAAGAAACTTTAACATGATGCGATTTCTGCCTTCTCTCTGTCAGTAAACTCCCATTTGAAACGCGTTCGAAAATGATCTATAACTCCGCGAAAATTCAGTCAAACAGGCAAACAGCTTGAGATCGTAGCTTTTAAATGAAGTAATTTATATAAAAAACTAATATTCTTAGCTTCTGTAATCTGTATACAAAGAGAGCGACTCCAGTCGAGCTCATTACGAGCTCATTGACTTTAATTCATTCACGCCTACTCACGGAGCGCGCTATTCACAAGATAATGTGTTAAGCCATCTATGCAAAACAGGTAAACGCCCCCAAGCAAATGCATTAAACGCTTCAAGTTTCATCATTCAGTCACCTGCGTGTTGGGAAGATGCACGGTACACCGGTGCAGAAGCCCTTCAGCTCGTCCTGGATACTAGCGACGAAGAGTCCAGATTTTCATTAGAAGAGGAGCGCGACTACTCTGATGACGTCCGTTTGTATTTTGAAGAGCGAATTGATCCAGCCGTGGATAGAATTTCGGATGAGTAAGTATTTATTCTTACTTGCATTAGTTGACAAGCTATTCAAAACATGAGCTTACATATTATACTGGGTGGACTTGCCATCCAGAGTATTGACATTTGATATCTACCTATATTCAACACGATCTAATGAAAGTGCATATCTATACCATGAATTTAATATCTCGTACCATTTCAACGTCAAAAATGTTTTGTTTTGTTTTGTTTTTTTGTGTACATATGCTACACCCCTTGGTTAAGAAAATTTGTATTTGTATGTGTAGCCTAGCAGTAAATGATATGTTTAGATCATTATGTATGAAAGATAGAATTTAGAAATTATTTTAGAAAGTAGGCCTAGTAGGTGTTTAGATTATATTTTGACTATATAAATGCTGCCTCATTATCATTAACGATGCATGCTCGCAAATATCAGTTGTAAATGTGTGTAAATGTGCTGAAATGTGTAAATATACCCAGTTAATGAAGTGCACAAATGTGTTAGGCTAATGTTTGCGGTGTGCCTCTCCGGTAATGGCCCATTGACACGCATATAGGCTTATTGCACGCGTCTAAAATTATTTACATCAGTTATTCATTATAGACTAATGCTACTATAGTTATATTTATATAATAATATTCTTCAACTTTTTTAAAAGGAATGTAGCTTCATCACTACCTCCGCCTGCAACTCGGAGTGCGCTTAGCAACACAGTCAGAAATCAGAAAGAGTAAGTACATATTTACCAACTGCCTTTACTTTTGTTTATTTTCCTCACATTTGATTTGCTTAGAGCCCGCATCAACGGGGCATAAGCATTTACTGTGAGATACCTGCCTTTACTTTTGTTTTTACAAAATTACAATAAAACAGATTGAAAAACAAAACATTTGACTCTCCTCATTCTTTGTTAAGGCTGCCTCACTTGATGGCCCATTAGCACTTGGGGGAGCGTCTATGTCACACCCCTGGTCTGAATCTCATTAATATTGATGACCCATTACCACTCCCACGCATAAACCTCTTCTGACAAAAAAACTGTTTTACAATCTTTAAATCAATGTAGTGTTTTATGTGAAAAATTAGGCAGGATGATTTTCACATAATTTTGAAGCTAGAATTCAAAGGGACAACATCCATTAGTCAAAAGTCTTGTGGACACATATTTAATATGTGTTTTGTGTTCTTAAATCAGCAACTTTCATTTAAATTTTTTCCAATAACCACGCATAAACATTATTCTCTTAAAAATACAAACATCTACATACACGTTGCTCGCATATTATGGTAGCCCTGTTTGTGCTATATAGAGTGAATTTACACCTTTGCCATTAACATGTTTATAAATAACTGAAAAAAGCACAAATGTCAGAGCATGTCAGAACATCTCAACGACCCCAAAAAACAGCTTGGTCCCCAGAGGGTTAATTGGCTGTGGTGGTTAACCTGCAACTTACACTTTAAGCTGGACTATGACACTATTTTCTTCTACACTCACCTAAAGGATTATTAGGAACACCATACTAATATTGTGTTTGACCCCCTTTTGCCTTCAGAACTGCCTTAATTCTACGTGGCATTGATTCAACAAGGTGCTGAAAGCATTCTTTAGAAATGTTGGCCCATATTGATAGGATAGCATCTTGCAGTTGATGGAGATTTGTGGGATGCACATCCAGGGCACGAAGCTCCCGTTCCACCACATCCCAAAGATGCTCTATTGGGTTGAGATCTGGTGACTGTGGGGGCCATTTTAGTACAGTGAACTCATTGTCATGTTCAAGAAACCAATTTGAAATGATTCGAGCTTTGTGACATGGTGCATTATCCTGCTGGAAGTAGCCATCATAGGATGGGTACATGGTGGTCATAAAGGGATGGACATGGTCAGAAACAATGCTCAGGTAGGCCGTGGCATTTAAACGATGCCCAATTGGCACTAAGGGGCCTAAAGTGTGCCAAGAAAACATCCCACACACCATTACACCACCACCACCAGCCTGCACAGTGGTAACAAGGCAAGGCTTGTGCACCCATGATGTCAGACGTTGCCTACGCAACATCAACCCAAGGAAAGCAGCAGGACCAGATGGAGTACAGGGTCGGGTGCTTAAAGACTGTGCAGCCGAGCTAACAACGGTCTTCACTAACATCTTTAATCTGTCTCTGGCGACCTCATGGCTCCCTGCATGCTTGAAATCGGCCATAATAGTTCCAGTCCCCAAGCAGGCTAATGTCACAAGCCTGAACGACTACAGGCCAGTGGCACTCACGTCCATCATTGCAAAATGTTTTGAGAGACTGGTCATCACACACATAAAAACTGCCATACCGTCCTCACTAGATCAATACCAGTTTGCATACAGGAAGAACAGGTCAACAGAGGATGCCATAGCTATTGTGTTACACACTTTGCTAGAACATCTAGAGCACAAGAACACATATGCAAGGCTTCTCTTTGTCGATTTCAGCTCAGCATTTAACACAATCTTGCCAAACAAATTACGTAACAAATTACATGGACTTGGACTAGGCACCACATTATGCAACTGGATATTGGACTTTCTAACAAACCGCACACAATATGTCAGAGTAGGCAAGCACACGTCCTCCACCCTGATCAATAACACCGGGGCTCCCCAGGGTTGTGTGCTCAGCCCACTTCTCTACACATTTTTCACACACGACTGCAGTTCTTCCTCCTCATCCAACTATGTAATAAAATTTGCCGACGACACAACAGTGCTCGGCCTCATCACCGGGAATAACGAGACTGCATACAGGCGAGAGGTCCAACTGCTGGCGACATGGTGCAGCAGCAACAACCTGACCCTCAAAACAAAGAAAACCAAAGAAATTATTGTGGATTTCCGCAAGACTGGACAGTTAAACCACTTTCCACTCCTCATTGGGAATGAGGTGGTAGAGAGGGTCTCTAGTTTTAAGTTTTTAGGTGTGACTGTGACGGAGGATCTGTCGTGGGGGAAAACCATCGCCTCTGCCACAGCGAAGGCCCAACAGCGCCTCTTCTTCCTCAGGAAGCTGAGGTGGGCAAAACTGCCCCAGAGGCTCATGGTCAACTTTTACCACTGTGCAGTGGAGAGTGTGTTGATCTATGGGTTACTGGTGTGGTTTGCTGCCTGCACCAGCGCAGAGAAGGAGGCCCTACACAGAGTGGTGAGAACTGCAGGAAAGATCATTGGGGTCATCCTCCCAGACATCCCAACTGTGTACACCTCCCGCTGCATGAACCGAGTGAAGAACATCCTCCAGGACCATTTACATCCAGCACATCACCTCTTCCAATTACTGCCTTCGGGGAGAAGATATAGGTCCATCAGGGCCAAAACCAGCAGGCTGGCCAACAGTCTTTACCCCCATGCAGTCAGGCTGCTTAATGAGCAGTCTATCCTCCCATTCCCCATTGGACATCCCTCTGTGACATAATGTCTCTGTCCATACACCCTTAATACCTGTGATCTGGACTTTGCATTGCTGCAAAAACACTCCAACAACTTTACCTCTATTAGATTTATTAATTGTACCATGCACTTTACTGGACATAGCACTTTATGGGGTTTTCTAGGGGTATTTATGGGGGGTTAAATTAGGTATAAAGTCATGGGTAATTTATTTAATTTATGGGGACATATATTGATAAGGTAAATGGGTGGACAACTTAAAACTATATGCCTGTCTGTTTTTGCTCTAACAACATTTTGTTGTTATACTGTTACAATGACAAATAAATAAACTGAACTGAACTGAACTGAACTGAATGATGGATCCATGTTCTCATTCTGTTTACGCCAAATTCTGACTCTACCATCTGAATGTCTCAACAGAAATCGAGACTCATCAGACCAGGCAACATTTTTCCAGTCTTCAACTGTCCAATTTTGGTGAGCTTGTGCAAATTGTAGCCTCTTTTTCCTATTTGTAGTGGAGATGAGTGGTACCCGGTGGGGTCTTCTGCTGTTGTAGCCCATCCGCCTCAAGGTTGTGCGTGTTGTGGCTTCACAAATGCTTTGCTGCATACCTCGGTTGTAGCGAGTGGTTATTTCAGTCAAAGTTGCTCTTCTATCAGCTTGAATCAGTCGGCCCATTCTCCTCTGACCTCTAGCATCAACAAGGCATTTTCGCCCACAGGACTGCCGCATACTGGATGTTTTTCCCTTTTCACACCATTCTTTGTAAACCCTAGAAATGGTTGTGCGTGAAAATCCCAGTAACTGAGCAGATTGTGAAATACTCAGACCGGCCCATCTGGCACCAACAACCATGCCACGCTCAAAATGGCTTAAATCACCTTTCTTTCCCATTCTGACATTCAGTTTGGAGTTCAGGAGATTGTCTTGACCAGGACCACACCCCTAAATGCATTGAAGCAACTGCCATGTGATTGGTTGATTAGATAATTGCATTAAAGAGAAATTGAACAGGTAATAATCCTTTAGGTGAATGTAGATCTGTTGTACAGCAGGAACACACTTTGTTGCATTATTTTCCTGTTATCACTGTAAAGCTGCTTTGAAAACATCTGTATTGTAAAAAGCGCTATATAAATAAAGGTGACTTGACTTTTGTTTCTACAGAAGTGACATTTATACTGCAAACGCTCTACTACAAACATCTCCATATATAATATTTATTTTATGATTTAATGTGAGTAATTCAGCCCACCAAACATATTCAAATGCCTTTGATTATAGAAACATTCACAATTAAATCATCTTTTGTCTTTTATTTCTTTTTTATTTAAAAGCAATGATGCATCGCCACTTTTAAATGTTAAATGAAAATTCATAATCTATGGACACCTTTCAGTAATAAAATGGTTAATCATGTTTCATTTTCATTTAGAATTGCAGAATATACATTCCATATGCTGTCTTTAATCTATTGCCAACTCCACATTAAATCTTCTATATGAATGATTAACTGTATTCTATTATAAGTCGATTCAGCCGTCAGGGATGAAACTCAGAGTCCAGCTGTGTGTCCATGAAGAGTGACCGTTCTGGACAAACCAGTGAAATCAACTGATCTGAGGTACAGCATTAATGTCTGGATGGAGAGATAGAAAGAACTAACTAGATCTTTCTATGTGAGGTTTATCTGTCAAATTAACTATATTAATGCTTGTCTCAATTCTATTATCTCTGTTCTATTCTATTACTAATAGCAACTCACATTACTTTTACATCTTTAATTTGTGGTAATCTATTATTGTAATATTTTGTTCATGACTATCTATTAACTCTTTCCCCGCCATTGATGGACATCTCCAGCTTTCCATTGTAACACTTCAAATTAAAGACAAACTGAAACACAAAAAATAAGGGGGAACCACATCCAAGTATATTTGCCAAACAGGGACGTGCACAGACATTTTGAGGGGCAGGGGCTCAAGTGAAATAAAGGGCACTTCTCATAATTAAGTTTTTTTTTTTTTTTTAACAAAAAAGTGTATATATATTAACGCAACTCTGACTTCCTTTTTAAAAAATTTATTTAAAAAGTTAATTAATTTTATCTTCCTCAAACTCATGCAATTGTTTCATTTTCAAAAGATGCAACTAGTTTCAAGTATATATTTAGAATAACCTAAATAACTGCATCAAGCAGAGGGGCGTGTTTTACTAATAATTTGTTTATTTTTGCACAAGGCATTACATCATTTTAATTATTTTGGTGTTATCAGAATACATAACACTTTAAAATCAACACAAATATTCACTCTAAACTGAAGAGGGCTGTTGCTGCTATTTTGTTAACTTTACTGAAAAAAATCACTGCAAAAATGATTGACAAAATACAAAAATACAGCAATTTAATAAAATTATTACAAAAAAAAGGTCTTTTACTTCAAAATAAAATCTGTTACTTCCATTCCCTGGTTGTCTCTCCTTCCTCCCTTACAGCGGCAACCTTCTGGGGCCATGTCCCTGTAGATGTTCAGGGATGGGCAGTATTTCAGATACATGTATTTAAAATGCATGTTTCATTCCTATTTTGCACCCGCGCACAGCGGACTTTTCCCTCCACAGACGCACGTTGGTAAATTAGGGAATGAACTTGCGCTCCCGGGGGCGGTTCAGCGAAAAGAGGAGGCGTGTTCCGGCGCAAACGTTCCCTGGTGCTATTTTGCAGTTTCAGAAAACAATTCCGCCACTGACCAGGAAAAATCTAGTCTAAAGTCAGTAGAGCGTTGCGCATGTTATTCATATGCTATTTTAAGGGTGCATGCTTGGCAATCTACACACAGACACAGCAGTTCTCATTTTTAGAAAACCATACATTATTACAAGGAAAAATATTAACACACGAGGGAAATCATTGTTGTGTCCATGAAGATGTGAAAAAATAGGCATAAATCTAGCTTACACATTTATCCAAATTATTATACGCCTGTTTAACCGAAGCTAATTTGGGTGTGTTTCTCCATCCCCAATGTCACTTCTCTGTGTTTTACGGCCCTGACGAGACCGTCGGTCTCCTCGGCTGTGAACCGCTCCTGGCAAATCCGCCGTTATAATAGCAATCCGCCATGGAACAAGCACGTCTGCTCTTAAAGGGAATGTGAGATGTCGCTCTGATTGGTTTATTTCACGTTACGCCCAAACCACACCTATGAGTAATGAAGCTACTTCAGACCAACACATTTTAGATTTGCGTCGGAGAGTCATTTATCCCGCCGGTATAATAGCAACAGCGCCCAAGACCTGCCCACAAAGTTACTTGCGTTTCGCGCTTGATACTTGCGTTTCAGATCGTTAAAATAGGGCCCAACATATCATAGCGATGATATAAAGTGTGAATTGATGGAACTTTTTCTAAATCGTTCACACGGATGGGCCTATTTCTGGGGTAAGCAAATTTATCCGTGCAGCTTTTAGTAGGCAGGAATTATTGGAACATTGGAGTGGAAAAACAAACACTGATGAATGATACTCCACACACATCTTCAGCTTTTAGTTTTATTGTACATAAAAAATTATAATAAAATTATAATAAAAAAGGGGTAAATAGTGTCAAATGAATCTAAATTAATTCTAATTTTAAATAATAAAATTTAATTTGAATACACTTATAGAAACAAATAAACTTTACATAAAATTACTTAAAAAGCTTTGGACTACCTCTAAAGATTTTGAAATTCAGTTTATGCTGTGGAATCAAAACTGATATTGAGAATTGTGAAACCATGATATTGTTACTGTGAAGTCAAATTGAGATTTTGGTCATATCGCCCATCCATATTCTTTGCTAGATAGCAGAAAAGGTTCCCACAGTTTTACATACAGTATGAATTTTTGATATAGTGTTCACCACAAGTAATAGACTACATTGTAATCAGAAATAAGTATATAAATGGCTGCTATTTTGCATAAGTTTATTTGTAATTGCAATAAATACAGAAAGAAAGAGTGGCAGAGAGGGCAGAGATGAGGTTATGAATGCAAAGTCAGTGGCCTATGTAGTTTCTTCATTCACTGTGACCTATACCTGCACTGGACGGCCAATTTTGCCAAAATTGTATTTTGTGTATTTTCAAAATACAAAATACTGTATTTGTATTTAAATACATTTTTTCACACAGTATTTTGTATTTGTATTTAAATACATTTTTCCACACAGTATTTTGTATTTGTATTTTAAATACATTTCCATGTATTTATGCCCATCTCTGTAGATGTTTATGCATGTACACACACACACACACACACACACACACACACACACACACTAGTGATGGGCATTCCGGCTCTTTTTCGTGAGCCGGCTCATTTGACTCGGCTCACTGAAAAGAGCCGGCTCTTTTTGACTCACAAACGGCTCTTTAAAAAATATATGTTTTAATTCGCTGAAAGACCTCCACACAACTGTGCAATGTGAATATTCACATTTTTAATTGTCCATAACAACCCAAAAACTAGCCTGCTTGCCTTGCACATCTAATTAATGGGCAAAGTTATGACTGACTATTTTTCTTACCTTCTTTTTTTACTTTTTAATGTGGATATTATTGAGCTTGTAGAAGTTTAGCTCTTGCGTTCTTCTGAACATCTTGCGCTGCAATTGCCCGATGTCATTTCTGAGTCATATCAGACCATAATCTCTCTTTTAAATGCATATTCCACAGTGGTAGTAGGCTACGATTGGCTGTTTTAAAATATAATTAATATCGAAACAAAATAACAAAATAACCTAGGCGGTCTCATCTAAGATAAGTTTAGGCCTCCTCCAATAGTACTGACAGCTGGGCATAGCTTGCAGGTTTGCTTGCATGAAAAAACTGTTTTTCATTTGATTGGTTCAACCGCCACCCGCCCGAATTTAATTAAAATATTATTTTTCGTCACGTCATCCGCCTGATCCGCGGTTTATCCGCATCTCTAGTGTGTGTGTAAGTTTGCTCGGCCCTCCCTCATGCAGTTTAATTGGTTGACATCGCGTGTATGATTGACAGGAACAGAATGTGAGGCTGATCAGACAGTCGAAACAAATGTGTGTGCACCTTTAGGCCTATATAATTATGTTTTTGTTGGTTTTTGAATTAGTCAATTATTTTAAATGCATTTAAAATCATTCATTATTTCATTATTAGCCTACATAATGATTTAATTTCTATAGGCTATATTTTTAAAAATAGAGTCGGCTCTTCAGATATGCGAGCCGGCTCCCGTCGTTCACCTACAAGAGCCGGCTCTTAGATCCGGCTCATTCGCGAACGACCCATCACTAACACACACACACACATACACATTAACTGATGGTGACTGACATGGACTTAGTTTCACATTTGAGGGAGGACTGTATCATCATCATCAAATAAAACCTTCAAAATCCACATTTAGATGGAGTTTGTTTTAAACCTACTACACTCTAAAAAATATTCTGTGGCTTAGTAAATATTACAGAAATATTTAACTTTATTAAAATCTCTGAAAATCTTACTTGATTGTTTGAATTAAACTTACCAAAATAATTGAGTAAAAATTCAATAAAAGCCAATGTCATGTATGTGGTTGTATGGAATACTATTTTATAAAGGTTTAGAAGAAATAAAAAAAGTTAAATTGCTCATAAATAAAAAGTTAATTTATAAATATTATTTTTAATGTTTAACCCTCTGGGGACCAAGCTGTTTTTGGGGTCCTTGAGATGTTCTGACATGCTCTGACATTTGTGCTTTTTTCAGTTATTTATAAACATGTTAATGGCAAAGGTGTAAATTCACTCTATATAGCACAAACAGGGCTACCATAATATGCGAGCAACGTGTATGTAGATGTTTGTATTTTTAAGAGAATAATGTTTATGCGTGGTTATTGGAAAAAATTAAAATGAAAGTTGCTGAATTAAGACCACAAAACACATATTAAATATGTGTCCACAAGACTTTTGACTAATTGATGTTGTCCCTTTGAGTTCTAGCTTCAAAATTATGTGAAAATAGTCTTGCTTTATTGTTCACAAAAAAAATACATTGATTTAAATGGTGTAAAACAGGTTTTGCTTGGAAAGCCAATATGCAAGGGGGAGGAGTAGTTTACACCTTAGATTGCAATGTCCCACCCACTCTGAATAATGACTCTGCATAATTAGCCATTCATTCAGGTGTGACACTGACTGAGCCACAATGCAAAGACAAAAGATGTATTTAGAAGAAGACTTATATTGACCATTTAAGATTTCGCTTACATCTATCTTGTAAATATGTTTTGCTATTTTATTAAAAATGTTACAATTACAACAATAATTACAATTTCAACAATATTTCAAGTGTACTCTTTCTTTGTAAAAAAGAAAAAGAAAAAAGATTATAGGCCTACATTTTATCATGTGTATTCATTATTTTGAATATAGCAAATATATATATATATATATATATATATATATATATATATATATATATATATATATATATATAATATATATAAATATTAGGGGTGTGACGAGACGCTTATTCCACGAGACGAGACGAGACACGAGATTGGGTTCACGAGAACGAGACAAGACGAGATTTTTACACAATTTTTAAGAAATCCTCAATGATGAAATATGAATGGAAAATAGTCTTTTATTCAACTGAAAATCACAAAATTGTAATAATGAATGTTATTTTACTTCTATTTTAATGAATTCTATGCAGTAAAGGACATAAAAAAATATAAAACAGTATAAATAAAATGAATATATAAATAACAGAAATAACACTTTAAATGCAAACAGTAAGTGTATCATCAACTTAAATCAAAGTACTGCTCTCTCAAAACTACAAGTGCAAACAGAAACAATGTTTTCTTCAAACATGAAAAATAAAATTAACTACACAGAACAGCCTAAGATATGGTCATGTTCTTTTTCAAGAATATAAGCATGTCAACCATTTCTGGCAGCAGTTGAGACCTTTGGGCAGTAACTATGTCTCCTGCAGTTGAAAAGACACGCTCACTTGGAACAGAGGTAGCAGGGATGGAAAGGTATGCTTTGGCAAGTGGAGACAGCAAAGGATATTTAAACCTGTTTTCTCTCCACCACTTCAGAGGGCAGCAACTGAGTGGGATAGAGGCCTCTCTTCTGTAGAGATCAATTTCCTTCTCAGTCCCTCTGCTGAACCTTTCTGTCTTAGAGAAAGAGTCCCCTAGTAGATCCTCAAGCGCTGTCTTCTTGGAAGCAGGTTCTCCCTCTTCTGACTCGACTCCCAGAGCCCCCTCTCCTCCATGTGTGGAACAGTGAGCTGCTGCCTCTTCTCTCCTCTCTGTACTCTCCTCACCTGTGGTCTTTAAACAGCAGAAACACTGGCTTTAAACTTAAGCAGCAAAGCACTCTCCCTCTAAACACAAACACACCCACTCTGATGCTGTCATGTTTCTAATACATGTTTCTAATTTCTAACACACACACACACACACACTTTGCATTAATCCATTAAACATTTTCAGTTGGTACTGGGAACATAAATCTAGAAGGAAAAAATGCACACACACTTTCACACTTACAAAAGGAGTAAAGTAATTCAAACTGATGTATACCTGATTTTGCTGCAATTGTTCTGCCTTTTCCTGCACCCTCAGGAAGACAGACTCGCGTTGGTTATGGTCTAGCTGCGGTAGAGTCAGGAATCTTGGGTCCAGCACAGTGCTCTCTAACAGAACATTGTATGCATCTCCGCTGTATCTCCCTGAAATATTACTGAGGATTGCTCTCTTTGTGTCTGCCACGGTGGGGGAATCGCCGTCATTTGGCGCCATGTTCTGTTCAATCATGCTCTTCAGTGGCACAATGAGAGACACTGTGGGGCTCTTCTCCTCACATAAGACTGTGGTGGCTGTTTTCAGAGGATTCAGCAGCTTCACAAGGTCTTCGGCATTCAAGATATCGCTGCTGTCCAGTGTATCAATGTTACGGGCATTTTGTCTCATCTCAGGGCTGGTGAGAGCTGCTGATATGGCAGCTTGCTGCTCCAGGTAACGAACCAGCATATTTAAAGTGCTATTCCATCTCGTGGTAACGTCCATAATTAATTTGTGTGGTGGCAGTTGTAGCAGCTTCTGCTTGGACGTGAATAACGCGGCGGCCGTTGAACTCCGGTGAAAAAAAGCTGTTACTCGTCTCACCCGCCCAAGCAACCGAGTGACGCGCGCAACACCAAGGCCAGCCTGGGTAGCGAGGTTTATCGTGTGCGCAAAGCACTTGATGTGCGGCTCTAATCCTGCCTCACGCACAGCCACGTCCATATTACGCGCATTGTCAGTCACAATTGCGATGCCATGGTTTGGTTTTTTAATCTCCCAGTCAGTGACAGCTGCTTGTAAAACTTCAGCTATGTTTGTCCCTGTATGGGACTCAAAAAGTGGGCAAGTCTGCAGTACAAAATTCACCATTTCCCAGTCACTGTTGATTATGTGGGCTGTAATTGTGATATAGCCCTGCGTACACCTAGAAGTCCAACCATCTGTAGTAATGGCGATGCTTTCTGCCTCTTTCAGAGTCTGTACAACCTTGACCTTGGTTTCGTTGTAGAGGGTTGGGACCACATTGCGAGTAAAATGCGCGCGTGATGGGATGGTGTACCTCGGTTCTAGTGTGCGGAGGAGTCGCCGAAATCCCAGATTTTCCACCACAGAAAATGGCCTCATATCAGCTGCAATGAAAACGCCGATGTCTCTCGTTATTGCTGTGGCTCTTGCACTTGACGGTGGAAGAGATGCAAAGGCATTTAGAGTTGTTTGCCCTTTTAATGTTTTCGTCACAGGTGCAGCTAGCTTTAGTAGAGGGCTGTGGTGGTTCTGTATGTGTTTTTGCATAGTGCTCGTGTTAGCCGCGGTGTACGGCATTGTTTTCTTACAATGTTTACATATTGTGTTCGTCTTGTCTGTCACTCTTTCGCCATTTATAATTTCCACAGGAAAACCAAAATGTTGCCACACAAACGATTTAAAAGTGGCAGGGGCATCTTCAATACTAATTTCATGCTCCATCACACTGACATCACAACGACACGCACGAGACAACTTTTCACCTCAACGAGAAATCTCGTCGCGTTTTAATCTCGCGAGATCTCGTAACACGAGATCTCGTCACACCCTTAATAAATATATATAATATATATAAATGATATAGTTATATATATAACGTTAGATATGAGCAGAAATTGCTAAACAAAAGCTTAGGCTATTTGATGTGGCAGTATATTCTACAGTAGCCTAAAAACTGTACCCAAATCTAGTCAACAAGTGACTGACTGTAACGTTGTTTTTATGAAATATTAGGGCATATAAATGCTAATTTGCAGTTTAATACGTTGCTTATACAAATACATTTTATTTCAACATATTCCAGTCGATTTTTACTCATCTCAGTAGGCTATAGCAAAGCAGTTTATTATTTCACACACAGACGCGCGATTCAAACAGTCTTTACAAATATGTACCCTTCATTCATCTCACAGAAAGGCGAGTCATATTATAGAAATGCGATTCATCTTTTTGCGGTTTGCATAGGCCTACACTAACGTTATTCCATAACGTTATTCCACATCAACACTTGAGAAAAGCCTACCTCACTCCTCAGCGGGATCTGCTCCTCATATCAGGAGATATTGCTCCTCATATCAGCACTGTTCTGAGAAACTTTTCTCCATAAGGTAGGTTATATTATGCCTCACTCGATTGCAACGCGCTTTGTTTACAGCTGATGTGGGCGTTCTCAGAATTTGCGTTTGAATAGCACGCGCTCTCCGGGGAGTGGTCAAATTACTTTTGAATGGCTCGTAATGAGCTCGACTGGAGTCACTCTCTTTTTGTACAGATTACAGAAGCTGAGAATATTTGTTTTTTATATAAATTACTTCATTTAAAAGATGCAATGTCAAGCTTTATGCCCGTGGGTCTGTTTGCCTGTTTGACTGAATTTTCGCGGAGTTATAGATCATTTTCGAACGCGTTTCAAATGGGAGTTTACTGACAGAGAGAAGGCAGAAATCGCATCGGGTTAATTTTTCTTTATTTGTCAAAAAGCAAAACACTTTATTTTTATTGTGAGTATACAGAAAAAAAATAGAAACTGAACAGGATCGATTGATGTATTACACGAAAATGAAAGATCAAAATTAACAGAGCATTTAGTGTTTATTTTCATTGCTAAAAAAAAAAAACGAGCAAAACGCGCAGGCGCGTTTTTGGTCCCCAGAGGGTTAATGTTAACTTATTTCTACTCAGTTTTATGTATTAATGTACCAGATGCAGTTACTCAGATTTACTACATTTTTTAGAGTGTATCCTCCATCTGTTTGCATCTGTAGATTTCTTCTAAATTCACCAATTTAGATTTCTAAATTTCAGGGGGAAAGACTCTTGATGTAAGTCATTAACTGGGGACGTTCTGTATGCAAATTAGGTGTCAACTAGTGATAGTTCACTTTGAAATTAAATTTTGGTATGTTTTAGCTTACCTCAAGGGCATCCAAGATGTAGGTGTCTTTTTTTCCGCAGTAGTTTAAATTTTGATATTTTTAGGTCAAACCGTTCTTGTCTGTCAGTCATATAATGATGGTCACGGTCTCAAAGAGGATGCACAGAGTCCAAATTAAAACAATTCCCCATCGTCCAAATTAAACAATTCCCCATCGTAAGTACACATTGATGGCCTAAGACACGAAACGAGCGGTTTGTGTGAGAAAACAAACAGTATTTATATCGTTTTTAGCTCTTATACACAGCCACGTCCAAGTGATCTGAGGGCGCGCGCGCATCCTGGTGTGTGACGTGTACGCAGACTGGTGCATAGATATATACACTAGATGTCGCCTTAAAGACATTCGTTCCAATGACCTGCCGTAGACAAGGCGACATCTAGTGTATATATCTATGCACCAGTCTGCGTACACGTCACACACCAGGATGCGCGCGCGCCCTCAGATCACTTGGACGGACCTGATATTTAGATATACTATTCTTCAATAAATATATTTGTTTAAAAGGGAAGCTGTGCGCAAACAGGAATATATATTATTTTTCAAAAATAGAAAAAAAGCACTCCAGAAAAAAGGGCACTTTCTCTCCAGTAATAAAAAGGGCAGGTGCTCAAGCCCCCTTTGATGTCTATGTGTGCTAGGGCAGCGGTTTTCAATAGGTGAGGCACGCCTCCCTTGGGGGGCGCCAAAGAGCCACAGGGGAGGGGAGGCGCGACACGCAAAGAAAAAATAACTGTAATTGTGTGTGCGAATATTAGCTTTAAAATGCGTCGTTTCATTGTCCCCAAGTCAACAGAAGTCAGCATTAAGGGAGAATACGGAGCCCGGGAAGTCACCTGTGTGAGTAAAAAAAAACGATTCGCAACCGTCCGCTCAGTTTATAAACAGTACTCACGAATTCTCAAACTGTTCCCTCGGTTTAACAAATCGTGCCCACGGATTAATAAACCGTACTCACGATTTTCTAATCCACGCTCTCAGACTTGTTAACCGTGCCTTCAGTTTTTGCAATCTGTACCCACAAATTCATAAACCGTGCCCACGCTTTCGCAATCCGTTCCCACGTAGTATTGCGTGACGAGTTCATAATGCGGTGAATTTCCGCTCACATTTACTTCACAATCTCATTATATAGAGACGCGCGTCATGATCTGTGCACTGCCGCGTTTCGCGCTCGCAATGCCGCCAGATTCAGTATCAGTGCACCTTATGAACCATGGCATTAACTTGAACTGCATTTCTGTCAGTGCGTGACTACAGCTCGTTAATAAACAACAGCTCGTTTTTTTTTTAATTGATCCATTTCATACAATCCGTCTTCATTTGGCAAGTGCACTTGCGCAAAAACGTTTTTCATGTTCAACTGTTTTTGTGTGTGTGGATGCTGCTGATAAAACAGCTTCGCAGAGACTACAAAGAATACAAAGTATTTTTTAATCTCTCTATTTAACATCTCATGGTGTTTGATGCTGAACTATCATATGATTTTCTAAAGTTTTTTTAATTCTTTGCACAGGCCTTTCACCTAATTTTAAATGCTTTTTTGTTTTAAATACTGTAATATGATTTAAATGGTGATGTGTACTGATTTGATGCATTTTAAAAAGATGGATGATAGATATTCTTCAATCTTTCTGACAAAGAACAAAATATAATGTGAATTACAGAAAGTGCAATTTTTTTAATTCATAAATTGTAGTGCACAGTGTTTATTATAAGGGGGTAGAATCCACAGCTCAGTACTCACTACTCATGAGTACTTTTAAATAAGCTACTTTTTTACTCTTACTCAAGTAGTTTTTTGGACAAGTACTTTTTACTCCACTCACACTACATTTTTTGGAATGTAATGGTACTTTTACTTGAGTATGTTTTTTTCAGTACTCTTTCCACCACTGCTGATTTTGTTCAAGATGATGTGCACTTCCTTCAAATGTGCGCTTAAAGCCCAGACACACGTGCCGACTTCAGCCATCAGGTGTCGTCGGCGGTATAGCTTTGGCGCCGATTGCACGTTAAGCATGTTTTGTTGACTTGTGGTCTACTGATGTTCAGTGATTTTAAAAGTAGCCTCAATTATGCCTGCATGAAGTTGGAAATCATTTGCTATGGCAAAGAATCATTTATGAATGCACTTTTAAGAAAGTAGTGGAAATAAAATAATATTTACATTTTATCAGTTGTTACTGAAACTCATCATTGCCTGGAACACACAAAATATGGCATTTACTGCAGAGGAGTGTGTGGGTTTGGGCAGGACGGACGGGATTTCGGGGAAGGGGGGGCTCGGCTGTCCTTACCTACTCTAAGGGGAGGCTCACATTCACCCAATTTGAAAACCCCTGTGTGCACGTGCCTGTTGCCAAACAACAGTTCAGAACAAATGCATACCAATTTTTTTTTTTAAATGAAAATTACAACCACACCAGAAATCAACAATAGGCCTACGCCACAATCACCAAACAACAGCTCCAAAGAGTCCTTCACTATCAACTTAGTCCATAAAATGTCCACACAGAAACACAAACTGATAATATGGGAATATAGATAATGTGGGTGTAATGAATATAAGGAACCTGTAACCCCTGTAATCCAAAGATCAGTTCAAAGTCAGTTCAGTCGCGACCACAGTCTCGTCGCAGCGAATAACTCACTCAGACAAAAATATTTGAAAAAGTAAAAAAAAAGGGGGGGGGGGGAATATAATCCACAAGGGTGATCCAAATGAAGAAGAGTTGATGCTGGTGTAAAGTCTGTGGTGAATGCATAGATTTCGGGTAGCACCAAACAAACACAGTTGATGAAATATACGGCCTACAATGACTCATTTCACATAAAAAGACACAGTTGCGCCTGCTTCCATTTATTTGTGATTACAAGAATGTATAGAACAACTATATTCTACGATCTTTGATCTTGTTCAGATGCTCAGGGCACTGTTTAGCCATAGAAACAGGTAGATGGAGTAATATTCCTATGACAGAGAGATTCTGTAATTATTGTAATCTAACTAAGAATACCTATGTGACTGAAGACGAGAAGCATTTCTTGTATGACTTTTCTTTGTATGTAGATTGCGTAAGAAATATTTGGGTGATCTCACACTAGTTGGTGTTGTTTGTATTGATGTGTCACAGGTCTGTGAGTCGAAGCATGCATGGAGACTGGCATCGTATATATCATGGAATGAAGAAAAAATGGACAAAATATCATGTTTCCGTCACATTTCAGAGCATTTCTATTCATTTTCCACAAAATTATGCAATTATTGCGATGTGAGGAGGTTTGAGCGATCTCTTCGTCTCACTATAATGTGTTCCCTTTCGAGGAAACTCGAACGTCTGAAGCACGCATGGCAACTATTCTGATTTTGTTTTATGCTTTAAGTTGAACATTTTGTGAAGTGAATGTTATATTTCGATAAATGCTTAAGAATACCCTCCTGTTCTGTCATTATTTTGTGCCAATAGGTTTTGCTTAGTCTTATGTAACTTTATTACTCTGAGTTTGATTAACTTAAACCATTTAAGGCATTCGGTTTCCTCAAACCATTTAAGCAACGATATAGTTGTTAAGACTTAGTTAGTTTTGTTACCCGAATTCAGAATGAATGGATAAAATTAACCTTAAATATTTAACTTGAGTTTACTCTAAAGATTGACTAAACCAACTGTTACAAACCTCTTACGTCGAGGGAGAATAAGGAATGCAACATCAAAACACTGAACGTGTAGCGGAAAACAATCTCACACAAACCAGTCAAATTTAGGTAAAGTGATCATTTATTACAGTGAGATACGAGATGAAAAGAGGAATACCCCAAGATACGTATTTACATAAATGTACAACTTACATACAAATCTTAACCAAGGAAAAGGTTCACAATAGAACGAGGAAAAGAGAAAAGACCTAGACCGTGCCAAATCAAAGAAAGAAACAAAACAAACCAATCTTACTATATATTAACAAAATCAATTTCTAATCTAACTAAAATCAACATTCACCAAAAACCCAAAATTAAATCAAAAGATCTTCAGTGAAGACGCCCTAAATAAACTCTTACTACAAACCAGAAAATACAAAGAATCTCACGTGTTGCTAAACTAGTGTTATAAGGTCTTATCCAGTTTGCTCTTCATCAGGAGGGGCTTGACAACTGCAGTTTTCAGGGAGTTTGGAAAACTCTCAGAGAGAAGTGAGGAGTTTACCACTTCTAGAAGATCTGCTTCTAAACTGTTTAACACACTTTTGAAAAAAAGATGTGGGAAGTGTGTTAAGGGTGCAGGCTGATGTGTTAAGGTGCTGTACGGTTTCTTCCAAAATTTTGCCATTAAGTGAAATACACATTTAGTGTGCGGAATAGAGACCGCCAAAGCAGAGAAAACGAGACATGCTGTGGGTAAAAGTTGCACGTTTTGAACAGCCGGTAAATTATCAGTTAAAAGTGTCCAAAACACAGAAATAACCACTTTATTGTGGACTTATCCTGCAATGAACTTGTTAGGCAACTTTTGATATGTCGAGTCGAGTGTGTTATTCAATATCAAGTTATTTTTACTTTTTATTACGAGGAACAATTGTAATTAATTTGTGCATTGTCTCGTGTTTTATGTAGAACTTATTTACTCTCTGTGCATTGGATCCCTTATTTACACATTGTGTTTCCTCATTGTGTAGGTAATGTGTATAAAATATGTTGTTATAATGTGTTTTATGGATTTATTGCTTTATTCATGTAGAAATGTGCCTGTTCACCACTAGGTGGAGATGTTCTAATTTATATTGAATTTAAATATTTCTGTTTTTCATTGAGTGATTTGTGATTAATTCACTGAAAATGTATTATAATGTCAATCTGCAAAATTGTACTCACTATACGATCACAACGCAAAAAGATGACATTAATTTAAAAAAGATAACACTAATTTAAAAAAGATTAAAAAAATAAAGGTAATTAAAAATACTGTTTTTAATAAACAGGAGCAGAGATAACGAGACTGATTTACTCTCTGGCATTGGATCCCCTATTTCCACATTTAGTTTCCTCACTGTGCAGCTCCACTCGGCAGAAAGACTGCCAGGCAACACCGTCACACCGGACATGGACGCGCCAGTAGCATGTAGCAGTAGCAAAATCGCCAGTAGCGCGAAGGACTCGTTCTTAGTGTCGGCAGAGAATGTCTAATACGGGGAGAAGTGCCACTCTCAGTGAACTTCCGGCTTGTGAACTGTTTGCATTTCCACTCTGGCTCCACATGAGGGCGCTCACAGGACGAGTGCAGAATGAATGGAGGTCTATGGCGCTATAGACGGTTTTCATGACACGTCATCAATCCGGAAATCGGCCATTTTGGAGGCACTGAACGTAAACAGTGCCACTGAACTGAACGGACTCACAAATTTGGCTGATTATTGCTTCTGAAAAATGGTCAAGTTTTGTTCTGTACTAATCGGTCGATTTTACAATATGGAAATGTGTAGCCGCCGCGCTGGACTACTGCGTCTTGGGCCTGTGGTATGCACAACTCTTTTTCCGCGCCGGTTTCAAAATCAAAATTCAAAATCAAATCGTCTGGCACTTTGCAACAACACAGCCTTGTTTCGGCAGCGACTTTCAGCATGTTCCCTATAACAGTGTCTGATGTTTACATTTTATGTGCTGTGAGAAAGTCACATAAACCACGCGAAAGAGCGTTCAGACTGAAGTGGATTTCCTGATATGTGATTTGAATAGGATTGTAAACCACATATGGATGTAGCTTGAAACGGATTTCATGTGCTTTTTTTGGGGGGGGGGACTGACAATCTGAACGTAGCCTATGTCGAGATAGAATTGGAAATAGAAGGAAGAATTGCAGTAAGGACTAGAGAAGCTAGCTTGTTCAGATCTTTACCACATATTACCTTATTTTTTTCAAAATGTTTAGCTCTTTCCTACTTACTAAGTCCTTCTCTATATGATTTCGCAGCTTCCATGTGTTTTTTTTTCCGTGGTTTAGACATCAGAAATTAGTGTAACAATGTGTTCAGTAGTACATAAACAGTGCAATCCATGCCATTGTTTACATCCGAGTACCTCCAATATGGCCGCGCATCCGGGTAACTGACCAAATTGTGACGTAGGTGAAAACCCTCGAAATCCATTTTTCTCAGGATATCATTTTTTGTCTAGTAATTTGAATGTTGTATTTGAAAGGAGATGCAAACAAATTACAAATTGCTGGGTGTTAGATTTTTTAGAGTCACTTATTTGCTTTAAATCAAGTAGTAATAGTTCATTACTCACAATATAATGTGTGAGTGACTAATAATAAACAGACCTGAGCAAAAATGAAATGCTGTAGGCAAAAATATTAGCATTTCCCTATTCCACAGTCATAAACATAATATTTGTATTATGTGTATTGTAAATTCAGAAATCTTTAATGTAGAAATGTTGAGTTATTTCCATACGGTCTTCCTGTTTTTGTCGTCCCATCATAGCTTTCAGTCACGTGACTGTCGCTGAGACCTGAGGGCAAACAGCCGTAGATCTGCAGCACAAGCCTGTCAGTTTTCCATCTCATTAAAATATGTGAACAAGAAGCAAGTTTTGGGCACTTGTGATCCATATACAGCACCCGCTGCATGAACACCACATCTGAATAATCTTGATCACTAATGCGCCTGTTGAAGTGATTTCTGTAGGTTTCTATACTAATGTGTTCTTTTAACTCTGCATAGTATTTTGACCGCTTAAAGTTTGAGTTCCAGTTACTTACAATCCAGCAAACAAGTTTATTTTTATGCGGGATTTCATCATGTTTCTTTCCACCAGTGTTCTCTAAGATTCGCCCGTATGGGACCATGATGTCTGAATCTTGTCTGTAAGTCGTGGTCAGATTAAACAGATTGTTTAGATTTGACCGCTGTCCTGAGTTACTGGGAGATTCCCTGTTCATCCAGACTAGGGTCTGCTACCTCCAGTCAGACAAAACGTGGGACAAGTAGCATGGTAAAATGGGACAATGTGGGACAGACGTAATAACTTTAAACTTAAGATGTATTGTCTATCTAATTTACCAAGAAACATTTTTTTAAACCCACCGACCAAAAGATTAAGACACTACATGACCCAAAATATAACCCAAAGTTTCTACAGCTTAATGCGTAGGCCTAGGCCTATAAAAGACAAAACACTAATTTTGCAACATCTCGTCTTTATTGGGACTATCAAATTAGTCAACTGTCCAAAGGACCAGGCATTACGAAACTAAAAGAATGCTCTCAGTGAATCAAATTCACCTTAAAATGCAAGACACAAAAAAATATTAGGCCTAGCCTATTTCAGTTCAACAAAATATAAGGCCTAGCCTATACAGTGCAAACTATTTAGGGCTTGCCTATAGAAAGTTTAACTATTTCAGTGCAAATAAGGTAAACCAAATTTTTTTTTGATAAGAATGGCAATCTGAGATAAAAAAAGAAAAAATCTCCCATCAAGCAGACACATATTTTGCCTATGTGTCAACACAATCCAGATGGTAGCAGGCCAACAGCATTCCCCAGCTCCATGGATAGCACTTTTCTGAAACACATGGGTAGCAGCAAACCAACCAAATAAAAACCAACATAGTGTAGCAAGAGGACCACAAATATATATTCTACATTTTACACAACGAATGTTCATTTTATCTCAATTGTTCTTCTTTTTGAATTTATACTTTTTGTCTGACCGTACTGCATCCAGGAGAGTTTTCTCTTTCAATGCATAGCTGTTGAACTCTGTGCAGCGATATCCAAAGTTGCTCTTGACTTGAATTTCACTCTTGATAAGATCCACAGAGCACTGGTTTCGTTGGTCAGTCCATGCTGCAGTCATCAGTGAAAACACTCTTTCCACATGTGCATTTGTCACAGGAATGCTAAACAGAAAGGACCCAAGTACAGGTTGGAGCAAAGTTGACACTTCTCCTCAACAGGAACTGTTCTCTGTACAACCTCCTGCTGGCGTGGCAAAATCACACAGTATTCTTCATAGAGTTCATCCATGTTTAGTTCATCTCTCATCTGAAGGATCTCCACCACATCACAGAGATGGGAGAATGTGAATTCACTCTTAAGTCCTAACAATGCCACAAGCTTGTGAAAGTTGCTGTCTGAGAAGTCATACCATTTGTCAAGGTAGCTGAGTGAAGTACTGTAGAAATTAGAGAAGTCCTGTTGGGGGGGAGGGGGGGAGGGGGGGGAGGGGGGGTTCCGACCAAGTAGTTATAGGAACGTAGTCCACTTCTAAACAAATCTATTAACCCCTTGATCAGCAAGGTTCACTGGTGAAACATGTTTTTTATTCATTACTCGTTAAAACATCACACACTCTTACTTGATCTGGACAAACTCAGCTTCATTAAAAAGATTTAAGACTCCAGCTTCGATATTTGACCACTGTTTATAATTAAACTGGTTTGCTGTGACATTAATTTCTTAATTTATGCCAGGAGTGCAAAATAATTAATCAAGACACATCTGATTGACGAATCCTACACACCGAAGATAAATTAAATATTTTTTTATTAAATAATCACTAAAATTATCCCTCTCTTCATCCCACACCCCAAACATGACATATAAAATGTTGTGGAACAGAAACAACAACCAGAGATATATTTATAAGCTATAATTTTATTGTCATCACAGTTTGCCAACAGGGGGTGCTGCAGCACCTTTCTCTGAAGAGTGGAGAGAATGTCATATAATTCACAGACAGTTAAATTGTCTCCCTCCAACAGCAGTATAACATCATGGAATGTCTTCAGTGCATTATGGAAGAAGGACAGATAGGCCTGTAACTGAAGAGGGAGTCCATCACCGTGTTGATCCTTTTTAAAAAGCTTCCAGAGCACCTTTGGACAGTGTTCCTCTCCTAATGATAGAAATAATGGTGTCTAGAAGGCCTTCACTGCAGGCCAGCAGACATGAAGCCTTGAGACTGCAGGCCATATTCTTAGCCATCTTGTAGGTACATGCCTCAGTACAGCATGATAGTCTTGATCCACAAATTCAAACAATGATTTCAGTTCTTCAGTGCGCTTTGCAGATGATGAGAAGTGACTGTAAATCTTGTTAGTTGTACATTTGATGTCTATGTCTAGTTTGTCTCCAGCATATTTCGCACAATTATGCACGACATGAGCCATACAATTAGCTTTGATAATGCCAGCATTATCTGCCTTTAGCTTCTGATAAACAGATTTGAACTTTCCATAACTCACACTAGCGTTATCAGTAGTGTGAGCAGAGATCATCTCCAGTCTTAGGCCATTCTCTTTCAGTTTGTTAGTAATCTAGCGGTGAATTGATTCTGACGTCTCTGCGCTATCCTCGTAAAAATCAACAACTCTATTCTTTAACCCAAGCTCTCAAGGTCCAGTATCTCACTGCCAGGGGGAAAAGCTTGGTGCTGCCGTGGTTAGAAGCATCTGACGCCACTGAAAAAACGGTGTGTGCGTGTCCACCCACAAGTATAGGTGATGTCAGTTCTTGAATACATTTTTCCACTGAGACCGGAGCAAGGACATCCGTTAGAATAGATGTTGCTTTGGAGCGGCCACACAACATTTTCTTAGCTATTTCAGAATCTGGAAAAATGACTCTTATGCTGAATATCTACCATCCCCTCAAACTTAACTCTGCATTTTTCTCTGAATTTAGTGCACTCTGTCCAGTTATTCTTTTAACTGGTGATCTAAATTTTCACGTTGACAATTTGGCTTGCAATAATGCAGTGTGCCTGATGGATGCACTCGAATGTTTTAACTTCACTCAGCATGTTGACTTTCCGACACACAAACACGGACATATATTAGATCTGGTCTGCACTTCAGGAGTATTTATTGAACAACTTGAGTGTACTGATGAATGTATAAGTGATCACAAGCTCCTCCAACAAAATTATTGATCTTGAGCTCCTTAGTCATACTATGGGTGACTTACCAATTGCGGCCTCTATTGACCAGTGTAATGTTGCTCTTACATCTATTCTAGATGAGTTTGCTCCTCTGAAAAAACGTGTTGTGTCTTTTAAGAGATCATCTCCCTGGTACACATCTGAGTTGCGCAAATTGAAGGCGTTAGGCAGGCAGTCGGAGCAGAAATATAAAAATACTATACTATTAGTAGGCATATTATTCTACTATTATTAGTAGCAACATCTATAATCCCCGTGTTCTGTTTAGAACAGTCAATAATTTAATTAAACCTCCTAGTGACTTTAACTGTTCTACCATTGAGCAGTGTAATGCATTTCTCAATTATTTTTCAACTAAAATTGAGAATATCTATAACGCTATTGCCTGTGAGGTTGCTCCTGAGCTTGTTGAGGTGCATCCTCCTAATCTCTCTGGTCTTGTTTTTTCAAGTTTCAGTGCTGTTGACTTTGATTTTATTTCTAAACTTGTCTTATCTATGAACTCTACTACTTGCATACTTGATCCACTCCCTACGCCTGTTTTAAAAAATTGTTTGCCTGTCATTTTACCCCACATCACTGCTGTTGTAAATGCCTCACTCATCACAGGGAATGTCTCTTCTGCTCTAAAAATGGCTGCAGTTACGCCAGTTCTTAAAAAAGCTGGTAGCGATATCACTGACATGTCAAATTATCGACCAATTTCTAATTTACCTTTCCTGGCAAAAGTGCTTGAGCGTGTGGTTGTTGGGCAACTCCAGACTCATCTCCATACGGATAGCCTATTAGAAAGATTTCAATCCGGGTTTAGATCTGGACACAGTACAGAGACTGCTCTGGTCAGGGTTCTGAATGACCTCCTCGTTATGGCTGACTCTGGGGCTTGTGGCATTTTGGTCATGTTAGACCTTACTGCTACATTCGATACTATATGTCACAGTATATTATTGGACATATTGCATAAGTGCATTGGCTTCCAGTTCAGTCACGTATTGATTTTAAAGTGTTTTAGCCTCGTTGTAAATTAAAAACTATGGGGGGAAGGGCCTTTTCCTGTAATGCACCAAAGTTATGTAATACATTACCTGTGTCTATCAGGGATGCTGCTTCTGTGGATTGTTTTAAGAGACTTCTTAAGACACATCTTTTTAGTCAAGCTTTTAATTTATAAATTGTGTATTTTTTTATACTTTTTTTTTTTTTTTTTTTTACTGCAATATTTGATTGTTGACTATTTTGTTCTGTATGCTGTAGCACTTTGAGTATGTGAAAGGCGCATTATAAATAAAATGTATTATTATTATTATTTCAGAATCTGGAAAAATGACTGGATCTAACTTGTTACAGCAGTCGGTAGAGCGATATGAATGTGTGTGATGTACGGCATGATAGATGCTCGTCACTTCTGCTACCGAAACTTTGTCAGCCTCTGGGTCATTTGGTTTATTGAAAAACGATTGCACTGATTTGCATGTTTCTTGATGATGTGCTTTTTTTCTGTGGGACTCACTTGCACCATGTCGCTTCACATCGTATTCTCCACCATGCCCCACTGCAAAACTGCTTTTGCATAAAATGCAAAAAGCTCTCTCTGCTTCGCCATCTTCAGGTCTTAACCAAGAGTATGTTGCGGTTCATTCGCTATTAAAAGTGCATCTTCTCTTTTTCATGGCCACACTGGCCACGGCTGCTTAACCTGACCGAACAGCGCGCTCTCCAATTTGAGATTGTTGACAATGTTGAGGACGCGTTCGTGCACTAGTCAACAGTTTGATTGACGTACGACTCAGCCTATCAAATACCGCTTTTATTGCTCTCCTCTGAACTATTGGACATAAGTTAACAGTACACCTATGGACGAATCCGTGTATTTATTTTCATGGGTCGAATGAAAAAGGGGACAGATGCTTAATTTGCGTGAGGCAGGACAAAGGGTAAAATTGCTGTACAGTACAACGTAAACAGAACAGGTGGTCACCCTAATTCAGACCCATTTCTGGAATGGAGGTTGTGGCAGTTTCGGGCTTATAATACATGTAGAATATTGCTGAGAAAATGTCATCAAAACCACTGCGATGCAGAGGTTCTTACAGGATCTGGAGGAGATTTGGGACTCCATCTTTGACCTTCTGTGGAGAGAGCATGAGTAAGTGCTGGTGTTTAAATATATTTCTAGATTAGTGTCATAACTGCTCTGATTAGCTCTATAATTCATATCTTAGGAAAAAAATTCATAACCCATGAAAGGCTACTTTAGGGCACATGGTTTTAAGGACACAGATATAACCCAGGTGGCAATTCTTTTTTATTGCTTTAATTAGGACCAAAAATGGGCAATAAAACACTTTTTTCACATCCTTACAAGTGTTTTTTAATGGAACTTTTTAGTTCCATTAAAACTGTGTGTGTGTGTGTGTGTGTGTGTGTGTGTGTGTGTTTTAACGTATTATTGGTCATGAAGTGATTAAAAACAGCTGATCTGCTTATTTGGAGATCAACAAATTGGATGTGTTTAATGTACTGAGAGCAAATAAATAGCTTTGATTTTTCTCAGCTGATCTACATTATTAAATACATGACAAAATAAATGAGAAAAATAGTATTATTTAGATTTTCAGCTGGATTTCACTGTCCTATATACTCAGAGTTTGTTTGTTGATTTCCTCATGTGTTTCTCCAAACCCAGACTCCATTATAATGGTAAGAACAAGCGTCACTATCACACACTGACCGCAGGACTCTCTCTCTCTGAACTGTTTATAGTATAAACTGGATCTGCTGGTTTTTCTCTTCAAACTGGTTTGGCAACTTTAGCCTCCAGAAGTAAAAGTATTTTTAGAGTTTTACCGTGGCCATTTTACACCAGGACGGAATAAGATTCTTTACCTCAGAAAAGCTGAGCATCAAAGTGTTTAATAGTAATGTTTCTAGTTGCCTCTGGAATTGACGTTGTGGGGAAACAGCTGATGAAAAAACATGAACATGTGGGGAACCAGTAACCCAACAGTTTAATCCAGGTGAGTGAACATTAGTCAGGTGAACTGCTTTACTTCCTTATTAACTTCACAAACCAGGAGACACTTTCTTGAAGTATTTACAAACTTAAACATGAAGAACTTAAAGAAACATTCATTTCTTAATCTTATCGATGTAGAGGTTAGGGTTGGACATAGTCAATATAAATATAAAAATGACATTAATTATTAGTAGCAACAGATTCGTGAATCATCACAACTTTCTACAAGCCACAACTAAAAAATAAACAACAAATGACGTGTAGTTTACATATTTGTGTTACTAAACAATTATACGGTGGATGAGGGATGTTGTACATTTTTACTTTACAGTTGGTAATGTTTATATCTCAAAGTTTTTTTGTTTGTTTTTTAACTTAATTTCTGAGTAAATAAATGTGAGCTTGTCATTGTGAAGTATAAAGAGTGCTGTTGTTAAACCTCCTTCACTCACAGGAGAGGAACATCAGACGCTGTGGGTCGAAACAATAGTTATTGAAAATCAGGGACATCAATTTCAGTTTCGGACATGTCTTTATTTTGTTAATCAAATGAACTGAAATATATACTTTTAAGAAACTCACCCCATTTCATATTTATTCATTTAGTTATAAGCATGTTATTGCTGTTTTTACAAACTCACTTTAGGTAATGTCAGTTTTATTAAACATTTCAATAAAATTAAACAAATAGGAAACCTTTTATTTGAAAATAGTTGGAAAGATCTTGAACAAATATCTGTGTATGTCAGTCAGTTTCACAGATGTATTAAATGTGGGCTTACAGTAAACTGTCCCATTTGTACAATATTTGAGGCTTCAGTGGAAGAACATTAAACTCTAGTGTTACAAACTTCCCACAGTCTGTTCAGCCGAGATATTTCTGTTTTAAACACACACAGATGAAATACTGGAGCAAACGCTACAGATCTGACTGAAGAAGAGAATCTGCTGATTCAGATTATACCAGTTCTGAACATTCATTTACAAGATTGATAAAATCACATTAAATGTTGATAATTATTGATTAGAAATCAGAAATCTGATTAGTTTTGTCTCCATAAACACAATGAAGAAAATGTCAAATGAAATGTATTGTGTTTGAGTGTGTGTGAATGAGTGTTTCTGATCTCTTACTCGAGCAGCTTCATGAAGACTGAATGAATCATGGACGACACACACACATTCAGACATGGAGATTCTTCTCCAGGATTCAGGTACTTCAATCTTCATATGATCTTAATGTTATAGAAGACTCATTTTCTGCACATAACAGGGTGTTGTGTGTGTTTGCCAGGGTTGGTATAGTGATCTGTTGTCTCTATCATATTCTGGTGCCGGGATATACAGTAGTTGGAGACACTCAGGGTCTTTAAACACTGTCCAAAGACACACAGATACAGTAGACAGCTAGATGATATATGACATTATCCTTGGACAGTCTCATCACTCTTCAACACACTGTCTTAATAGACAACCTTCTCATATGGGATTTATTTTCATGTCAAATCAGCCAAGTTGATTCTTGTGTCTATTCTGTTAAAGTCAGTTTAAGGGTGACAGATCAATCTCACCGGAGTCCAGCTGTGTGTCCATGAAGAGTGACGCGTCTATGGATCATCCAGTGAGATTTGAGGGAAAACACACATCAACTGATCTGAGGTACAACATTTTTGTTTAGACAGACAGAGAGACCACAGACACACACACATAATGCATGTATGGCATAATTTGGCCAATATCCACTTATTATCAAAACTCACACTATTATAAAGCGCTGCAATAGCAGGAGTCGAGCACAGGATCAGGTCTCCTCTCACAGCTGATCCAGAGCTTCAGTCCTGATGTTTGACGGATAGACAGAGAACTTTGAAAAGTGCTGAGCTTGATTAAGTAACTGTATTTGTAATTAGTTCTTTCCGCCTCTAGATATAGTTGGTGCCCTGAGGGTCTCGTCTCACACAGGGTCTTTATACACTTTCCTATTAAAAGAGCACACATCTATGCCAATAAACAGGTGAAATGATCCTTGTACACTGTAATCTCTCTTCAACATTATCTGAAGCTTTTCTGCATCTGGATGAAAAAAAAACAAAAAAACAATCCCAAAATGAACTCTTGTCTGATTTCTATTGAAGGCAAAGTTGCAGACAGAAATCAAACCCACCGGAGTCCAGCTGTGTGTCCATGAGGAGTGAAGCGTCTATGGAGCTGCCATTATCATTCAAAGGAAAACACACATCAGCTGATCTGAGGTACAACATTTGATAGATAGATAGATAGATAGATAGATAGATAGATAGATAGATAGATAGATAGATAGATAGATAGATAGATAGATAGATAGATAGAAAATCTATAAAGTTTATCTACATGTAAAATTAGCAATATGAATTCTTGTCTATTCTGTCATATCTGTTTATTTTCAACATCTGTTTTATTGAAGCAAAAGCTGCAGACAGAAATCAAACCCACCGGAGTCCAGCTGTGTGTCCATGAGGAGTGACGCGTCTATGGGGCATCCAATGACATTTAGAGGAAAACACACATCAACAGATCTGAGGTACAACAGTAGATAGATAGATAGATAGATAGATAGATAGATAGATAGATAGATAGATAGATAGATAGATAGATAGGTCTATGTCGACGGTTGCATAGCAACGACAGATGCCACGAGAGAGCTTGTGGAAAGGAGAAAGCGGTGCGAACTGCGCTCTCCAGGAAGTATCAGCAAAGAATTAATTGATTTCGAGCCCTTGCATTAGCTTTAGATATATTTATGGAGATGAGAAATTAAATAAAAAGCCGTCATTAATATCAGCCCGTCAGAAAAGCAGTTCTAGGCTTATTCTTGGCTGGATAACTCTTAGCAGGTTTAAAAAGCTCTTTTAAAATTAAATATGAATGCAGTTTTGGATTAAATAAAAGTACAGTCAAGTCAAATAAAACACGCTTTATCTCCTGTATAGTTTGGTAACACTACAATAAGATACCATTCATTAACATTACTTAATGCATTATCTACAACAACACATTGAGTGAACAATATTTTACAACATTAATTAATGTTTGTTAATGTAATTTAATACAAACATACTGCTCATGTTTGTTCACTTCACTTCTTTGTGCATTAAATAATGTTAACATAAATAATGTTAACTTTTGATTTAAATTTTTTTTTTTTATTAACCCCAAGGAGAATAATTGCGACAGTATATAGCCTAACTATTATTTATTGTTAGGTCATTTTATCTAATTTAGATAATAAAATAATACTACAGTTTCTATCTTTGTAACCGTGATATAAACTTTAATATATGTAAATTTAATCTAAATAGATAGATAGATAGATAGATAGATAGATAGATAGATAGATAGATAGATAGACTCTAAAACACACATCAACTGATCTGAGGTACAACATGTTTATCTAGAGTAGTGGTTCTCAACGGGGGCGTTCAGAGAACAACGGGGGGCGTTGGAAGCAAGATTTTTGAAAGGGGGGCGTTCATGTGTTAATGGGGGGCGTTCACGAGTTTAAATATATAACGCAAATTTTTGTTCATTTACTTTAATTCAATTTAAGCATTTAGTAATTTAGGTGTAATAAACACTTTAAGTAGGCTATTTAAAAAGTGTTAGGACTATGTATTTGTTAAATTATGTTGTAAAACATATGCGCCTAGTGTGATATCATATTGTGTGTGCACGCGCGTCTATGCACGTTAAAGAATACTGTCAACAGCGCTTAAAAAAAAACATCCGTCAGCAGCGGCCGGGTCATTCTATATTTAGGGGTACATTTCATGTCAGGCAAAAAGTCCGAAAATCAGTATTCTTTTTTGATCAATAAACTAGTTGGTTAAATAATATATGCCCTTAATGTGCTAAATTAGTTATTTGGCAATTTTAATGATTTTTTAAATATGTTAATTAAAATTTACATTTGATTCATTATTTTGTCAACTGTGTTACGGACAAATGCTATGTCAAATGAAACATGAATGAAGTACCACATGCTTGATAACACATTTGTTTGAAGGTTTACCCAAGATTTCCATCTCCAGAGATATCCCAATCTATTTTTCTGACGGTTTAGTTCACATTTAAAAGATTTATGACATAAAAACCACACATAACACAGTTGACAGAGAAAGTAACACAGTTGACAGGAGTAACACCGCTGACAGGACACATTAGAAGGAAAAGAGAAAACTTTCTTTAAGATGATAACTTTCTTTTTATTCAACAGATGTAAGTAACAAGCAATTAAGCAAACAGTTCAGTTAAAAAAAAAATTAATGAATATTTTATATTATCATCAAGGTAAATTAAGTTTTATAATGCATTATGACACTTCGGGTTGTAAGGACTGATCAGTCATGACTAAGCAGAAATAGACATGTCAAATCTATAATAATATATAGGTTTAAGTCAATCATGAGGAATTCTGAATGCTTTATAACCCTTGACAAATGTGAATATATAATGTGTATATTATGTTATGGATACTGAGTTCATAGAAAGTGTGGCCGTGATGAGATCAGTTAAGTTTATCCATTGTAATGCAAACCATAGTTTTAGGCATGGTTTTAGAAAAATTTGTAATTTTGTGTAATGTAAATGTAATTTCCATATAATGTAGTGTGAGCATAAATTGAAACTGAATTGCCAACATTGTCAAATGTGTTAATCCTTGTCAACTGTGTTACAGTTGATGGATAACACAGTTGACAGGTAACACAGTTGACATTTCGGCCATTTTGGGGCCTTGTGCAAACTGCTGGCCTTGGGCTAGTTAGTAGTTGACCTTGATTAACTTATGTTTTTATATTCTTTCTCTACACATTTATAAATATAACATGTGACGTAAGTTCACCAGAACATGTTGATAACACAGTTGACGGTCAATTAATCTACTCTATGCGCAGACAATAATATAGATAATATACTGAAGAGGAGAAGTTATGACTTAACACACTGTCTTCACATTTCACTCCAAAAAAGGAATTGCATCACAGTGATGTTGGAAAATGTGACTTTGGAACAAACCATTGCTGATTTATAGGGGGTTTTATAGCGAGTAACACAGTTGACACTGATTTCTCGGACATACACAAAATGAATGATTAAATGTAGATGCATGAGCAAAATATTTTTTTAAACACCTTTCTCACAAGTTAATGATTATTTTGGACAAATATTTATAAGAAATATATACAGAAACATGCATTCTAGAGCTAATCTGAAGAGCAAAACCTCACATTTACCAAATCGGACAGCACAAAAACAGCAACTTCCAGTATAGAATATGCCATTTTTGCAAGATAAAAGATGGGTATCTGTTGGATTTTTGTATTAAATGAATTAGAAATGTCCCCTGATATAAAAGTGATCATTGATTGAAGTGAAAAGTTCATGATTTAAAAAAAAAAAAATGATAATGAGTCCATGGACATGAGATGTACCCCTAATTATAGAATGACCCGGCCGCTCTAACGTTACTCCTGACCGCACGTCCACCGTCAGTGTTGTAGGTAGACACTAGGCAGTTTTTTTGTGTTCATCTCTATTGCATTACGATTGAAAGCCGTATCAATAATGTCAAAAATATGATGTGCAGTCAAGTTCGGGTATGTGCTGTTTAAATGAGTGTTCTCACCAATACGCCTGTTGTGATTCTCGGAGTTTTGACGAGTTGTATTTTGACGATTTGATATTATTTCTTATTCAAAAGTTTAGAATGCCTAACATTCTAAAATCTACCAGTTTAATGCGACATGTAGCCTATCGTTACTTTTGCAACGACTCTACTATTTTTCCAGTCATAGACCAGCGCTCAAGCACTGACTAGAATCCAGCGCTGACAAGAATCAGCATTCACGAGCTCAAAAATGTGTTTCACGCTGACAGCAATCCGGTGGTGCCTAGAATCACGCACAGACTAAAATCACGCAGCGGAGGAATGGAAAGTTGACAAGCCATTAAAAAGTATTGACATAAGAAACACTTATATTTTTTCAAATATTTTCAATAAATCATGTTCCCATTCACTCTGGTGACGAATTTTAAAATTAATTAAACTAAATTCTATTTATAAGGTAAAACTTTTACATTTTTAGGCATTAACTAATTATAATCCCTGATGCCAAAATGTTTTCTTTGTTCACTAAGTAATTTACTGGTCAGGCATTATTGTTAACTGGCAAGACAGTAAGGAGAAAATGACAATTTGATGGATAATTTAAATACTGTATATTCACATTTTGGTAATGTATTCATTCCGCCGTCACATCTGAGCGGGAACGCTGCTTGCCTTGGGTAGTTTCAAGATATAAAAAGAATTAATAATACAATAATAATTTAGTTGTTCATATGTGTTTATTCTTGTTAGAAGATTTTTTTTTTTTACTGATTATGAACACAAATTAATCACGACAAACCAAATTAATTGTAATTGTATTAATTATACCATTGATGAAAACAAGCTGATGCCAAGGTATTTTAGGTATATATCTAACATAATTTTTCATGAAAAATCATGATTGTATTTATTTATTTTTCAAAAGTAAGGTTAATGTAAGCAGCTTCTTGCAATACTCTCCTAAATGCGTAATAAAACCTATAAGTGCAAACATTACCGCTTTAATGACCGTCCTTTATTTTTCAGTGCATTTGTTTTACAATATATGGCTATTACTGTCATGGGATTAATATTATAACTATTATTATGTAGTAGTGTAATGTAGACAGACACAACTAAAAGAGGATTGAGTTTTTCTTTGTTTAATTTGCACACTGAATATGGGTTGGAGCTTTTAATTTTGAACTCTCAAAGTGCACCAGATTAATGAATTTAACATTAAAATGCACAAAATTTTCTTACGGGGGGCATGCCCCCAAACCCCCCTAGAAGGCCCGAGGTCCACCCACCACAGATTTACCAAAACTCCTGTGAGAAACACTGGTATTGCTACACCAATGGAGTTTATAGCTTGTTTTTTTAATGAATCACTGTGGAGTATAGTTCAGTTGTATTAATAAAAGACAATTTTGCACTTATTTCATCTGTTAACTCTCTCTCGTTCATGCTCGCTCATTAGTTTGGGGTGGGGGGCGTTCAGGGACCTGGATATTGGATAGGGGGCGCTGGCCCAAAAAAGGTTGAGAACCACTGATCTAGAGAGACTAGATCAGTTCTTCCCAGATCTTCTCTGGAGCTCCGAACACAACCACTACACATTTCTCATGTCTCCCTCATATAAAACACCTGTTTCAGCTCATCAGCTCATTAGTAGAGACTGCAAGACCTGAATAGACAGATGGATGGATAAATGTAGATAAATGTAGATAAACCTCATATAGAGAACCAATCTATCCATGTAAAATGAACTGTATATATTCTTGTCTGTATTCTGTTGAAGTGGATTCCACCAGCAGAGATCACAGGCTCCAGAGTCCAGCTGTGTGTCCATGAGGAGCGACCGGCCTATGGACAACATGACATTTAAGAGGAGACAAACATCAACTCAAATGAGGTACAACATTTCTGTCTAAACAGACTTATCCTGAGAGTAACTCACTGTACCCAGACTATCCATTATTAATAATAGATAAGTAGATAGTAAACAAAGATAATGTACACAAGCAACAGCGTGTTTTAACATAGACACGAACAATAATCGAGGACAGAACTGAACTGGAGAATATATACACAGGGTAAAGGAGGGAACTACTGTAACTAGACACAGGTGGATGAAGGTTAACTAATCAGGGACTAACAAGAACAGATGCAGACGTACGGTTTGTCACTCTTTAATGTGGCGTGACAGATTATTTATCAGACGCTTTATCAACCCTTCCTTTAAACGGCAGCAAGAACCAATCATATCTTTATTGCTAGATATAGCATGAAATAAACATGAATGAACCATGAACACAAGAATATATGTTGAAATATACAGTACAACTTACTGAAATATGTTTCAACCATGGAGAGATAAAACAGCTTGTGAACCAAGTAACATTACATTTAACTCAGAAAAGTTATACAATGGTTGTACAGTAGTTCATTAGTAAACTAGAAAGAACACTAGAGAGTTATGATCTTAACCTGTTAGGGATGTATTCATTATTTAATGTGTTTAAGTCTGTTTCAGTTATATTGTTAATTAAAATATGTTAACTAATTGCAAATAATTAGAAAAATTAGAAACTCAAACTAAAATGTGTTTGCGTCAAAGTGTGAAAATTATGAATCAGGTCACATTTCTTTTTTCTATTAAAAAGAGTTGATTATTGTTACCATCAGTATTTCACAGACTTTCAGAGCCTTTCAACTCTTTCAGGAAGTTCAGGAGCTGCAGGTTATGGAAGTTCATTAAACCGGCCTTCAGATTTTCAGATTAAATTGAATATTGATTTATTGAATTCATTGTTGTTCATTTTTACCTTTAATATTATTGCAATGATCCAAGTAAAGCTGATCCACTGGTATAGTTTACTGCATTAGATTAGTTTTTTTTCCATACAAAATATTCATGTATCTCAAATATTTCCAGATTTATTTGAATTGAGAACAGAATAAAATAATGAAATTTATATCAATATCCAATTCCTAGAGGCTTGTGCAAACGGCCAAATAACAGTTTTACTGATATATAGACCAACAGCACTGTTGCTTGTGTGATTATTGTCTAATTATTTAATTAGAGAGTATTGTTATTTTACTAAAACTTTTCTCTTTATGTTGTAATCTGTCAATCTTTCACTGGTCCAAAGCAGATTCAAATCAAACCTGCTGAAGAAGTTTCAGTGTCTGTATGAAGGAACAGCAAAGCTGGGAAACCCAACACTCCTGAATGAGATCTACACAGAGCTCTACATCACAGAGAGTGAAAGTGGAGAGATCAATAATGAGCATGAGGTGAGACAGATTGAGACTCAGTCCAGGAGAGCAGAAACAGAGGACACACCGATCAAATGCAATGACATCTTTAGACCTTTAACTGGACAAGACAAACCCATCAGAACTGTGCTGACAAAGGGAGTCGCTGGCATTGGGAAAACAGTCTCTGTGCAGAAGTTCATTGTGGACTGGGCTGAAGGGAAAGAGAATCAGGACGTCCAGCTCATATTTCCACTTCCTTTCAGAGAGATCAACTTGATGAAGGACAAAACACTCAGTCTTCCAGATCTTCTTCATGTCTTTTTCCCGGAAACTAAAGAAATGGAAATATCCAGTGATGAATACAAAGTGTTGTTCATCTTTGATGGTCTGGATGAGTGTCGTCTGTCTCTGAACTTTAAGAGCAAAGTGAAACTGTGTGATATATCTGAATCAGCCTCAGTGGACGAGCTGCTGATGAACCTCATTGAGGGGAATCTGCTTCCCTCTGCTCTCATCTGGATCACTTCCAGACCAGCAGCAGCGGATCTCGTCCCCTCTGAGTGTGTCCATCGAGTGACAGAGGTACGAGGCTTCAATGAGCCACAGAAGGAGGAATACTTCAGGAAGAGAATCAGTGATCAGAGTCTGGCCAATACAATCATCACACACCTGAAGTCCTCGAGGAGCCTCCACATCATGTGCCACATCCCAGTGTTCTGCTGGATCTCAGCCACTGTTCTAGAGGAGATGTTGAGTGAAGCAGAGAGAGGAGAGATTCCCAAGACTCTCACTCAGATGTACACACACTTCCTGATCATTCAGACCAACATCAAGCATGAGAAGGACTATGAGAAGAAAGCGAAAGATGAAGACATGATTCTCAAACTGGGGAAACTGGCTTTCCAGCAGCTTGTGAAAGGCAACCTGATCTTCTATGAGGAAGACCTTAGCGAGTGTAGCATTGATGTGACAGAAGCATCAGTGTACTCAGGATTGTGCACTCAGATCTTCAGAGAGGAGTTGGGCTTGTATCAGGGGAAAGTCTTCTGCTTTGTTCATCTGAGCATCCAGGAACATCTAGCAGCTCTATATGCACACATTCACTTTACAAACGAGAACAGAAATGTGTTTGACACAACCATACAAAGTTTCTTTACTAAAATCTTAAACCAGATGAAATATCCTTCATTATCTGAGCTGCATCAGAGAGCTGTGGACCAGGCTTTACAGAGTAAGAATGGACATCTGGACCTTTTCCTGCGTTTCCTTCTGGGTCTCTCCTTGGAGTCCAATCAGACTCTCTTACGAGAACTACTGACACAGACTGGAAGCTGCTCCTACAACACAGAGGAAACAGTTCAGATCATCAAACAGAAGATCGGGGAGAATCGCTCTCCAGAGAGATCCATCAATCTGTTCCACTGTCTGAATGAACTGGGTGATGATTCTCTGATGCAGGAGATCCAACATTATCTGAAATCTGGAGAAATAGGAGGAACCAAACTCTCCTCTTCACAGTGGTCAGCTCTGGTTTATGTGTTGCTGACATCAGAGCAGAAGATGGATGTTTTTAATCTAAGACAGTTTATTGGAGCCAATACTAGAGCAGATGAAGTTCTTCAGAAGCTGATGCCTGTGGTTAAAGAATCCAGATCAGTTCAGTAAGTCACACCGACAACAATCATTACACTGATAAAACAGGATCATATTTATGAGTTTAGCATTGTTAGATTATTCGTAACGAATAGACAGGAGACAGCGGGCTCTTAATATGGAAGCTTTACTGAAACTCTCATTCCCTGCGCATGCCGCGCATGTGCACATTACACATCCAAAACATCCTACCAGTACATCTCCCCCTTTTAGCTAAAGAACGTTCCCTGCATTAACATAACATATTACTGCACTATTACTTTCTCATTCAGTCCATTCCTTCCCCCCTTTTTTTTTTTTTTTTAATAAAACAATGTCTCTGTAGGAGAAAAACAAAACACAGGTATTATTACTAATTTTTATTACTTATTACTATGTTTCAACAGAAAAAAGGGAAATAACCTCAGAACGGACAATAACAAGTCAAACTCTAAAGGTTTAATCTTAATGGTGGTCTGATCACCCTGCCCACTCTGCTTCTAACACAGTCCCTAATCTCTCTTGGCTGTGAAGGAACTGCTCTCAGATGGGAACGGTGTCTTCTCAAACTTCCAGACTGCCCTTCTACAATGTAGGAACGTGGAGCATCAGCAGGACTCATGACTATGCCTGGGTTTGGCACATTCTTAATCCAGACTGATTTTCCAGACTGTAGAGCAGGTTTTGTATGTGCTCTGTGGCGTTTATTGTACCACTTAGCCTGTTTTACCTTCAACTCTTTGTCTTTTCTTTTGAAGGTGTTGAGGTTTGGCCAGGCTGGTTTCAGTGTGGATGGACTCACTGGGAGAGTAGTTCTTATGTTCCGTTCCATCAGGAGTTGAGCAGGTGAAGCTCCTGATGCTAATGGTGTAGCTCTGTAAGACATAAGTGCTTTGTAAGGGTCCTCACCTTTACGCAGAAGTGTTTTAACAGTTCTCACTGCTCTTTCCGCTTCTCTGTTGCTTTGAGGATAGTGCGGGCTGCTGGTTACATGATGGAAATAATAGTCTTTTGCAAAGTCAGCAAAGTCTGATGCTGCGAACTGAGGGCCATTGTCTGTAACTAGGACCTCTGGGACCCCGTGGCGAGCAAACATCGCTTTGAGCTTCTCCATCACATTTCTTGATGTTGTTGAAGTGAGAGAAGCTACTTCTATGTAGCGTGAAAAGTAGTCTATCAGCAGAACATAATCACCCTTGTTCCAATGGAAAAGATCTGCTGCCACTCTCTGCCATGGTCGTGAAGGTAATGGAGTGGTCAACAGGGGTTCTGAGTAACTGTAGCTGTTTTTGACACATGTTTCACACTGACTTACTTTGTCTTTGATTTGCTTTGTTATACCTGGCCACCATACTGACATTTGCGCTCTTGCCAAGCATTTAGTGATGCCTTGATGTCCCTGGTGCAACCTCTCTAGGACTTCTTTTTGCATACTGCCAGGTATCACTAGTCGTTTTCCCTTCATCAGCAAACCCTCTGCATTGAGCAGGTCATGTCTGTGTTGCCAAAACAATGCTAGGTGTGGTGGAACACTCTTTTTTCCATCCCAACCTGTACGAACAAGAGAACTTAGCTGTCTGCACACTTCGTCCTCTTCCTGAGCCCTCTTTATTTGAGCAAGCTTGGTAGGTGTTGCTGGCAATTGTTGAATGACATGATCAACACTCACTTTTACCTCTTCCTCTTTTTTTAGGTCTGCTTCTGATGGCTTGTCTTTGAGTGGAGCTCTGGAGAGTGTGTCCGCTGTGATCAGATTTTTTCCAGGAACGTGCATGATCGTGTAGGAGAACCGCAGGAGTCGTAGACGAAATCTTAATATGCGTGGAGGCAGGTCATCTAGCGGTCTCGAGCCAAGTAGACTGACTAGTGGCTTGTGGTCAGTTCTGACCACAAAATCCAGTCCCAGAAGATAGGTTTGAAATCTTTCACAGGTCCACGTGATTGCTAGGGCCTCCTTCTCAATTTGAGCATATCTTTTCTCCGTAGGCGTCATGCTCCTCGAACTGAAAGCAACAGGTCTCCATTCACCTGTAGGCTGCAGCTGAGATAATACTCCTCCTAATCCAAAGAAAGACGCATCAGCTGAAACTCTGGTATGTCGATCTGGACAGTACTGTGCTAATACTGCCGAAGAACTGAGTTCTTGCTTCAATTTTTCAAAAGCTTGTTGTTGTGGACTCCCCCACACCCAGACGTTTTCAGCTTTAAGCAGGTCTCTGATAGGTCCAGTCAACTCTGCAATGTTGGGTGAAAATTTTCCAACGTAATTCACCATGCCAAGGAATCTCTTGACCTCAGCCGTATTTTTAGGTTCTGCCATTTCTTTGATAGCTTTTATTTTGTCTGGGTCAGCTTGTATGTCTTCTGCACTGACAATGTGTCCTAGGAACCTAACTTGAGGCACTGCAAATTGACATTTTTCGTTCAGTGTCAACCCTTTCTGTTCCAGACGGTTCAGAACCTTGAAAAGTCTTGCATCATGTTGCAAGAACACCAGGATGTCATCTGCGTGGCACAGTGTGCCCTCCAGGCCCTCCAGCAGTTGTGTCAGCCGTTTCTGAAAGTGTTCAGGTGCTGAGGAAATGCCAAATGGAAGGCGCTTAAAACAGTATCTTCCATAAGGCGTAATGAAGGTAGTGAGCTGGACCGAATCTTTATGCAAAGGAATCTGCCAGAATCCAGCAGTAGCATCCAACTTAGAAAACACTGTTGCGCCTGACAGTTTAGCCAGTGTTTCATCAACTGCAGGCAGAATATGTCTCTCTCTGCAGACATTGCTATTTAGATGTGTTAAATCAACGCAGATTCGAATCTTGCAATCTGGTTTCGGCACTATCACCATACCTGAACACCACTCCGTTGCTTCTTCAATGGGTGTTATAACTCCTATTTTTTCCATTCTTTCTAGCTCCTCTTTCACTCTATTCATCATGGGCAAGGGCACTCGACGAGGGGCAGCCAGAGCAAATGGAGTGGTTATTTTGAGATTGATTTTGTATTCTCCTTCCAATTTGCCAAGTCCTGTGAAGACTTTTGGGAACATCTCTTTGTAGTTTGGATCTGCTGTTTGCATTGCATCCACTGTGTGAAGCAAGTCCAGCTATTTTATGGCTGGTAGTCCAAGGAGAGGGGACACCAGTCTTGGTATCACAAACACTGGGTGTTTTATCACCCTCCCCAGATGACAAAGTGATGCTTTAAACTGCCCTCTCACCTGTATTGACATGTTGCTTGGTCCACACAGCTTTTTGTTCGGAGGGCTGAGAACACCGTGGCTCGTCTTTGAGTACATGCTCTCTGGGATGGCTGTCACCGCTTCTCCTGTGTCCAGTTTGAAAAGAATTTGCTCGCCGTTCACTGCGATTAACTTTTGCCAGACATCAGTCGAATTCTCAGACTTTACGGCTCCCAGGAACACAGACTCTATGCTCTCCGTCTCATCACAATGATGTATTTCCTCCAGTCTTTTCTTTGTTTTGCAGACTGCAGTGAAGTGGCCTTTTTTGTTGCACTTCCTGCACTCAGCCTCCCTCGCTGGACAGCTATTCAGTGAGTGTGCTTGTGGCTTTCCACATCTGCCACATCCCTTGCTGGCTTCATTGTGTTTTGTACTGTCTTGTCGTCTTTGCAGTCCTTTATGTGCAAATCTTGGTTTCATTTTGTATTTTACTTTTCATTTGTTGTTTACCTGTGGGCAAATTTACTACCCTTTCGTTATGTTTGTGGCTTAAAACAGCCACTACTTTAAACTGCTGTAAAAATGTATCAGATAAATATTTTTTTCAATTTTTTTTTGCATAAATCTATTAATCAACCTCAGTCCTGCTCAAAAATACTAAATGTTTAAAAAAAATTCAGGATTTTAACTCTTTAATTGCCAAATTCGTAAATGATGTCACTGATTTGGGAAAAAACACACAAAATGACTCATTTTCAATATAAAATGTGATTGTGGACTGGATTTTTTTTTACCTTTTATCACAGTCTTGGACATGTCAAAGATTAGAAACAACATTGGTTTTGATGCATTGTTAGTTTTTGTGCAGCATCAGATTTTAACTTTTTCTCCCTCATTTACTGTTCGTGGCTGTTTTTGCCCCATTGACTTCCATTATAACCACATTTTTTGATTGCAAAGTCATGACACCATATAATCATGCATTTTTGTTTGTTGGTGGTTTTCCCTGTTGGGAAGAGGTAAAATTTGTCATTTTTACTGTTGATAACCAGGTGGCACCATTAACCCTTTAGATAGGCCTGTGCCAAAAAAAGCTTAGTTTCTGGCTTTTACATGGAGTTATATGGAGTTTATATGAAGTATAATAGCATAATAAAGTGTGTGTGTGTGTGTGTGTGTGTGTGTGTGTGTGTGTGTGTGTGTGTGTGTGTGTGTGAACTGACCTTGATGCGTCTGAGAAAATCAAAATATGCACCTCAGCTCTCAGAACTACATGGAGTAAACAAAAACAAAGTAAGTGTATTTATGCATCTGCTGCCTTTTGATGGTGAGAAATGCAGACTAAACAAAAACAAAGCAAGTGGATTTAAACGCGTGCATGCCTGCCAGAGGCGTGACTCCAGGGCCGACGCCTTCGCAAGGGTCCAGAACATGGATTCCGTGTTCAATCTGTTTTTTACGGAGGAGATGATTGACCTCATTGTCAGCATGACTTGCGTCAACACATACATGTTTGTACATACAAACATGTATGACTATGCCTTGTGATGGCATCGCGCGTCGGCCCTGGAGTCATGCCTCTGGCAGGCTGAAGAAAGGGAGTTGTCTCCACGTTGGTGGAAAACCACACTTCGCCGTTTCTCCCAATCCCCCCAGATCCAGGATCCTCCGAATCCTCCTCGCCTTCAGTGGAAGCTAGAGAGGATGATGAGGGTGCCACATCCAAATCAGGATCTGACTCTCCTGAGTCTGTGGTGTCAGAGGGAGAAGACGATACATCCTGCAGCTCGCTGGAAGGGTCAGGCTGCATAATCATCTCTAAAACTTCACTACAAGTCAAGCCCTTTCTCATGTTGCTTGCTGCTCTTCTCACCATCAAATGACCAGCAGGCTTGCATGCACGTGTTTAAATCCACTTGCTTTGTTTTTGTTTAGTCTGCATTTCTCACCATCAAAAGGCAGCAGATGCATAAATACACTTACTTTGTTTTTGTTTACTCCATGTAGTTCTGAGAGCTGAGGTGCATATTTTGATTTTCTCAGACGCATCAAGGTGAGTTCACACACACACACACACACACACACACACACACACACACACACACACACACACACACACACACTTTATTATGCTAGTATACTCCTTAAAAAACTCCATATAACTCCATGTAAAAGCCAGAAACTAAGCTTTTTTTTTGCACAGGCCTATCTAAAGGGTTAATGGTTCCACCTGGTTATCAACAGTAAAAATTACAAATTTTACCTCTTCCCAACAGGGAAAACCACCAACAATCAAAAATGCATGATTATATGGTGTCATGGCTTTGCAATAAAAAAATGTGGTTATAATGGAAGTCAATGGGGCAGTAAATGAGGGAGAAAAAGTAAAAATCTGATGCTGCACAAAAACTAACAATGCATCAAAACCAATGTTGTTTCTAATCTTTGACATGTCCAAGACTGTGATAGAAGGTAAAAAAAATCCAGTCCACAATCACATTTTATATTGAAAATGAGTCATTTTGTGTGTGTTTTTTTCCCAAATCAGTGACATCATTTACGAATTTGGCAATTAAAGAGTTAAAATCCTGAATTTTTTTTAAACATTTAGTATTTTTGAACAGGACTGAGGTTGATTAATAGATTTATGCAAAAAAAATTGAAAAAAATATTTATCTGATACATTTTTACAGCAGTTTAAAGTAGTGGCTGTTTTCAGCCACGAACATAACGAAAGGTAGTAAATTTGAACAATGCACAAGGGTTAAATATAGTTTTATTATTTACAGGTTAACTAGATTACAAAAAGGCACACTTGTAACAGGACAATTGCATATTTTCCACAATAATAGTTATAAGCATGATTGGATGATGTGAAGAGGTGACAACTGCTTTCATATACAAATTTGTTAAAGAGAAAGGAGAAATTCATATATATATATATCTTATAATTTATATCAGTGTTTCCTAAACTGAGAGACTGAAGAGTGTCATTGTTCTCTATAGGTTGAGTGATTGTGGTGTTACAGATGAAGGTTGTGCTGCTCTGACTTCAGCTCTAAGATCAAACCCCTCACACCTGAGACAACTGGATCTGACATATAATAAAGTAGGAGATTCTGGAGTCGAGCAGCTTTCTCATCTACTGCAGGATCCTCACTGTAAACTGGAGATACTGAGGTAAGATTTATAAAAGTCTCAATGTTGTCGGTTTCTCTCCTGTGGTGAATAATGAATGATATACAACAATAATGTATACAAAAAAGGTTAACCATCAAGTAACTGAAAAGGATGTTTAATCTTCAGTGGATTCTTTCCAAAGCTTCTGAGCTCATTTTACTTTTGAATGTTTTTGATAGTTATAATATGTATGTATGTTTATGTTTTTTAATTCATGGATATTTTTTTCAACATAACTTAATTCATAATCCTCATATATAAAATTTATAAAACCATGATGAAAAGGAGGCAGGATGAAGAATATCTTATATTTCCTGCCGTCTCAAAAAAAAAAAAAAAACTCATATAAAAAAACTCAACATATCAAGTCCCCGTCAATGCATGACGATAACAAATGAAACAAACTAGAAACCAAAAACTAGCCTGGCAAGCCAGACCTACATCAAGATGTTAGGTCTGGAAACTCACCATAGACACGCTCAATCCGAGGGGCGGGATAAACGGCTGTCTTTCAAATTCCCTCTGCACGCAATAGGACAGCGCTACAACCAACCAGAGCGTTTTCCCAACAGCTGAGCTAACGTTAGATGATAGATTCAACTTTTGCCATATCTGACAGGCAAAAAAAAGCATTTCTAAACAAACGTGTCGTAAATACTTCACCTTTGGCTTATAGTCAGAAGTTACGCTGTTTGCGTAGATCACGGAGCACGCAGTGACAACCGCGCCCACTACGGTCACATATTATGACGGTCACAGAATCTGGTGTAACACCGGCAAAACTACGAACACATCTTCCTTTTTAAAGAATGACTTAAGTGCCGTTCTTTGCTCTTTTCTCAAAGAAAAACTTAACTCCAAGTCCTCCAGAGTCGTGGCCAAAGCCGATTCGAAAGACTGTTCGCCAGCAGCCATTTTTTGTTTTCAAGCCAGGGAACCGTCACATCTCTGTCGTCATTATGTTAAGCCCGCCCCGCCTACTCTATACGTGTTGTGATTGGCCTGACCCAATTTGGGTTTTTGCAGCTAGAAGGTCTATTGAGAGTGTCTAGACCCACCTGGCTGCAAAATACATTTTGCTGCCGCTAGGGTGCGTCTAGATTTCTAGGCTAACCAAAAACATCAACCTGACACAGATTCCAAAGCAAAAGCAAACCATGATCACAACCATCATCATCATCATCATCATCATCAATTTCTATAAGTATTCATCCAAAGCAAAAGCAAACCATAATCACAACCATCATCATCATCAATTTCTATAAGTGTTCATACAAATCCATTGTTTTCTCTTTAAATCTTTTTTTAAACTGAAATATATTTTTACATTGTTTTAGTTCATTTTGCAGAGAATTCCAAACTTTCACTCCCACCACTGAAGTACACATTTGTTTTGCTGTTGTCCTTACAATTTGATACCTAAAATGTCCCTTTCTTCTTCCTTCATTCTCTATAAGGATAAACAAGTGTTGAAGGTTTGTGGGCAATACTTTATCTTTTGCTTTAAACATAACAATAAGTGTCCATAATTCAACCAATTCTTTAAATTTTAACAGTTTAGAGCCAAAAAATAAGGCATTTGTGTGCTCTCTATAATCTGTTTTAAATATAATTCGTATGACTCTCTTTTGTAATAGAAAGAGTGACTTTGTGTTGCTTTGGGATGTGTTTCCCCACACCCTTCACACAGTAGCTGATGTAAGGCAACACCAGTGCACAATACAAAGTTCTCAATGCCTTATAATCTAACACATGTTTTACCTTATTTAGTACAAAAATACTCTTATATATCTTTTTTTGTATGTGTGAGCTATGTGGTTTCCAAGTCAACCCTTCAACTAGTAGCACACCCAAAAACCTAATTTCCCTAACTTTCATTATTTTTGTTCCTGCTATTGATAGTACAATACTTTCACCTTTTTTTCTATCACCAAAAATCATGAACTTTGTTTTCTTTAGATTTAATGACAACCTATTAATGTCAAACCATTCCTTCACTTTAACCATTTATTGTTCCATACTAATTGCCAATTCATTTAAGTCATTTCCTGAGAGGTAAATGTTTGTGTCATCTGCGAATAGAACAAAATTCAATAACTTAGATACATCACAAATGTCATTAATGTAAAGTATAAATAATTTTGGTCCTAAAACTGAACCTTGCGGTATACCACACTGAATTTGCATATTATTGGATTTGTTATTATTATACTGAACATACTGTTGTCTTTTGTTCAAATAACTACTTAACCAATCCAATAATATTGTCACGTTGCGATTGATGAGGATGTAGGCGCAAGTGCAAAGTAAAAGAGAGTTTATTATAAACAGGTAAACACAGGAAGGAGGAATGATGTAATATCCAGATGGCAACAATGATGATCAAAGGATAACGGTGGTGGAGAGTGCTGGATGATTGGTAGTGGCGTTGGTGGAAGATCATCAATGGTGAAAACCAGGAACAGACCGGAACATCCAAACGGAGACGACACGAACAACAATAATCCAAACACGAGACAACACGGTAATCCAAATGAATATAGTAAATACATAAAACTACAAGACCATTAACACAGAAACTGAAACTCAGACAATGAACCAGCAACTGACACAACACAAGACAGAGTATATATACACATGACCTAAATGAGTGGCAGCTGGAACAATGGAAGCAAGGAACAGGTGTAATCAGAGTTAATGAGTCCAGGTGAATACAATCAACACAGAACCAAACACAGAAAACACAGAACACAGTATAACTGTGACAGTACCCCCCCCCCCCCCTCTAAGGAGTGGCTTCCAGACACTCCCAAAGAAAGTTCAGGTGGGTGGAGGCACGGAGGTGGATCTGGGGGAGGGTAGGCGGGCCAGGTCCGTGAAGGGCAGGCAAAGCGGGCAGGGCAGGAAGCCAGGGCGGGGCCGGCAGTGCAAGAGGCCAAGGTGGATCAGACAGTCCAACGGGCGGCCAGGGCGGAGACGACCCCTCGGGCGGCCAGGGCGGAGACGACCCCTCGGGCGGCCAGGGCGGAGACGACCCCTCGGGCGGCCAGGGCGGTGGCTCCGGCTCAGGAACAGACACTGGCTCCGGCTCAGGAACAGACACTGGCTCCGGCTCAGGAACAGACACTGGCTCCGGCTCAGGAACAAGAACAGGCATCACCGGCTCAGGCTCAGGAACAGACACCACCGGCTCAGGAACAGACACCACCGGCTCAGGCTCAGGAACAGACATCACCGGCTCAGGAACAGACACCACCGGCTCAGGAACAGACACCACCGGCTCAGGCTCAGGAACAGACACCACCGGCTCAGGCTCAGGAACAGACACCACCGGCTCAGGAACAGACACCACCGGCTCAGGCCAAGGCGGATCCACAGGCAGAACCTGAGACCAGGGTGGAGCTGCAACCCATGGTGGTGCCGGCGGCAACAGGAACCTGGGTAGAGGGAGAGAGCAGAAAGAGGCCCTCTGGCCCAGGTTAGACAGGGCAATGAGTTCAAATTCGGCCATCTTGGGCCAGGCAGGAAGTTCAGGGAGCTCGGAATCGGCCATCTTGGGCCAGGCAGAGAGTTCAGAGAGCTCGGGATCGGCCATCTTGGGCCGCACACTAGGCAATTCACTGGGCAGCACCCTAGGCAGTTCACTGGGCAGCACCCTAGGCAGTTCACCGGGCAAGACAGAGAGACTTTGAGAGTCGTGCACGACCATTTTGGCAAGGGAAGAGAGTCTATGGGACTTGGAAGCGACCATGTCAGCTGACCCACAGGATACTGGAAACTCAGGAGTAACCATCTCGGCCTTCACAGGAAACTCAGGGAACTCGGAAACAGGCCTTATGGTCAGGACAGGAAATTCAGGAGACTTGGGTTCAGCTAACTTGGTCGAGATCAGAGGCTCAAGGGACTCAAATTCAAACCTTTCTGCCGTGATAGGAAGTGCAGGAGACTCAGGTTCGGGCCTCTCAGGCGTAACAGGAAGTGCAGGAGACTCAAGTTCCTCAGGCACTGTAGAGACCACAGAACTGAAAACAAACGGACTTAGGATCCCAGCCGCCCGTACCGACATCATCTGGGTATCCACCAGACTAGACATTAACCTCCGGGTCCTAGTATACACTGGAGAGGTGGGTGAGGCGGTCATCTTGTGACATGGCTCGGGTGTAGCAGCCCTCCTGTGAAGTGGCTCGGGTGTGACAGCCATCTTGTGAAGTGGCTCGGGTGTGACAGCCATCTTGTGAAGTGGCTTGGGTGTGACAGCCATCTTGTGTAGTGGCTCGGGTGTAGCCATCTTGAGGATAGGTACAGGTAAGACAACGGCCCTCTGGGGAACGGATGCAGGTATAGCGACAGCCCTCTGGGACACAGATGCAGGTATGGCCACTGCTGTCTCAAACACCAGTGCAGGCATGATGACAGCCCTCTTGAGAACTGCCACCGGTTTGGCCGTGGCCATCTTTAAAACAGGAGTTGACGTGATAGGCCTGGTGGAGAAGGGTGTTCTTCCAATTGCCAGTCTAGAACCTCGCCCTGGTCTAGCTGGTGTGATCGGTTCTAGACTGGCCCTCCTAGGACTAGGAGTAGGACTGGCAGCCATCTTAAGAACAGGTGCAGCAGTGGTCGCCATCTTGTGAACCGGCTTGGATCTCCTTTCCACCTCTCTCTCTCTTGGTCGACGATCGGGAAAGAGCGAAATGATCATGTCCATCACACTCGCTACATCCATGACGGGCTGGTTCATTCTGTCACGTTGCGATTGATGAGGATGTAGGCGCAAGTGCAAAGTAAAAGAGAGTTTATTATAAACAGGTAAACACACAACACAGGAAGGAGGAATGATGTAATATCCAGATGGCAACAATGATGATCAAAGGATAACGGTGGTGGAGAGTGCTGGATGATTGGTAGTGGCGTTGGTGGAAGATCATCAATGGTGAAAACCAGGAACAGACCGGAACATCCACACGGAGACGACACGAACAACAATAATCCAAACACGAGACAACACGGTAATCCAAATGAATATAGTAAATACATAAAACTACAAGACCATTAACACAGAAACTGAAACTCAGACAATGAACCAGCAACTGACACAACACAAGAGAGAGTATATATACACATGACCTAAATGAGTGGCAGCTGGAACAATGGAAGCAAGGAACAGGTGTAATCAGAGTTAATGAGTCCAGGTGAATACAATCAACACAGAACCAAACACAGAAAACACAGAACACAGTATAACTGTGACAAATATTCCTCTCACACCATATAACTGTAGCTTTAATAACAAGATTGAATGATCAATTGTATCAAATGCTTTCTTTAAGTCGATAAACACACCTATTGTGTGTTTCTTGTTGTCAGTTGCATTTACTATGTCCTCAACTATATTCATGGTCACAGAAGCTGTAGATCTACCTGAACAGAATCCATACTGGCTCTCATTTAACAACTGTTTTTTTTTTCAATAAATTCATCTAATTTTTGCACCAAATTTTTTCAAGGACTTTAGAAAATCAAGATAATAACGAAATTGGTCTATAATTTGTAAACATATGCTTCTCACCGTCTTTGTATAGTGGGACCACCTTTGCTACCTTCATCCTATTAGGGAAGATCCCTGTTTGAAATGAAAGATTAAATATGTAACTTAAAGGTTTAACAATACAATCAATGTTTTTATTTCACAATGATCAAATCTAACCCATCCGTATCTGTAGATGTCTTGTTTTTTAATGCATTTACTATAGATAGAATTTTATTTTCACTAACATCTCCAAGAAACATTGATTGAAGGACTCTACTCCCCCATATCCCTCCATTCTGTGGCCCTGAGTTACAGTGAGGAAAATAAGTATTTGAACACCCTGCTATTTTGCAAGTTCTCCCACTTGGAAATCATGGAGGGGTCTGAAATTGACATCATAGGTGCATGTCCACTTTGAGAGACATAATCTAAAAAAAAATAATCCAGAAATCACAATATATGATTTTTTAACTATTTATTTGTGTGATACAGCTGCAAATAAGTATTTGAACACCTGTCTATCAGCTAGAATTCTGACCCTAGAAGACCTGTTAGTCTGCCTTTAAAATGTCCACCTCCACTCCATTTATTATCCTAAATTAGATGCACCTGTTTGAGGTTGTTAGCTGCATAAAGACACCTGTCCACCCCATACAATCAGTAAGAATCCAACTACAAACATGGCCAAGACCAAAGAGCTGTCCAAAGACACTAGAGACAAAATTGTACACCTCCACAAGGCTGGAAAGGGCTACGGGGAAATTGCCAAGCAGCTTGGTAAAAAAAGGTCCACTGTTGGAGCAATCATTAGAAAATGGAAGAAGCTAAACATGACTGTCAATCTCCCTCAGACTGGGGCTCCATGCAAGATCTCACCTCGTGGGGTCTCAATGATCCTAAGAAAGGTGAGAAATCAGCCCAGAACTACACGGGAGGAGCTGGTCAATGACCTGAAAAGAGCTGGGACCACCGTTTCCAAGGTTACTGTTGGTAATACACTAAGACGTCATGGTTTGAAATCATGCATGGTACGGAAGGTTCCCCTGCCTAAACCAGCACATGTCAAGGCCCGTCTTAAGTTTGCCAATGACCATTTGGATGATCCAGAGGAGTCATGGGAGAAAGTCATGTGGTCAGATGAGACCAAAACAGAACTTTTTGGTCATAATTCCACTAAACGTGTTTGGAGGAAGAAGAATGATGAGTACCATCCCAAGAACACCATCCCTACTGTGAAGCATGGGGGTGGTAGCATCATGCTTTGGGGTGTTTTTCTGCACATGGGACAGGGCGACTGCACTGTATTAAGGAGAGGATGACCGGGGCCATGTATTTCGAGATTTTGGGGAACAACCTCCTTCCCTCAGTTAGAGCATTGAAGATGGGTCGAGGCTGGGTCTTCCAACATGACAATGACCCGAAGCACACAGCCAGGATAACCAAGGAGTGGCTCTGTAAGAAGCATATCAAGGTTCTGGCGTGGCCTAGCCAGTCTCCAGACCTAAACCCAATAGAGAATCTTTGGAGGGAGCTCAAACTCCGTGTTTCTCAGCGACAGCCCAGAAACCTGACTGATCTAGAGAAGATCTGTGTGGAGGAGTGGGCCAAAATCCCTCCTGCAGTGTGTGCAAACCTGTTGAAAAACTACAGGAAACGTTTGACCTTAGATACTGACGTAATTTTGTACAATTTTCTACAATTCTGACGTTTGACGTAATTGCAAACAAAGGCTACTGTACCAAATATTAACATTGATTTTCTCAGGTGTTCAAATACTTATTTGCAGCTGTATCATACAAATAAATAGTTAAAAAATCATACATTGTGATTTCTGGATTTTTTTTTTTTAGATTATGTCTCTCACAGTGGACATGCACCTACCATGACAATTTCAGACCCTTCCATGATTTCTAAGTGGGAGAACTTGCAAAATAGCAGGGTGTTCAAATACTTATTTTCCTCACTGTATGTTTTTCAATATTCTCTGCTAGCTTGGGTCTTATTATCCTCGTTTATAAAATGGTGTGGTGTACTGTCCTGACCTGATGTACTTTTCCCAATCAGCTTATTCAAAACATTCCATGTTCCTTTAATATCAGTTTTGTTTTTTTCTAATAAGCTACCAAAATAATATTTTATTGCTTGCCTCTTTATTGTTGTTAATTTATTTTTATATAGCTTATACTTCATTTCTGCTTCTTTTGACCTAAATTTGATAAAATCTCTATAAAGTTTATTCTTCTTTTTGCATGCATTCTGTAATCCCCTAGTAATCCAAGGGTTTTTGCTAAAGCTGTCCTTATATTGTAGCGGATTGACTGGGTTTTTGCTGGGGTGCCAACTTATAAGTCAACTTATAAGTAAAATTTAAATTTCAAAGTCAATCATACAAAGGATTCAACTTGTTACCTTTCAACCAATGAATCCTATTATTAGACAATAGACAATTTCCCAGATAACAACAAATTTGTATTGCAGGATTGTTTTATATTCATACTACTCTTCTGATTCACACACACACTAAAAAAAACACACAAAAAAAACAATTTCAATTAACCATTTGATAAGAAAATTATTTGCAACAACAAAACATATATAAATTCTCGTGGTGTTAATTCAATTTCACTAATACAATTTCTAGAGGTACCTCTCCTACACCTGATTAATTAATCAAAATCTCTGCTGACCTTTTAACATGAATAATACAACTGGCATAACACTCTTGTTGAAACACTACAGCATTAGACCATACTGGTTTAATAACAGCGGATCAACACGCATTGATTCAAAGTACACAGTCCAAACATACAATGATTCAGTGATTCAAAACTCATCATGATTCGTTCAACAGTTCAAATATTCAGGAACTCTCACTGTTCAATGATTCAGTGTCTCAGTTCAATGATTCCATGACTCAGTTCAACGATTCAATGACTCAGTTCAACGATTCAATGACTCAGTTCAACAATTCAATGACTCAGTTCAACGATTCAATAACTCAGTTCAACGATTCAATGACTCAGTTTAACGATTCAATGACTCAGTTCAACGATTCAGTGACTCAGTTCAACGATTCAATGGCTCAGTTCAACGATTTAATGACTCAGTTCAACGATTCATTCAACAGTTCAAAACATTCAGAATATCTCACTGTTTGACGCTGCAGTGACTCAATTCAAACGTTCCTCAGCCACGAAAACAAGAAAAGAAGCTCAAAAAATAAATAAACAGGGAAATATTTGAGTGACATCTTCCTTTAGGGTTCAGCAGTAATGGTAAACCGGGAATTTCAATTCAAACCAGCCATTTTGTTGCCATCTCTCGTCTAGCTGTCAACGTTAATCCATAAACGGATGTCCGTAACAATTGGGTCAGACTCAATCACTGTGTTTAGACCTCCAGTAACTAAAAGTCTAAAACGAAAACTAAAAGTCTAAATTTTAAACTAAAAGTCTAAGTCGAAAACTAAAAGTCTAAGTCGAAAATGAATTTGGTATTTAGGATTGGGCATTTGGTCATTTAGCCATTTAGGATTTAGGATTGGGCATTTAGGGATTCAGGATTGGGAATTTGGTATTTAGGATTGGGCATTTAATCATTTAGGATTTAGGATTTGGGGATTTAGGATTGGGAATTTGAGGATTGAGGATTGGGCATTTGAGGATTGAGGATTGAGAAGTGAATGCAAATAAGGACGCGTGGCCCAAATACTGGAGGCTGGGTTTGAAATGGCTGGTGCGCAGAGGCACCTTATGGACAGCAGAGGGAGCTCCCAGTGCTAAGGAGCACACTGTAATGAAACCAAACAGAGCGAGTGAGCAGAATGTGCAGAGTGAGCAGACTGCAAGTGACTGGCAGAATATCAACTGGAAGCAGCAAAGTCACCACAAAAACACGCTAAGATGACTTCAGAGCATAATGTAGCAATATATTGCGGTCCTTTTTACACTGTACAAAAACCCTGCTTAACGTTACATCTTACAGCAACCATCGTGACATCGTCACTGGCCTTCATGCTGCCTTACTGTTTCCTAACCTTGCTTTTTCTGATGCGTTGCGTTAAAATATATACATAGGCTATATAGCAAAAAAACAGAAACAAGCACATCTACTGGCAATGTGAAAGGAGTGTACACTGCAAAAAATGCTTTTCTTACTTAGTATTTTTGTTTTGTTTCCAGTCCAAATATCTAAAAATTCTTAAATCAAGAAGCATTTACTAGAGAAGTAAAATGACATAAGAAATTCTATTTTGTTTTAAGATAAAAAGAAAGTCATTTAAGTCATTTTTGCTTAAAACAAGCAAAATGATCTGCCAATGGGGTAAGAAAAAAAATCTGAATTCGAATGGAAAACAAGAAAAAAAATCTTAATTCAAATGGAAAACAAGATTATTTTTCTTACCCCATTGGCAGATAATTTTGCTTGTTTTAAGCAAAAATTACTTAAATTACTTTCTTTTTATCTTAAAACAAAATAGAATTTCTTATGTCATTTTACTTCTCTAGTAAATGCTTCTTGATGTAAGAATTTTTTGATATTTGGACTGGAAACAAAACAAAAATACTAATTAAGAAAGCATTTTTTTTGCAGTGTATCTACTACTGTCAGTGGGGTTAAAAAAAACAGCGTATAACAATAGCCTACTAAAGCATGTTAGCAATATCAGCTAATGTTAGCAGCCGTCTTACCTGCTGCACTGTCTGCTGCTTTCTCGTCGTCAGACCGATAGCTAGCACTCCTTTCACTGGTGACTTTGTGTGTGAGGCCACATAAATGTTACAACGCTGTCATTAAGTTTAAGTTAGCACATTATAAAGTACAGTCCTTGCTCCAGCCCTGCTCACTCGCTCTGTTTGGTTTCATTACAGTGTGCTCCTTAGCACTGGGAGCTCCCTCTGCTGTCCATAAGGTGCCTCTGCGTACCAGCCATTTCAAACCCAGCCTCCAGTATTTGGGCCACGCCTCCTTATTTGCATACACTTCTCAATCCTCAAATGCCCAATCCTCAATCCTCAAATTCCCAATCCTAAATCCCCAAATCCCCAATCCTAAATCCTAAATGGCTAAATGATTAAATGCCCAATCCTAAATACCAAATTCCCAATCCTAAATCCCTAAATGCCCAATCCTAAATCCTAAATGGCTAAATGACCAAATGCCCAATCCTAAATACCAAATGCCCAATCCTAAATACCAAATGCCCAATCCTAAATACCAAATTCATTTTCGACTTAGACTTTTAGTTTTCAACTTAGACTTTTAGTTTAAAAATTAGACTTTTAGTTTTCGTTTAAGACTTTTAGTTATAGAGTTTAAGTTTTCATTCTGACCCAATAATATCTCCATAATTTTCAGTCCTCTAACCTCCGACATCAGACAAAGTTAGCATTTCAGGTTTGGGTGGAGAGCACATTCTAGCTCTAGCTACCTCCGTTCCATTTTCTCTTTGCCTTTTTACTCACAACTCTCTATCACAACATCGCCCTCCTGTGGACATTACAATCATTTTTGGTGACAACATCCAGTTCGTCACAATATCTACATTTCACATATGGACAATGCCTTTCATATAATGTAAGATATTTATCTAGAAAAGCTTCATATGCTGCATTTACTTCCCTGACATACACCTCTTTCCAGTCTTGCTCACTCAATTCATTTCTAAATCTACAAATTGCGTCATCTGTCCTTTTTCTAACATATTTAATCCTACAGCCAGCTTCCTTCTCATTGGGTATTTGACAATCCAAAACACAAAAAAACAGGTAAATGGTCGCTTATATCATTGATCACCAAACCACTCTTTGTTTTACTTTCTAAAACATTTGTGAAGATATGGTCGATCAATGTAGAACATGTTGTTGTTATCCGGGTTGGCTCGGTGATCAATGGAAACAACCCTCTACTGTATAGCATCTCCAAAAAATCACTAGCTGCAACTTGTCTATTCACACTCAACAAATTGATGTTTGTGTCCCCACACAAAATATAATTTTTCTTTTCATTCAGCTGACATAACACCTTTTCTAGCTGTTCATTGAATGTTTCAATTTCTGACCCAGGTGTTCTGTAAATGCATGTAACAACAACATTCCTCTTCTTTTCCATATCAATCTCCACTGTAATACATTCAAATAAATCATTAATGGCTGTTGTCATACATTCTACAATTCTGCATTTCAAATCAGTGTTCACAAATAAGGCAGCACCCCCTCCCCTCTTATCTCGTCTACTGCAATGATGCAATTCATAACCTTCCATACAGAAATCTACACCTCGAGCTTCATTAAGCCATGTTTCTGACAGCGCTATGGCTGAAAATTTATGTTTTAAAGACCTTAAGTATTCCTGGATCTTGGTAAAATTTGCATACAAACTTCTACAATTAAAATGTATTACTGAACAATTACTGTCCAGGCTAACTGTATCATTAAACTTTGTATGATTGATAACTTGATAAGATTGGATGATGTGAAGAGGTGACAAGTGCTGTTATACAAATTTGTTGAGGAGAAATTCATATATATCTTATCATTTATATCAGTGTTTCCTGAACTGAGAGACTGAAGAGTGTCATTGTTCTCCACAGGTTGTGGGATTGTGGTGTTACAGATGAAGGTTGTGCTGCTCTGACTTCAGCTCTGAGATCAAACCCCTCACACCTGAGAGAACTAAATCTGACAGGGAATAAAGTAGGAGATTCTGGAGTCAAGCAGCTCTCTGATCTACTGCAGGATCCTCACTGTAAACTGGAGAAACTGTGGTAAGATTGTATAAAAGTCTCAACATAGTAGAGATGGGCGATATGGCCTAAAATTTATCACGATAATTTCAGGTATTTATTGCGATAACGATACACATGACGATAAATTATTTTCTTCTGTAAAATATCCGATTATGTTATGTTTAAGTTGTGTTTTGTTTAATTCCACTTTTCTTTATTTAAATTTCATTTTTTTCTTTATTTATATTTAGTTTTTTTATTTAAATTTCCTTTTTTTCTTTATCTATATTTAGTTTTTCTTTATTTAAATTTTGTTTTTTTCTTTATTTAAATTTCGTTTTTATTTATTTAAATATCGTTTTTCTTTATTTAAATTTCGTTTTTCTTTATTTGAATTTTGTTTTTGTTTTTCTTTAAATTTTGTTTTTCTTTCTTTAAATTTCGTTTTTATTTATTTAAATCTACCCTTTACTGTGTCAGTAATTTGTTAGTCAGAAAAATATTAGACTACCTTTTTAAAAGTATTGCTTAAGTTAACAGACCTGTGTGTGTGTGTGTGTATGTGTGTGTGTGTGTGTTATATCACTCGTGCAGTGTCTGTTCTCGGAGCATATAAGCCCTGCTCGCGTGAGGTGTGCCGCTTCCCGCTCCCGCTGTTCTGTAGTTTCTGCAAACTTTGCATATTACGGTAGTTTGCTGCTCATCTGATTTTCTGTAACCAAACCAGTTCCAGATTGTGGAGGAAGCTCCTCGCTTAACAACCAGCTTCTCCTCAGCCTCACGTCCGCCTTCCGCCATGCTTGTTTTCACTCCGCACGTGAACAGTGAATCGGGCACGCACAAAACTACGCCATCAACTAGACTTATCGTTATTATCGCGAGGAGACAAATTTTTATCGTGGGGAGAATTTTCAGCGGTATATCGCAAACGATAAGATATCGCCCATCCCTACAACATAGTCCTCTATTTTAATGGTAAATAATGTTTGCCATACAAAAAAAAAAATATATATATATATACTGTAAAATTACTAATGGAAATTAGATTCTTTCCAATGTGTCTGACATAATTGTACAATATTAATGACAGATTAAACATGACTGGATGATGTTAAGATGTGACAGCCGTGTTCATATACAGATATGTTGATGATTTTTGGGTACTTGCATAAAAAAAAAATGATTTGGTTAAACTTTATTTTAAGGTGTCATTGTTACAGTGTAATTATATATTTAAGTACTGAGTAATATTAAGCAACTACATGTACTTACTATAGGGTTAGGGTAGGATTAGGATTTGGTTGAGGGTTAGTTGCATATAATTATGCATCATTTACTGTTGTTACTATAGTAAGTTCATGTAACATATTAACAAGAACACTGTTAAATATAGTGTTATCGAATAATCTTGTAATTTTTATGATATGGACACTAACTAATCAAGCAGTTTGTAGAAGCGGGTCTGAACCTCAGACTGGACCTGTTAATGGAGCCGTGGATTAAGTCTCTGATTGTGAAGTTCTGCTAATCTGAGCTGTAGATCCTGAACTGAGAGACTGAAGAGTGTCATTGTTCTCCACAGGTTGAGTAATTGTGGTGTTACAGATGAAGGTTGTGCTGCTCTGACTTCAGCTCTGAGATCAAACCCCTCACACCTGAGACAACTGAATCTGTCTGGGAATAAACTAAGCGACTCAGATGTGAAGCCGCTCTCTGATCTGAAGGAGGATCCACATTATAAACTGAAGACGCTTCTGTGAGTAGTGATGATTAAAACTGTTCATATTTTAATTGAAAGTTAATTTAGTTTCTTAGTTTACTTTAATTGTGATGGTGAATTACTCACTAAAACATGTTTAATAAGAGTTTAATTCTTAATTCTTTTTAATAGTTTATATAGCAATAATTAAATATTTTCAAGTTTCTTTTTATTTCAAACAATTCAGTGTTTTGCTTTTATCATTGTCAATGTCAATTGCAATAAAAGATAATTGTAAATATGTATCACTAGATTCTTTATCATAAATAAACCTGACCCGGTGACACAGAAAGAGAACAGTCATACAGGATTATAGATAAGGGTCAAAGGTCATCATTCATGGTGACTTAGAAGCAAAATTGTCTCGGTTACGTATGTAACCCTCGTTCCCTGAGTAGGGAACGGAGACGTTACGTCGGATGATGATGAATGGGGTTTCGCTTAGAAAGCCTGTCATCTTTGAGTATATAAAACGAGCCAATGGCAATTAAATGTCATGGGTCTGCGGAATTTGCATTGCGTATCTCCGCCCCACACAGGGGGTTTATAAGGAAGTACGCCGCAACATGCAGATATGTCTTCGCTGAGGAGCCGAGACTGAACTCCGGCGTTCCCAGCGGTACAGCGGAAGTGGCAGGGAGACATAACGTCTCCTTTCCCTACTCAGGGAACGAGGGTTACATACGTAACCGAGACGTTCCCTTTCGTGGTCACTCCGAGTTACGTCGGATGGCAACGAATGGGGTCCCCAGTCTAATCACGCCACCTCGGCTGTCTTCCAGTGCCCTGCGTAAGTCTGAGCTCCTTGTCGTGAGACTAGCACGGACGAAGGAGTCCTACTTAACACAGGAATACCAAGGTACACTGGGAGCATATCTCAGCGGAAATATGCAATTATGCCCAGCCCTAAGGGGGGGACTTGGAATACACATGACCCAGAGGGCTGCATATGGAGTATCACTGGGGTGTCCAGCCGCAGGTGGAATATTTCACCCCCAGGGGTAGCAAAGTGGCTTGCCGAGGGAAAGACACATGCTCAGAGAGGCTTACAGTGGAATACACATGTGGGGGTCGCCCAGAGGGGGAACCATGCACATGGAGGCACCTAGTCAAGCGCGAAAGCTGCCGGTGGCATAACTCTGGCATTGATATCGTCAGTGCTGGAGTACCTCAGGGCTTATGAGGCTCACCTGAGGAGAATATCGCACGTATTCCGTCCGTGAAGAGGAATGGCGAGCAAGCGAAGACACCTGAGCAGAATCTAGTACCGGCTAGTTGAAGCGAGTACACGAGACGAAACTGGATCCACTCGGAGATTATAGAATCTTGCAAATGTATTAGGTGTCGCCCAGCCTGCAACTCTATAGATGTCTGTTAGCGAGGCGCCATGCGCTAGAGCCCAAGAGGATGCCACACTCCGAGTGGAGTGGGCCGTCACGTGGACCTTGCTGCTGGTAAGCCAAAGCAATGGTGTCCACTATCCAATGGGACAACCTTTGCTATGAGAGAGCCTTTCCCTTCAGCTTCCCACCATAACAGACAAAGAGCTGGTCTGAGGTCCTGAAACACCGCGTTCTGTCTACGTAAGCACGGAGGGCGCGTACTGGACAAAGCAGTGCCAAGGCTGGGTCTGCCTCCTCCAAGGGCAGCGCTTGCAGGTTCACTACCTGATCTCGAAAGGGGGTGGTAGGAACCTTGGGCACATATCCAGGCCGGGGTCTCAGGATCACGTGAGAGTTAGCCGGCCCGAATTCCAAGCACGCTTCGTCAACCGAAAATGCCTGCAGGTCCCCTACCCTCTTGATGGAGGCCAATGCAACCAGGAGCGCTGTCTTCATAGACAGGAACTTAAGCTCCACTGATTGCAGAGGCTCAAAGGGAGCACTCTGCAGGGCAGTTAGAACCACTGAGAGGTCCCAAGAGGGTACGAGGGGAGGACGAGGAGGATTCAGTCTCCTCGCTCCCCTCAGGAGCCTGATGATCAGGTCGTGCTTTCCCAGAGACTTACCATCAACTGCATCGTGATGTGCGGCAATAGCGGCAACATACACTTTCAGGGTGGAGGGAGACAGCCTTCTCTCCAACCCTTCTTGCAGGAAGGAAAGCATGACACTGATCGGGCATTTCGTGGGTTCTTGATGTTTAGAAGAACACCAGTTGAAGAAGAGGTTCCACTTCAACGCATAGGCATGTCTCGTGGACGATGCTCTAGCGGAAGTGATGGTAGCCACCACCGCTGGTGGCAGGGTACTTAAACCTGCCAAAGGGTGCCAAACGGTGCCCCGTCCCTGAGAAACGAGGTCCTTCCTCAGAGGAATTGGCCAGGGAGGTGCTGTCGCGAGGAGTACTAGTTTGGAGAACCAGGTCTGGTTGTGCTAATACGGGGCAACCAAAATGACCTGCTCCTCGTCCTCCCTGATCTTGCGCAGAGTCTGTGCAAGAAGGCTCACTGGGGAAAACGCATACTTGCGTAGGCCCCGCGGCCAGCTGTGCGCCAGTGCATCCGTGCCGAGAGTGCCCTCGGTCAGGGAATAGAACAGGTCGCAGTGGGACGAGTCACGGGAGGCAAACAGGTCTACCTGTGCGTCGCCAAACTGATTCCAAATCAGCGAGAGGCTGAAGCCGAGACAGCTCGTCGGCCGCCTGGTTCAGGTCTCCCGGGATATAAATGGCTCGAAGCGACCTCAGATGCTTCTGACTCCATATGAGGAGGTGGCGAGCGAGTTGCAACATACGGCGGGAGCGTAGACCACCTTGATGGTTGATGTATGCTACTGTCGCGGTATTGTCTGATCGGACTAGTTCGTGCTGACCCTTGAGCAGCGCACGGAAGCGGTGCAGGGCGAGACGTACAGCCAGCAACTCGAGGCAATTGACATGCCAAAGGCGCTGGGGTCCTGTCCAGGAGCCCGCGGCAGCATGTCCATTGCATATGGCCCCCCAGCCCATGGTGGAGGCATCTGTTGAGACAACAACATGCCGGGAAACTCGTTCTAAGGGCACTCCGGCCCGTAGAAAACTGAGGTTCGACCACGGGGTGAAGGTCTGACGGCAGGCTGGGACTTGGAGCGTGCCGTGTTGCCATGCCCACCTCGGGACTCGATCGCGAAGCCAAAGCTGAAGCGGTCTCATATGAAGCAATCCAAATGGCATTACTGCGGCTGCAGATGCCATATGCCCCAGGAGCCTCTGAAATAATTTCAGTGGAACCGCACTCTTCGCCAGTAGGGTGGCGACCTCCGCTCTCATGACAGGGGCATTGCCACCGACCATAGTGAAGCGGACTCCCCTAAAGCGGGGAGGAGACCGCGCAAACTGAATCGCGTAGCCGAACCTGATGGTTCTCGTGACCCAGCGGGACAGTCTGTGGAGGTGTAACCAGGCCTCCAGAAACTGTACCAGCGGGATCATACGAACCACAGACGTACTCGTCGGGGGTGCAGCGAGGCGGAAATGACTGGCCCAGGCGAGGGTGGCATAGCAGCCCTGTGCGGGGGCACTGTCATTAACCGCGTCCTGCCAGAGGAGGCCAGGGGAGGACCAGCGTCCCACGGGGGCATGCTCTGGCAGGGGTCTGGCGACAGAGGGGGATGAGAGGAGCGTGGCCCGTGGGCACAATAGTGACAGAGAACATACAGACCAAGATCACCTCACGATCAAGGGCAGCGGAGGCGGAGAATGCCGGAAGCGTCCTGATGCACATCCGGGAAGCCTACAGCGCTCGGGGGGAGGGCGCCACTCCAACCGATGCTTTCAGCTGCCCGGGAAAGCATGGCCGTGAGCTCTGGATCTGACTCGACTAACGCTGACACTCCCGAGGGAGGCAACGCTGTCGAGTCCTCATTTCCAGAGGAATCAAGCCCGCCTTATAATGCTGTGAGTGACATGACACCATCTGCTGGAGCCCCGAATGAAAACACATGGGTCCCTGAGAGGAACTAGGCACACACGGAAGCCCCACGGTTTGCGATGTGGAGGGGGGCGTGGCCCGAGGAAAGCTCGTCGGAATTATGCCACACCATAACCCTCAGATCACCCTGGCCACCAGCCAAAGTATCCCTCACGTTTTTCTTTTTAGGAAGAGATAGATTGGGGTGTGGCAGAGGGGACTCTCACACAGAGATCATTGAGTCTCGATCTATAAACATCGCGATGGTCATGTTCCCGCAATGAAAACATGACTCGTGCACGAGCGCTGCCGAGCGCTGAACACGCAAAACAGCGCTCGCGACCGTTAAACAGATGAGTCACGCGCCCACATCCAGTGATACACGGGCGAACCGTCTTGAAAAAGACGTGCCACATGTAGCTCTTTTAGAGAGAGGAAAGCTCAGCAGTGTGCTGAAGCGCCCAGGGAGAAACACACTCACTGTCGGCAGATCACTGCACAGATCAGCAGCAGGCAATGCGATCTCGCTGGAACACGCCGTCACACAAACACACTGAAGAGCCGCTCGTCTCGTAGAGTGAAGATGATACAGAATGGCTTGTAGGAGTGAAGAAAACTCTTGGCTCCGAAGCGAAAACATATCTGCATGTTGCGGCGTACTTCCTTATATACCCCCTGATTGGGGCGGAGATACGCTATGCAAATTCCGCAGACCCATGGCATTTCATTGCCATTGGCTTGTTTTATATACTCGAAGATGACAGGCTTTCTAAGCGAAACCCTATTCGTCGTCATCAGTGGCGTACCGCACATCTCTGAGGCCCCCCCCCGCAAAGAAGGCGACGGGGCCCCTCCCACCAGCAGTGATGCTATGCCACGAATTAAAATTTTATTGCGCATCTGCTGCAGTATACTATTGAGTCCGTCTTCCCCATTTACAGAACTGATTTAACAGTAATGAATGTGAAAATTAGCATTGCATTGGTGCATTTTATGTTATTATTGAATAACATTACAAATATGCGTACCGCAGGCATGGCGCCAGGATTCCGTGCATGGCGAGTCCACATCGTCAACTTCATCTTTGCAGCGACAAAGAAAACACCAGTTTATTAATAAATAATTAAATGTCTCCTTGCTATTTTAGACACATTCATAATCATTACTTTTACCGGTTCTTTGTGGCAAGCTTTATGCGTGCGGTCGTGCGCTTGAGTGCGGCTATATTACATAAGTGCCCATTATGGGTATATAGCCTAAGTAATTAAATTAATATAAAGGGGCGATTTGTCCACGAATGGCGTAAATGAACAACTACTAGTCGACTAGAATTTTTTTTTTAAGTCGGAGGCAGCCCTTATTCCGCTTATTTTCAAGCCAGGCTCAGGCCATTCTGGGTTGAGCGAGCGACCCTGTAGAATGAGCGAGCGGAGTGGAATATTCAGAAATGCGCTCTCCACTCACGAGCTCTGATCGGAACAAACCCGATCCACTGTCTGCTGAACTTGCGCAGAAACATCAAAAGCAGCTTTTAAAATTGTTTTTAAAACTAAACGTTTAGACCATTTTAGCACAAATTATGAGCTTATTGACGATTTTTTATAGTTCAACTTCTTGACAAAATTAGAATATATTAAACGTTTTTGTTTTGTTTTTTTGAAGAAAAGTTTTGCCTGGCGTACTGGTTTTGAAATCGCTTTTTAGTAAGAAATATCCGCTGGAATAAATAATTAGTCTGAACGTGGAGGCATTAAAAGTGCCGCTGCCTCAATTTGATTGTTATTTTAGCAATAGCATGAGGATCATTCAATAGGCTAATAATAATATTAATAATAATAACACACAATGGCCCCCGTCTACGTATTTTATTTAACAGTATAGGCTCAATAAAAGGTTCATAACAAGTCTAAGCTGGCCTACACAAGTATGCGTAATTGTAGAAAATAAATTATTCTGTAGTAAAAAAATGAACAGTAAAAGAAAAAGAATGACTCTACATTTTACGATATATGCTACATTTAAAGAACTACTTTACATTTAAAGAAATTGGCATACCAACTTCTGACGATCAACTGGCAAACAAAACATCTTGCGAATCCTTTGTGCTCTCCGCGCGTTTTGGTGCGCAAAGTCTTTCACTGCATCTTCAATGTCAATGTTGCGAGCATGGGCATTCTCAATACTCAAGAGAGCTAAACTCGACAGTCTTTCTTGTGACATTGTGCTTGTGACATTGTGCGGAGGAATGTCTTGATCAATTTCAACTTCGAGAACGATCTTTCAGCAGTTGCAACCGTTACAGGTAAAGTCAGGAACAACTTGAGAGCTGTTGCAACATCGGGGACACTGGGCAGAATAGAGTGGTGTTTAATAAACAACTATAGTGTTAATGACAAGTCAAATGTAAGAGAAAATTGATTTTCCCTGATTGCTGTTTTAGAAAATTATTAAGCATTATTAAGAGTTTTTCACGTACTTTTTCAATCATTGGACTACCTTCACGTTTTGCTGCCGTTTCTCCAGCATGACACGGCATTCTAAATTCATCTCAAATTCATTTGCCGCGTCTTGAGTTTTTCAAAGCAAAAACACGTTCTAACCTATGTGGTGTGTGAACGCCTTTTAGAAGGGCCTGGGCGGGGCCCTCCAAAGAGGCGGGGCCCCCACGCAACGCGGGGGCTGTGGGGGTGTCCGGTACGCCACTGGTCGTCATCCGACGTAACTCGGAGTGACCACGAAAGGGAACTGAATGTTTAAAAACATCTTTAACAATCATGTATCGCAGTATTATATAATAATCTCTCACTTAATCATCCAAGTAGTTTCTTTTAGTTGTTCTAAAGTTGATAATGCAATAATGTCGCACACATTTGACTGTCTGTGTTTTACTTACAGGTTTTAGATGTTAGTCTGACCTTCTCTGGATCAGCTGATGGAGAATAAAGAGCCTCTACAGACACAATCACATTCAACAGAATCAACAGACACAAACCCACAGTGATCATCACACACACATGTGTGTGTAACTTTACAGAATGATCCAATCCTTCATCCAAAGTCAAACAAGGAAATCTTCAACCAGATGAACTGGATAAATATTCTGAATGTTCAGATCCAATCTGACCTCTGACCTGTAATGCCTGAATCACAGTGTTGGGCAAGTTACTTCGAAACTGTAATGCATTATTTATTACTTGTTACTGTCATTTCAAAGTAATTTGTTACATTACAATATTACTGTATTTAAAATGTAAGGCATTACACTACTATTGCATTACTTTTAAGTTACTCTCACCAAAATAACTGCAAATATGGATTTGGCAATCTAAATGTAGCGTATGATGCTCAATTAGCTCATTACACATCCAGTAGAAGGTGATGTGGTATCCGACTGAGCTTGGACCCATAAGAAATTTAACAATGATGTACTATAGTACATACCATGGTATACCATAGTAGTACCATGTACCATGGTACCTTTTACATCTAACCATGGTACATACTATATAGTACTTCAGATATTATCATGGTACCATGGTACATTGCATGGTACTGTAGATGTTACTATGGTACATAGTATGGTACCTCAGATTTACCATGGTACATACCATAGTACCTCAGATATAACTATGGTACATACTTTATAGTACTTCAGATATTATCATGGTACCATGATAATATCTGAAGTACTATACTGTACAGTATGTTACTATGGTACATAGTATGGTACCTCAGATTTACCATGGTACATGCCCTAGTACCTCAGATATAACCATGGTACATTCTGCCGTACATATTACCATGGTACATACTACCTCAGATACAACCATGGTACCTCAAATATTACCATGGTACTTTGCATGGACGCATGGTACAGACATCTTTTTACTTTAAGCCCGGGGTAAACTTTAGGCTTAAACTTTAGCAAAAATAAAAATAACTAATGAATAATAACTAAGCCAAATATTTTTATTTTATTTTAATTATTATTGTGAGTGACTGCAGTAGTGTGGGCATAGGCCATTTGGTCTATGAACGAGTCATAGATCTCCAAAATCAGTTTTAAATGTATAATTTAATATTAATGAGATTTTTATTTAAGTAATGTTCTAATTCTAGATGTTTGTAAATGCTGCATGATTTTGACGTGGTTTAATCAATGGCCGTGCGCGTGAACTTTGAACATTCATGTCGCTTTCAAACATTGGAGCGGCCGCGGCGCAGAGTTGCCATGGAAACGGCGCTGGACCACTGCGACTGGTAAGCAGGAAACTCCCTCTCTCGCTGTTGAGAATGTACTATCCGCTGCAGGCTCACTCATCTCGGCTCTGTCTGATTAACGTACAGGAAGTGAAACATTTTGCGCGGACGTTTCTCCTCTGGTGATCTCGCAGTGATTTTGGCGAATTTGTATGAAGAAAAAAAAAACTACCACTTTATTCCAGGTTAACTAACAATGCTTGTAACGCGCGTTACTGACATTTGTACCGAGTAAAATATTACTTTTTTTCCCCCTGTAATGCCTTACATTACCGCGTTACAGCAAAAAGCAATGCATTACAGTAATTAATTACTTTTGTAACGCGTTACTCCCAACACTGCTGAATCATAATCATACACTGTTCGCTCGTTGGTCAGAGGAGAACTGAGCGACTGAGTCTGGTTTCTACCAAGGTTTTCTTCTCTATTCTGTCACTGATGGAGTTTGAGTTCCTGCCACTGTCGCCTCTGGCTTGCTTAGTTGGAGACACTTAATATTCAACAATATTATTGATCTGCATTGACACCATTATATGAGAACTGAACTGAGCTGGACGATGACATCACTGTTTTCTCCAGAGCGGCTGTATAGATAAATGAACTAAAGTAATCACTTTTTACAACAGAAATGAATCATCACTGAACTTACTTAAGCTGGACTATGACAGTATTTTCTTCTAGATCTGCTGTACAGCAGAAACAAACTTTGTTGCATTATTTTCCTGTTATCACTGTAAAGCTGCTTTGAAAACATCTGTATTGTAAAAAGTGCTCTATAAATAAAGGTGACTTGACTTTTGTTTCTACAGAAGTGACATTTATACTGCAAACGCTCTACTACAAACATCTCCATATATAATATTTATTTAATTATTTAAAGAGTAATTCAGCCCACCAAACATATTCAAATGCCTTTGACTTTAGTAACATTCACAATTAAATCATCTATTGTCTTATATTTATTTTTTATTTAAAAGCAAGGATGCATCGCCACTTTTAAGTGTCAAATTACACCAGAAATCAACGATAGGCCTACGCCACAATCACCAAACAACAGCTCTAAAGAGTCCTTCACTATCAACTTAGTCCATAAAATGTCCATACAGAAACACAAACTGCTAATATGGGAATATAGATAATGTGGGTGTAATGAATATAAGGAACCTGTAATCCAAAGATCAGTTCAAAGTCAGTTCAGTCGCGACCACAGTCTCGTTGCAGCGAATAACTCACTCAGACAAAAATAGTTGAAAAAGTTGAAAAAAGGTGGAAAAAATATAATCCACAAGGGTGATCCAAACGAAGAAGAGTTGATGCTGGTGTATAGTCTGTGGTGAATGCATAGATTACGTAGCCTGGAAATCCAGACCTAAATCTAGAAGATTAAAGCTGCACTATGCAGGAATTGTGTTTTTGTCAAACAACGACCCCTAGAGTCGCTGTGGAATACTTGCACTGTCGTAAAAAATACCCACCCTCCCACCCTGTACACCGGTACCTGTTCGGTTGGATAGAAGTGTCGGGCATGGAACTGGCACAGATAGACTCCGAAGATATTGGCCAGGTAATGTTTCACAATTTTATACAAATATTTGGCTACTGCATAGTCTACTGAACTAACGTTACTGATGATGGTAATAGGATAATAATAAGTTTATGTCGTGTTATAATAATAAAGTAGGCTACCGCGTTTGCAGGCATATAACGTTTTTACATGATTGCAGCTAAATCACAAGTAAATAGCCTATAGTCTAGGCCTACCGTATAATTATTTTTTTATTATTGTAATGTAAACATATTGTTATGTCATCTGACATTAAAAAATGTCAGATGACACAAATAAAGTTAAATATACGTCGCATTATTTCATAACATTTGCCGTTATGATGTCATTAGAGTTATAGTTGAAAAGTTCACTGTTAGTCAGCTAAAGTTTGTATAAGCACAGTAACGTTACACACGCCATAAGAAATCGTAAACAGACAAAGGACTAACGTTACGTGATAAATACACCTCACAACACCTGAGTACAGCTGGCAAAATAGCTCGTGTGGCAAACTAGGCAATAAAACATAACGCGAAAACACGAAAGAGAAACGAGTGTTCGTTAGCAAGTCTGATAACAGCTATGATAATCGAAAGCTGGCAAGATATATGTGGAAATTATTGGACTGGTCTATAACACCATCGTAAAAAAAGAAAGAAAATGCAATAAGCAAGCGCAACAACATAAAACATAGAACGCAAACAAGTGTACAAATAAGAGATTTAACGTTACTTACTTGTCCATCAACAAGATTGCCAGGTCAGCATCGCTGTTGCATCAGTGCTGGTTTTTAGCTCTCGCCAACGAGTGAAAGCCTGACCGAGTGGGACTCTTGTCCGGTTCCTCACGCGGTCAGACTCTCTTTTCTTTTCCTACTTTCTTCTGACCGTGTTTTCTTTACTTTTTCCATCGTGGAGTATCACGTCTGACCTGCGCGCAAGTGTCTTCGTGATTCATATGTTGTTGATGTGTGTAACGTCATTGCTGTAAAGCAAGTCGTGTTATCGCGAGATTTGTCGGGGGCGCCTCTCTCAAACTTGCATTGCTGGTTTTTCCAGAGGCGTCCCCCCCCCAAGCTTTACTACCAGGATTATTCGCCCTACTATAAGTTTGTTTACCACTGAAATGACTTTGAAGCTGTTATATAAAGGTACAATTCTTGCATAGTGCAGCTTTAATGGTCTGGGGTCGAGTGATGAAACCCATGCCCAGCTCGAGGGGCGGCACCAAGTCAATGTAATGACTTCGACATCACAGCGCTGTCGTCATCTCTTTAGCTCGCCTCTGGCCCGCCTATATCAGAGAACCCGCTGTGATTGGTGCAGCTCAGATCGAGGGGCATTTTTAATGACACCAGAGTAACTCGCTGAGCAAATTCAACTTGTGCTCTCGCGAGAACTCTGGATTTCCAGGGTATAGATTTCGGGTAGCACCAAACAAGCCCAGTTGATGAAATATACGGCCTATAATGACTCATTTCACATTAAAAGACACAGTTGCGCCTGCTTCCATTTATTTGTGATTACAAGAATGCATAAAACAACTATATTCTACAATCTTTGTTCTTGTTCAGATGCTCAGGGCACTGTTTAGCCACAGAAACAGGTATATGGAGTAATATTCCTATGACAGAGAGATTCTGTAATTATTGTAATGTAACTATGAATGCCTATGTGACTGAAGACGAGAAGCATTTCTTGTGTGACTTTTCTTTGTATGTAGATTGCGTAAGAAATATTTGGGTGATCTCACACTAGTTGGTGATGTTTGTATCGATGTGTCACAGGTCTGTGAGTCGAAGCATGCATGGAGATTGGCATCGTATATATCATGGAATGATGAAAAATTTGCAAAATATCATGTTTACGTCTCATTTCAGAGCATTTCTATTCATTTTCCACGAAATTATGCAATTTTTGCGATGTGAGGAGGTTTGAGCGATCTCTTCGTCTCACTATAATGTGTTCCCTTTCGAGGAAACTGGCGTTGCGTCAATGATGCTTTGGGAACGCCTCCGCGTGATCACGTCTGAAGCACGCATGTCAACTATTCTGATTTTGTTTTATGCTTTAAGTTGAACATTTTGTGAAATGAATGTTGTATTTTGATAAATACTTAAGAATACCCTCCTGTTCTGTCATTATTTTGTGCCAATAGGTTTTGCTTAGTCTTATGTAACTTTATTACTCTGAGTTTGATTAACTTAAACCATTTAAGACAATCGATTTCCTATAGTTGTTAAGACTTAGTTAGCTTTGTTACCGAATTCAAACTGAATGGATAAAATTAACCTTAAATATTTAAGTTGAGTTTACTGTAAAGATTGACTAAACCAACTGTTACAAACCTCTTACGTCGAGGGAGAATAAGGAATGCAACATCAAAACACTGAACGTGTAGCGGAAAACAATCTCACACAAACCAGTCAAATTTAGGTAAAGTGATCATTTATTACAGTGAGATACGAGATGAAAAGAGGAATACCCCAAGATACTCATTTACATAAATGTACAACTTACATACAAATCTTAAAGGAACTGAATGTAAGATTGTGGCCAAAACTGGTCCTGCAATCACTTTCAAATTACTGTAGAGCAGTGTATCCCCATAACATTTCTTACATACAGCTCCTTTAACCAAGGAAAAGGTTTACAATAGAACGAGGAAAAGAGAAAAGAACTAGACCGTGCCAAATCAAAGAAAGAAACAAAACAAACCAATCTTACTATATATAAACAAAATCTATTTCTAATCTAACTAAAATCAACATTCACCAAAAACCCAAAATTAAAACAAAAGAAAAGATCTTCAGCGTCAAAGACGCCCTAAATAAACTCTTACTACAAACCAGAAAACACAAAGAATCTCACGTGTCGCTAAACTAGTCTTCTATACACAACTGACCAATCAGTGTGGCACATGTACTGTATATCACGTGATGTAACGAACTGCTCCGAGACACGAAGGTTGAGGATCCAAATGCAGTGTTTTAATGAAAGGGTAATCCACAATCGTAGTAAAAGACAGGCAAAAGGTCAGAGCACAGTAAAGCAGCCCAATCAAACAAACAAATCCAGAGGGTGAGACAGGAACGGAAAAACCAGAAACATGGAAAACAGTGTTATACGTACAAGACTTTGCAGGGAATGAATGTGAAAACCAGGCTATAATAGGGCGAGTTAAACAAGGTAATGAGACACAGGTGGATGCAATCAGGGATGATGAGTCCAGGCAGAGAGTTATGGGAAATGTAGTTTGTGAGGGAATGACAATAGTCTGTTGTGGAGTGCCCTCTGGTGGCTCTCAAGGGCACTCCAGCTGGTGACCGTTACAAGTCTCACCTGTTCTTTTCTCTTCCCGTTTAATAACAGGTCTATCAACCAGAACAGAAAAACGACATTCTTATCATTCTGTAAGTTACACACACGTGTGCGTGTGATGATCACTGTGGGTTTGTGTCTGTTGATTCTGTTGAATGTGATTGTGTCTGTAGAGGATCTTTATTCTCCATCAGCTGATCCAGAGAAGGTCAGACTAAAGTCTAAAACCTGTAACTAAAACACAGACAGTCAAATGTGTGTGACATTATTGCATTATCATACTCTATTAAATAAGTTCTCAAAGAATGAAGGGGAAAAAATTAGAGAAACAAAAACCCCAGACATATGATAACACTGGACGTAACATCAACACTAAAATATAAGTGAATTTACTCACAGTCACAGTGAGGTAATAAAAAAGACTTATCCTAAACACGTAATCCATAACAATACGACTGTAAAGTACAACAGGCATTGTGCTGCTTCTAAATTATATGTAATAGCACAAAAAAAAACAAAATTTTTACCAAATTCCATTTCAAAATGCATCATTAAAAAACACTAATGTATCCAAAAATGGTTATGGCATTTATAAAGCAACTAGTTCCTTTAAAAATATATAGTGTTTTTTTTCCTCAATACACATTGTTTTAATCAGGTACTCAAACATGTTTTGCAGGAGATGCAGCGGCACAATGGCGCCCTCTTCTGTGCGGAGCTGTTGTGCCAAAATCATTCTTTAAAAATGTTATTTTATTAAAACACTCGACGGACTCGACGCCCGTGAAGAGACGACTCAACGCTGGCGATATGTTATGCCCTAAATCTATACATGATTAACTAACTGTATTTTTTTGTACATTTCTGAAATACACTTTCTGTAAAGCTGCTTTGAAACAATATGTATTGTGAAAAGCGCTATACAAATAAATTTGAATTTAATTTAATCGAATTAAAACATTATAAATAGTCTAAAGCTTATTGTTAAGAAAAAAAAGCTTTTATGCTTTTTAAAATGAGCTCAAAATTTTATTTTATTAATTCAAGTGATGTGACAAGGCAACAATGCTAAACAACATGTATAACAATGTTGGCTGAGAGTGCAAAATGCTCCACCAAGCACAAACTTGTTATTTCTATCTAGGAGAGCATGAATGCACGGACGGCCACGAGCTGAAGCCCAGGGGGTAATACTAGCTGCTCAAAAATAATATCTCTAATGCAGCTAGTATACCTATTATGCTATTACACTTTTTCAACTCTCTAACTTTTCTTTAGTGTGTAATGCTGTTGTTTGAGCATAAACAGATCTGCAAGGTTACAGAGCTCAAAGTCCACTACAAAGGGAGATATTTTATTTAACTGAATTACTACGAATGGCTTGTTTGGACTACAGCGCTTTTTTTTATGGATTTATGAAGTCATAATGTTCCTCATTTAAATAATCTCCACAGAATACACATGAAGTTGGCGAGGCCTGGTTGAGCTGCATTAGAGAAGATGAAGAGTGTTGTCGCAACTTGTAAGTATGTCTTATTATTTGTATTTGTGTTTTTTATTAAGAGTTCCAATTATAAGTTTGATGTAGTTGCTGTGATAGCTATGATGAAAAGCTTTGTCTCTGCTAACTAACATACCAGTATTGATGTAGTGTTTACTGGGGCTTTTGTAAGACTGATATTTTCTAAATTATTATTCATAATTTTGTGATCGATTACTGTTGTATTACCATAGTTTTCCAGCAAATATGATTAAATGGTGGATAACAATATCTATAATAAAATTACAACAAAAAAAACATGCCACTCTGAAACTGTGAAATCTGTTCAGCACGATCCTCTGGTTCGTTAACATTGTCAGGGTCTGAATCAGGGCACGACTTGGTTTGAAATCACCATCATCGTTCATATCTACATCTGAGAACAGACGGTGCTGTACACTTTTGAATCACTCTCGTGGTCCATTGAAATTGAGTACTTCACTGTTGGCGATTAAGGGCACAGACAGTTCAACTGGGAAATCCAATATGCTTCAGGTGGAAGAGGGGAAGCTGGGAAGAGAGCGCATTTATTTATTTATTTATTTATTTATTAACTCAATGTTTAACGATTTTGTAAAGCTCTCAATGCCTCTTATTTTATTCATTATGTTCTTGTTTTGTCATAATTTATGTAGTTCAATCCGTCCTTTGATTCTGTACTAGATTCGGTAGAGGAGATTGAAAGGTTACTCATTCAGTTTAGTATCAATCTGATGTTCGAATCATGATGTAACTTCACCTGTTTAAATGCTTTAAACATAATATTTCTACTCATCCACTGATCTTCTCTCACCTGTGACTCTGATCATGATCAATATTTCTCCTTCAGAGTCCAGAACCTCATATGTTCCAGTGTCAGTGACTGTAAAATTATTAATAATCAGGTTTCTATCTCTAATAGTTATTCGATCTCTCCTGACCCCGTGGCTTCTGCTCCAATCCTCCTTTCGCCCTGTGCTTCTTTTGGCCCAGTGCACAACTTTATCAGCGTTGATCAACAGAACATCCAGCTTCAGTTCCTCACCTTTCTTTACAGAGATCTCATCTGAGGAGAAACAGAGACATTCATCATTATTATAATGGTGTTAATCATTCAAGGCCATATGAATATTAATTTTTATGATTGGAGACCAAATGTAATCATTTAAAAATCCACCACTGTGAAGCATATATTGGATTAACTAATCTGAATATTAGTGTCCCATTCAGTGTGTCTGCTGGTTACAGGCCTGTGTGCAATACTAACACAATTATTAAAGGAAATCCAGAAAGCACATGCTGATGGTTTGATCAGTTTTGACTTTACCATGAATGCAGAGTTGATACTCCAGTGTTTGTCGCTCCAGCTCTGTCTGATCATCATATTGGACTCTCAGAATGTATTTCCCAGCGTCACTGAATCTCAGATCTTTGATGATCATGTTACATGATCCTTCTTTAAATACTCGTCCATTTTCACTCTTACTCTCACATTTGTCATTCTGACAAGAAATTATGCTTTTAAACCTGCTTAAATCAATATAAACTATGTCTCTGGACTCAGATTCACATGACAAGGTGACGTTGCCTCCCTTTATTCCTGACACAAGAATAGTGGCGGTTCCTGCAAGTACAGACAGTAATATTTATTCAATACAGTATCAATACTAATATATAAGAATCACAGATCCACCGCCATGTTTAACAGTCAGCAAGATGATCTTTTCTTCACGTTCTTCTTCCTTTTCCTCCAAACACACCTTTGGAGATTGTAGCCAACAAGTTGAGTTGTAACTTCATCAGACCACAGTACTTCATCCCAAAAGGACTCTGTCTTATGGAAGTGTTTTTGCAGACCTCAGACATTGGGTTTGGTGATGAGATCACAGGTCAGGTTTCTTTCTGATGACTCTTACATGCAGATGATGTGTGTGTGATCAATACCGGTGCAGCTCGACTCCTGTGCCAGTTCAATCTTCTGCAGATCCTGAGCAGTGATTTGGGCCTTTAGTTTTGTGATCCTGACCAGTTTACAAGCAGTTCTAGTGGAAAATCTTCTTGGTCTTCCAGATCTTCACTTCCATTCCTTCAGTTTATTAATGATGTTTAAGAGGAATTTGCTACCAGGAACATAGATGGGGTTTGAGTGTCCGTGTTATTATAGCAATGTGCTCTTAATGTACTGAGAATAAATAAATAGCATTGATTTTTCTCATCTGATCTACATTATTAAATGTAGGATAAATAAATTAGACAAATATGATTATTTTAGATTTTCAGCTGTATTTCACTGTCCTATATGCTCATAGTTTGTTTGTTGATTTCCTCATGTGTTTCTCCAAACCCAGACTCCATTATAACGATAAGATCAAGCGTCACTATCACACACTGACCGCAGGACTCTCTCTCTTTCTGTCCAGTTCATCATTGGCCTGTTCCTGCAATCTTGAGCTCTCAAACAGAGTTGAAGCTGCTGAAAAATATCTGAGTGAAACATAATATTTCTTTAATGCTGGACACAGTGGAGTGATTCTGTCCTCCACTGTGTATTTTAATGCTGATGTGTTTTGTTGTAGAACAGCGCCACCATGTGACATCAGCTGACTACTGCGGCTCTGAGCTTCTCTGATGCTGATAGTGATGTTGGCAGGGGCATGTCTAGAGGGGGGGCACGGGGTGGCACCGGCCCCCCCTGGAATATGATTGCCCCCCCCCCCCCCAACATCATTTGGCTAGATTTACTGTCAACATGACAATGCCCAACGCCATTGGATCAGAGCGCTGTCAATCACAGCTTGATTAGCGAATCGCAAAGCAGAATCGCTGGTCCGCGTTTTTCAAACAGGAGAGAGAGACACCTCGACACGTCACTGTTTATGGTATACACACTCAATTACAGTATATATTTTGAAATATCGCACCGTATGTTAGTGTGCAAGGACCTTAACGTTAGATTAGCTAACGTAACTTCATCAGACTGACGTTACTGAATAGAGAGGACTTGTCAGTGTTATTCAGCGACAGCGCACTCCACCACATAAATATAAAAGAGACATACTACTTTATGTTGTTTTAAAGACTAAAGGCACAATAATATTTGTCCAAAAAAGCCATGGCATGGTAAACATTGAAATGTGAGAACGTTATCTAACACCATAACTACATGCAACTCTTTGTAATTTCGATACTTAATGGTTTTTAATTTATTTTTAGGCAGAATTTAGTGGGGGGGGGGGGGGGGGGGGGGGGGGGGGGGAGTTGAGAATGAAAAGATTTTTTATTTATTAGAACAAAACTGTGTGGTCCAATGAATGCAGTGCCACATTTAATACCATCTAAGCTATATTAGGGCACAGAACATTGCAAATATTTTTGAAATCGTGCTTAATGTTTTCTAAACAAGTATTTATTTCCAGTTGATTGGTTGGTTCAGGGGGACACTATCGCTCGACTGCACTGTCTCTATGTCGTGTTCAGAACACCTCACATGAGAAAAGAGCAGATATTACACACTTTACACACATATTCTCACATTACTTACAATCCCATGTGATAAATATTAGATATGTTAAACTATTTTCTTGAGCTAGCATGAAAACTAGTGATTAAAAAAGACTTCTACACAAATGTGTGTATTTTTCGTCTGCAGATCTTTCCAGTAAAGAAGAGCAGAAAAGGGCTCCGCAAATATTTTCTCCAGGATCTGAGCAGCTTTGACACTAGATGATGAATCCATCACCATCTGAACCGATATGAGCTAAAACCTGCTGTGCCAAATCTAAATGAAAGCATGTGTGTATTTTGCACAGTTCTGATCTCAGACCTGAAGGCTGTTTAACAGTAATCTAGCAGTCATAATAAGAACAACTGATCCCTCAAATCACCATTTTTTCTGCCATCAGATCACCACAGTAAGAACTAGATTCATGTCAAAATTAGCAACTCAGTTATTTAACAATGTCTTGGTATTTTGTAATTGTAATGTTATTATTAATAACCTTTAAGTTTTGACTTGGTATGAGCAGATCTAATTCTTTCATTAATTAAAATACATTATCTTAAACTTATAATGCCTTCATCACTCTAATATTCATCAATCTCGATTTGGTCCATGTAGTTTTGCGTCCATTCCTTTGGATAATGGGAAGAAAATCATAATGGGAAGAAAAAAAAAAGAATGATTTTATTTCAAATATCATGTTGAATAAGAATAAGAAGAACTGTACACAAAAAATGTTGCACACAAAATAAAAAATTGTTTGTTTGCACAAGTTTGCACAAAAATGCACAAGTTTGTATGTACTCGGGCCGAATTATAAATAATATTTCTCCTGCACTTTGGAATGAAAACTAGAGTCATGTCTGTGAATCATAGGAGATACAAGAGCTGATTTAAAGACAGATATTGCAGAGCTTATGCTTTTCAACTCGAACAGCCACAATTTCATGTGTATGAACTGTGTATGAAACAGATAAAATGAGCAAGTTTTTACATTTGTATATTGTCAGAACTGGAGCACTACTAGCCTTTCTCAACTGAACTGAGTATGAAACGGATGATATGAGCTCGAGCAGATCTGGCAACCATGATTTACTGGGAGAATGAAAGTGATACTAGATTTCCCAACTTCCACATTCTTATCGACTCCATTTTACTCTCAGAACTACGATTCTTTTTAATCAGTAAAAAAAGAGCATTAAAGTGTCTAGTGATGTTTACAGCCGCTTATGCAGAGATTTGAGAATCTGTGTCTATAACCTTTGATTCTGATCAAGGAGAGTCTTCAGGTGAGACACATAAAGCCTTACATTACCTTAAGAAACCATGAAATACTTAAAGTAACATAGTTAAAGTTCTTAATGTAATATGAAGTTCTTGATCTTATTATTCAAATCCTTACTGTCTTTGTTGGACATGTAGTTTGATTATAATTGTCTGTGTAAATAAATGTCCAGTATAAAGTGTTCTGTGACAACCTGCCTCAATACCAGAATAACATGAGGAGGGCTTTCTAGAAATAGCAAACATGCAATCAGTTAACATTGTTTGAATTTATTCTGTTAATGATTTTAAACTGTTTAATTAAACATTTAAAGAAAATGTAAAAAAAAAAATAATAATAATAATAGGAAACATGTTATCAAGGAAATAAACAAATATTGCATGCTATAGCCAGTTTGTAGCTTATACATGCATTTATTGCAGTATTTGTGGGTCCAGTAGAAGAACATGTAAAGTCATGGTATTTTTTATTGCTTATAGACATAAAATGATGCTAAAATGTTAACATGAGCGGGTAAAGTGACATTAGCTTATCAAAATTCAGCGCAAACAAATGTTTTGGAAAAGCAGCAGGAAATTCAGTAATTTTGGGCCTCAATAATCAGAAAAAAGTCCTGAATAATTTTATTTATTTATTTATTTATGTATTTATTTATTGTGATACATCAACTTAAACTAGAAACCTGCAAGTTTTGTAATTTTAACATTCATTTACATGACCCCAAATCAACTTATAAACCATAAGTGTCTATATATATATATATATATATATATATATATATATATATATATATATATAATTTTTTATGTCAAATTATTTTATTTTCCTGTAAATTCTTCACATTTTTTCCAGGTTGTGAGTTTTATACTAACACACCAGCTGTAATATATATATATATATATATATATATATACAGTATTTAAGTGTTTATCATATTCTTGCAATTCATCATTATCATCATTACAAATATGAGACTTCAGTTTTTTTCTTTTTTTTTCTTTTTCTTTTTTTTTCCATAACATACTGTAACGGTCATCATCTGGAGTGCCCTTGAGAGCCACCTGAGGGCACTCTACATCAGACTATCATTATTCACTCACAACTACATTTCCCATAATTCACTGCCTGGACTCATCATCCCTGATTATCACATTCACCTGTGTCTCATTATATTGTTTAGTTTACCCCATATAAGCCTGGTTCACCTCATCATTCCCTGTGAAGTCTTGTACGTTATTCCACTGCATTTCTGAGCATTTTCTTTGTTGTCGTTATTCCTTAGTTCTTGATCTCTGCCCGTGTCCTGGTTTTCCTGTTTCTGCCTCACCCTCTGGATTTGTCTGTTTGTTGGATTGCCTGCCTGTGTATGACCTTTGCCTGGATTTTGACTACGATTCTGTATAACCCTTTAAATAAAACTGCATTTAGATCCACGACCTTCGTGTCTCGGAGCAGTTCATAACAGATACATAATCAAGATTGTTGAAAAAAAAAAACTTGTCAAAGTTGCAAATAATTTTGTAATGTATTGTATTTGAGTGTGTGTGAATGAGTGTTTCTGATCTCTTTCTCGAGCAGCTTCATGAAGACTGAATGAATCATGGACGACACACACACATTCAGACATGGAGATTCTTCTCCAGGATTCAGGTACTTCAATCTTCATATGATCTTAATGTTATAGAAGACTCATTTTCTGCACATAACAGGGTGTTGTGTGTGTTTGCCAGGGTTGGTATAGTGATCTGTTGTCTCTATCATATTCTGGTGTCGGGATATACAGTAGTTGGAGACACTCAGGGTCTTTAAACACTGTCCAGAGACACACAGATACAGTAGACAGCTAGATGATATATGACATTATCCTTGGACAGTCTCATCACTCTTCAACATACGATCTTAGACAATCTTCTCATGTGGGATTTATTTTCATGTTAAATCAGCCAAGTTGATTCTTGTCTCTGTTCTGTTATCTCTGTTCTATTAAAGTCAGTTTAAGGGTGACAGATCAATCTCACCGGAGTCCAGCTGTGTGTCCATGAAGAGTGACGCGTCTATGAAGGAGCCAATGAAATTTGAGGGAAAACGCACATCAACTGATCTGAGGTACAACATTTCATAGATAGGTTTGTTCTATCCATTTATTTTAATAAAGGAAAACAAGATGCATTTATTGAATTGAACCACATAGGCCCTGAAAAATTAAGAAAAAAACTGCTTTGTATTAACCCTTGTTCACAAAGCAGTCTTGTGTAATATGGTTAGTGCAGACATTAATGATTCCCATCATAATCAAAATGAATCCACTGTGTCTTCAGTGGCTCAGTTGCCGGGAGTAAATGAAGAGTCTGATGCTCACTCTTACATCCAACAACAACACACCTGGCTTTCTTAGAAGGGAACTGGGACATTTCTCTCATCACTACAGCTGCTCCAGCACGTAATGGCGGACTGTGTTCAGCTCAGTGAGCTCACTGAGGGCGGGGTCTATCAGCATTAGTAGGCGGGGCCTAGGCATTATGATTTATGGAGATTCAAAAAAGAGTAGTGGATGGATTTTTACTATTATTGGGTGGTTGTGTACACAGGGGCGGATTTAGGTCAAATATAGGAATGGGGCCCTATATAATAGGTTGGTTTCACGTGACGTCACATTGCAGCTTTGCGAGATCGTGAAATTCAGATGGAGGGGAAGAAGTAAATAGCTGAGATTCTTCCATATGAAAAAATGCCCATGTTTCATGTAGTTTACGGTCGCTCCAACCGTTCTAACCGAGAAAGTGGAAAGGGGTTTTATAGAGTACTAAAGATTGTCATTCATAAAGGTGAGAAATGTAAAAAGCTCACAGAACAACGCCGTAAAAAGTGGATTTTAAACCTACGTCTGCGGTCGGGAGGAGCAGAGTCTGTTAATGCCCGTGTCTGCAGCGACCACTTCGTCGGAGGTATGTTAGCTAGCTAACTTGGTTTTTGTGTCTGTGTGTTTATATAGCATTAGGCTGTCGTTAAATACTCATTTACTAAATAATGATTATTAAGTTACCAGTAGTCTAATATGGACTTCATTGGGACTTTTTAGGCTGCCCTAGCGCTTTGGGTGACGTTGAGTCGGTAGACTGGGCTCCGACGGTCAAAATCGGTTACCAAAAAACTAAGCCCTAATCAGAGGCATCTCTTCAATGAGAGCAGAGGATGAAGCTCATGGAAGACCAACAAAGATGGTCAGAATGTGCAGAGGCTATGTTGCAGGACCAGATAGTTGGTGATGTCAACAGCCTCCACTGTCGGCAAATCCTTAAGTTCTACCGAAAACTCACTCATCTTCATGAGGGATGGGTCACGTCCAACATATCTGTTAATTAACTCCTTGTATATATGTCTTGACACTGGATCTAAATCCGTACAATACGGACTCTCCGCAACGGTTTCCTCCATAGACGTATTCTCCATGTTTACTTCCTGCCCTCCGTCTAAAATCGCCGTGACTGAAACCCAGCAATTGCACACATTTACCTGGATAATCCTCGAGGTTCCTTTCTCTGTTATGATGCTTGCTGATGCACAGTGGTGTCCAATCTTTCTACATCTTCATGTACGTTATTATGGCTTTTATTCTTGTTTTATACAGCGAAATAGCAACAGTATTATTACGCATCTTGTATATAAAAATAATTTTTAGGGGGCCCTTGACTTTTGGGGACTCAAAGCGGTTGCTTACCTTCATCTAATGGTAAGTCCTCCTCTGTGTGTACACACACTGCCGACACACAATTATGTTCAAACACCATGTAAAGGTGAATTTTGCATTATAGGTCCCTTTTAACTCTTTACCTGCCATTGACGGATTTTTTTCACTGTTATACAGTAGTGGGTGCTATTACATATCTCCTGAAAGAGTATTAAATCTCCTGATCCAAGCACATGCAATGAAGGTGCAAAAACTAGCGATCTCATATGTAATCATATGCTTATGTAAAATAACACGATCATCAACATTAAGCATATAAATCAAAACTGTCTAATGTTACTTAGGTGTTGATAAAAAAAAGAATGTATGAAGCTAGAATAAAACTTTTTTTTTTTTGTTTAAAGGAAGAGGGTCTGTTCTTTCTTCTGATATATTGCATGTTCAGATATTCATTCAAAAAATATTCTGGGGACCATGAAAATCTTGTGAAAATGGTCAAAAACACTGGCGGTGGCTGGTAACTTAAAAAAAAAAGCTAGCGGGGAAAGAGTTAAAAGACAACATTCTCATGTGGAATTTATTTTCCTATAAAATCAACCATATTGGTTCTTATAGAGAATAACTATCTTTTTATTATTTCTATTCTGTTGTTCTATTTAAGTCAATGTGAGAGTGACAGATCAATCTCACCGGAGCCCAGCTGTGTGTCCATGAAGAGTGACGTGTCTATGAGAGAGCCAATGAGATTTGAGGAAAAACACACATCAACTGATCTGAGGTACAACCTTTTTGTTTAGACAGACAGAGAGACCAGACACATACAAATAATGCATGTATGGCATAATTGGGCAAGTATTCACTTATCAAAATACAAAAATGGGTGATGATATTGTGTAAGCATGTATAACTCAGAGACTCACACTATTATAAAGCGCTGCAATAGCAGGAGTCGAGCACAGGATCAGGTCTCCTCTCACAGCTGATCCAGAGCTTCAGTCCTGATGTTTCACTAACATCTACTGACACACAAAACACTGATAATCTGGACCAGAACAACACTGACAAACTCAACCAAACTAAACACAACTACATCACTTATTGGGAAACACAAACACTACAGCAGATTAAAAACCAGTGGTAAAAGATGGATTGATTGATTCTCCATGTGAGATTTATCTACATGCACTGTAATATAATTAAGATTTATTTTTCTTTCTTTTGTTTCTATTCTATTGAAGTCAAAACCACAAGGAGAAATCAATCTCACCGGAGTCCAGCTGTGTGTCCATGAAGAGTGACGCATCTATGATAGAGCCAATGAGATTTGAGGGAAAACACACATCAACTGATCTGAGGTACAACATTTCATAGATAGATAGATCTTCTTATAGTTACATCCATGCAAACTTTGGAAAAATACTATTTTTTGGCTCTCAGACAGGTTTGTTCTATGCATTTATTTTAATAAAGGAAAATTGAATTGAATTGAATTGAATTGAATTGAATTGAATTGAATTGAATTGAACCACATAAACCCTCAAAGATATCAAAAGAAAATTTAGCTAGGAACTAAAACCTAAAAGGTTATCTTTAAAACTTCTTGAGTTACAGACATGCAAACTTTGGAAAAATAGACATGACAGTTTCTGCTTCAGAGTCCCATTTTTAAACTGTCACTGTTTGGCATATAATGCAACAAACATGGGTGTAATTTGCGAGTTGAACATGTGGGACATGTGCCCACCACTCTTTGACAGGGTCGATATTGTCCACACCACTATTTGAAACATCTCGCAGCACGGATGTACCTAATACACACGAAACATCTCCAGTTGACTATAGCAGAGTATTCATTTCATTTGTTTGTGTTAATTTCATTCTGGTGCTGGAATGTGGTGTTTTTGAACTCATGCTGAGTGTGTGTTGCCGCTGTTATCAGTGTCAGAACGATCTCTTGTGTCTTCACACAGACAACAGACGAACACTTCAATTACATGATTAAAACATTAAATACAGAAAGGGCCATTTCTGACCATTTTATTAATTCCCCCATACAACTTAAACACTCAACTTAAATGTTTCTGATCATCGTCTTTCTAATAACATTTTTTAAATTATTTATTTTTTATACTAATATTGAGCTGCAAAATATACTTGTGCTAAAATACAGTGTTATGTTAAAGTGTTAACAGGAGCGTTGAGGAGGTTATTGGCACCACTCTATCTGGCTCTATATGAACACTATAAATTCTTGTCTCTGTTTTCTCGACTCTGTTGTATTTTCTCTGTTCTCTCCATCTTTGTCCATAATTAGTGAACAGTCTATGGACACTCAAGGAACATTTAGGGGAAGACACATGCCATCTATTTTGAGGTACAACATTTCTGACATAAAGATATTTTTTACCATCACTTCAATTTATGTTTTAATCTAATCATTTATTCTTTCAGTCGTGATTCTCAACTGGTCCAAAGCCGATTCAAATCAAACCTGCTGAAGAAGTTTCAGTGTCTGTATGAAGGAACAGCAAAGCAGGGAAACTCAACACTCCTGAATGAGATCTACACAGAGCTCTACATCACAGAGAGTGAAAGTGGAGAGATCAATAATGAGCATGAGGTGAGACAGATTGAGACTCAATCCAGGAGAGCAGCAACAGAGGACACACCGATCAAATGCAGTGACATCTTTAGACCTTTACCTGGACAAGACAAACCCATCAGAACTGTGCTGACAAAGGGAGTCGCTGGCATTGGGAAAACAGTCTCTGTGCAGAAGTTCATTGTGGACTGGGCTGAAGGGAAAGAGAATCAGGACGTCCAGCTCATATTTCCACTTCCTTTCAGAGAGATCAACTTGATGAAGGACAAAACACTCAGTCTTTCAGATCTTCTTCATGTCTTTTTCCCGGAAACTAAAGAAATGGAAATATTCAGTGATGAATATAAAGTGTTGTTCATCTTTGATGGTCTGGATGAGTGTCGTCTGTCTCTGAACTTTAAGAGCGAAGTGAAACTGTGTGATATATCTGAATCAGCCTCAGTGGATGAGCTGCTGATGAACCTCATTGAGGGGAATCTGCTTCCCTCTGCTCTCATCTGGATCACCTCCAGACCAGCAGCAGCGGATCTCGTCCCCTCTGAGTGTGTCCATCGAGTGACAGAGGTACGAGGCTTCAATGAGCCACAGAAGGAGGAATACTTCAGGAAGAGAATCAGTGATCAGAATCTGGCCAATACAATCATCACACACCTGAAGTCCTCGAGGAGCCTCCACATCATGTGCCACATCCCAGTGTTCTGCTGGATCTCAGCCACTGTTCTAGAGGAGATGTTGAGTGAAGCAGAGAGAGGACAGATTCCCAAGACTCTCACTCAGATGTACACACACTTTCTGATCATTCAGACCAACATCAAACATGAGAAGGACTATGAGAAGAGAGTGAAAGATGAAGACATGATTCTCAAACTGGGGAAACTGGCTTTCCAGCAGCTTGTGAAAGGCAACCTGATCTTCTATGAGGAAGACCTGAGAGAGTGTGGCATTGATGTGACAGAAGCATCAGTGTACTCAGGATTGTGCACTCAGATCTTCAGAGAGGAGTTGGGCTTGTATCAGGGGAAAGTCTTCTGCTTTGTTCATCTGAGCATACAGGAACATCTAGCAGCTCTATATGCGCACATTTACTTTACAAATGAGAACAGAAATGTGTTTGACAAAACCAAACAAGGTTTATTTTCTAAAATCTTAAACCAGAAGAAATATCATTCATTATCTGAGCTGCATCAGAGAGCTGTGGATGAGACTTTACGGAGTAAGAATGGACATCTGGACCTTTTCCTGCGTTTCCTTCTGGGTCTCTCATTGGAGTCCAATCAGACTCTCTTACGAGAACTACTGACACAGACTGGAATATGGTCCTACAACAAAGAGGAAACAGTTCAGATCATCAAACAGGAGATCAGGAAGAATCGTTCTCCAGAGAGATCCATCAATCTGTTCCACTGTCTGAATGAACTGGGTGATGATTCTCTGATGCAGGAGATCCAACGTTATCTGAAATCTGGAGAAATAGGAGGAACCAAACTCTCCTCTTCACAGTGGTCAGCTCTGGTTTATGTGTTGCTGACATCAGAGCAGAAGATGGATGTTTTTAATCTAAAACAGTTTATTGGAGCACAAAATACAGCAGATGAAGTTCTTCAGAAGCTGATGCCGGTGGTTAAAGAATCCAGATCAGTTCTGTAAGTCACTCTGACAACAATCATTACACTGATAAAACAGGATCATATTTATGCGTTTAGCATGTGCTTTCGTACCAAAGCAATACTGTAAAATGAGAAATTGATATATATCTTAGGTAACCCTTTACAATAACAGTACATGAATACTAATACCTGAATTAATAGTTATTTTAACATGAACTCATGATTAGCGAAGATATGAACTAATCATAAGCGAATGAAGAGCTATCTTTAATGTCACACATGAATAACAGAAGCCTTAACTGTTAGTACATGTTTGATATTTAATGCATTAATTAACATAGGGGTAAACTAAATCAACCAGGCTCTGTAAGAATAAACAAGTGCTCTGAATTTAAATTAAACGTGTTATAATTTAAAATGTAATATCATTATCTGCCATCTGCAGCTTTGTGACAAATAATTGAAATAGCATATGATTATTTAGTCATTAATTACAGTGAGGAAAATAAGTATTTGAACACCCTGCTATTTTGCAAGTTCTCCCACTTAGAAATCATGGAGGGGTCTGAAATTGTCATCGTAGGTGCATGTCCACTGTGAGAGACATAATCTAAAAAAAAAAATCCAGAAATCACAATGTATGATTTTTTAACTATTTATTTTTATGATACAGCTGCAAATAAGTATTTGAACACCTGAGAAAATCAATGTTAATATTTGGTACAGTAGCCTTTGTTTGCAATTACAGAGGTCAAACATTTCCTGTAGTTTTTCACCAGGTTTGCACACACTGCAGGAGGGATTTTGGCCCACTCCTCCACACAGATCTTCTCTAGATCAGTCAGGTTTCTGGGCTGTCGCTGAGAAACACAGAGTTTGAGCTCCCTCCAAAGATTCTCTATTGGGTTTAGGTCTGGAGACTGGCTAGGCCACGCCAGAACCTTGATATGCTTCTTACAGAGCCACTCCTTGGTTATCCTGGCTGTGTGCTTCGGGTCATTGTCATGTTGGAAGACCCAGCCTCGACCCATCTTCAATGCTCTAACTGAGGGAAGGAGGTTGTTCCATAAAATCTCGCAATACATGGCCCCGGTCATCCTCTCCTTAATACAGTGCAGTCGCCCTGTCCCATGTGCAGAAAAACACCCCCAAAGCATGATGCTACCACCCCCATGCTTCACAGTAGGGATGGTGTTCTTGGGATGGTACTCATCATTCTTCTTCCTCCAAACACGTTTAGTGGAATTATGATCAAAAAGTTCTATTTTGGTCTCATCTGACCACATGACTTTCTCCCATGACTCCTCTGGATCATCCAAATGGTCATTGGCAAACTTAAGATGGGCCTTGACATGTGCTTGTTTAAGCAGGGGAACCTTCCGTGCCATGCATGATTTCAAACCATGACGTCTTAGTGTATTACCAACAGTAACCTTGGAAACGGTGGTCCCAGCTCTTTTCAGGTCATTGACCAGCTCCTCCCGTGTAGTTCTGGTCTGATTTCTCACCTTTCTTAGGATCATTGAGACCCCACGAGGTGAGATCTTGCATGGAGCCCCAGTCCGAGGGAGATTGACAGTCATGTTTAGCTTCTTCCATTTTCAAATGATTGCTCCAACAGTGGACCTTTTTTCACCAAGCTGCTTGGCAATATCCCCGTAGCCCTTTCCAGCCTTGTGGAGGTGTACAATTTTGTCTCTAGTGTCTTTGGACAGCTCTTTGGTCTTGGCCATGTTAGTAGTTGGATTCTTACTGATTGTATGGGGTGGACAGGTGTCTTTATGCAGCTAACGACCTCAAACAGGTGCATCTAATTTAGGATAATAAATGGAGTGGAGGTGGACATTTTAAAGGCAGACTAACAGGTCTTTGAGGGTCAGAATTCTAGCTGATAGACAGGTGTTCAAATACTTATTTGCAGCTGTATCATACAAATAAATAGTTAAAAAATCATATATTGTGATTTCTGGATTTTTTTTTTTTAGATTATGTCTCTCACAGTGGACATGCACCTACGATGACAATTTCAGACCCCTCCATGATTTCCAAGTGGGAGAACTTGCAAAATAGCAGGGTGTTCAAATACTTATTTTCCTCACTGTACATAGATCAATGTAATCAAATGTGAAAAATAGACTAATAACTACCACTAATAAATTAAATTTGATCTGAGCCTTTTACTGATTTTTATTGTTCATTTAAGTTTAGTCATAGCTCCTTTTCTTCCCGGATGTATGGTTTGTTTCTGGTGGGACACTTTAGGTGCTCTCCAGGCACGTTAGTTGTGTTCCTACGGTAATGCTGGCATTTTAATCTAATAAATGTTGACTGCTTAAATAAGTACTCTGAATTTGAATAAACATAATTTAATACTCATTTAATTGTCTCAGGTCTCAATGTTGTCTATTTCTCCCCTGAGGTGAATAATGAATGATATACAAAAATAATATACAAAAAAAGTTTACCATCAAGTCACTGAAAAGGATGTTTATTCGATTTTTTCCAAAGCTTCTGAGGTCATTTTACTTTTGATAGTTTTTGATAGTGTTTTATGGTGCGTATTTCTAGACACCTTTAACCTTATTTTGATTATTCTCGGTTAGGTAAAGTACATCAAATCTGTCCTAAATCATAAGCATCTGAATTTTCATACTCACAATCTATAGGTCAGAAGACTTCTTCGTGGTCTGTTCAGTTCAGTTTTTTTTTTGCAGGCAAGCTTCTTAGTTTCAATTAAATATAATTGTTTTATTTACAGGTTAACTAGTTTACAAAAAGGCATACTTGTTACAGGACAATTGCATATTTTCCACAACAATAGTTATAAGCATGATTGGATGATGTGAAGAGGTGACAACTGCTTTCATATACAAATCTGTTGAGGAAAAAAGAGAAATTCATATATATATAATATCATTTATATCAGTGTTTCCTGAACTGAGAGACTGAAGAGTGTCATTGTTCTCTACAGGTTGAGTTATTGTGGTGTTACAGATGAAGGTTGTGCTGCTCTGGATTCAGCTCTGAGATCAAACCCCTCACACCTGAGAGAACTGGATCTTTCATGGAATAAAGTAGGAGATTCTGGAGTCAAGCTGCTCTCAGATCTACTGCAGGATCCTCACTGTAAACTGGAGATTCTGTGGTAAAATTTTATAAAATGTCCCAACATAGTCCTCTATTTTAATGGTAAATAATGATTGCCATACAAAAAAAAAAAAAAATCTACTGTGAAATGCTAATGGGAATGTTGCTTTTATTTTCATTAGATTCTTTCCAATGTGTCTGACATCATTTTACAATATTAATGATAGCTTAAACATGACTAGATGATGTTGTAATGGTCACCAACTGGAGTGCCCTTGAGAGCCACCAGAGGGCACTCCACATCAGACTATTGTCATTCCCTCACAAACTATATTTCCCATAAATCACTGCCTGGACTCATCATCCCTGATTGCATCCACCTGTGTCTCATTACCTTTTTAGTCTCAGACTTTTTAAACCATATACACGCATTCATTCCCTGCAAAGTCTTGTAAGTTGTCTCACTGCATTTCTGAGTGTTTGTATCCTGTTTCTCCCTTGTCCTGGTTCTCTTGATTCTCTGTCTGTTCCCTCGGATTTCTCTCTTTGCCTCAGCCCTGATCTGTTATTGTTTGGATTGTTTGTTTGTGTATGACCCTTGCCTGTTATCTGGATTATGTTTTTGTATTACCCTGTTTAATAAATACTGTATTTGGATCCTCAACCTTTGTGTCTTAGAGCAGTACGTGACAGATGTAAAGATGCCACAGCCGTGTTCATATACCGATATGTTGATGATTTTTGGGTACTTGCCTAAAAAATTAATATTCTTGCATTTTTATCATATGGAAACTAACCCGCTCAAGCAGTTTGTAGAAGCGGGTCTGAACCTTAGACTGGACCTGTTAATGGTACCGTGGATTAAGTTTCTGATTATGAAGTTCTGTAGATCCTGAACTGAGAGACTAAAGAGTGTCATTGTTTTCTACAGGTTGAGGGATTGTGGTGTTACAGATGAAGGTTGTGCTGCTCTGAGATCAGCTCTGAGATCAAACCCATCACACCTGAGAGAACTGAGTCTGTCTGAGAATAAAGTAGGAGATTCTGGAGTCGAGCAGCTTTCTGATCTACTGCAGGATCCTCACTGTAAACTGGAGAAACTCAAGTAAGATTTTATAAAATGTCCCAACATAGTCCTCTATTTTAATGGTAAATAATGATTGCCATACAAAAAAAATAATCTACTGTGAAATTACTAATGGGAATGTTGCTTTTGTTTTCATTAGATTCTTTCCAATGTGTCTGACATAATTTTACAATATTAATGATATATTAAACACGACTAGATGATGTAAAGATGTGACAGCTGTGTTCATATACAGATATGTTGATTTTTGGGTACTTGCACAAAAAAATATTCGGTTAAACTTTATTTTAAGGTGTCTACTTAAAAGTCTGTAACAACAGTGTAATTATACATTTAAGTACTGAGTAATATTAAGCAACTACATGTACTTACTATAGGGTTAGGGTAGGATTAGGATTTGGTTGAGGGTTAGTTGCATGTGATTATGCATAATTTACTGTTATTAATATGGTAAGTTTATGTAACATTGTAACAAGGACTCTGTTAAATAAAGTGTTATCAAATATTTTTAGAATTTTTAAGATATGGAAACTAACCTGCTCATGCAGTTTGTAGAAGCGGGTCTGAACCTTAGACTAGACCTGTTAATGGTGCCGTGGATTAAGTGTCTGATTGTGAAGTTCTGATCTGAGCTGTAGATCCTGAACTGAGAGACTGAAGAGTGTCATTGTTATCTACAGGTTGAGGGATTGTGGTGTTACAGATGAAGGTTGTGCTGCTCTGAGATCAGCTCTGAGATCAAACCCCTCACACCTGAGACAACTGGATCTGTCATGGAATAAAGTAGGAGATTCTGGAGTCAAGCAGCTTTCAGATCTACTGAAGGATCCTCACTGTAAACTGGAAATACTCGAGTAAGATTTTATAAAAGTCTCAACGTCGTCTGTTTTTCTCCTGTGGTGAATAATAAATGATATACAAAATAATACATACAAAAAATGTTACCATCAAGTAACTGAAAATGATGTTTAATCTTCAGTGGATTCTTTCCAAAGCTTCTGAGGTCATTTTACTTTTGATAGTTTTTTATAGTTATAAACATGATTGGATGATGTGACAACTGCTTTCATATACAAATTTGTTAAGGAGAAAGGAGAATTTAATATATATCTTATCATTTATATCAGTGTTTCCTGAAATGAGAGACTGAAGAGTGTCTTTGTTCTCTACAGGTTGAGGAATTGTGGTGTTACAGATGAAAGTTGTGCTGATCTGACTTCAGCTCTGAGATCAAACCCCTCACACCTGAGAGAACTAAGTCTGACATGGAATAAAGTAGGAGATTCTGGAGTCGAGCAGCTTTCTGATCTACTGCAGGATCCTCACTGTAAACTGGAGATACTGTGGTAAGATTTTATAAAATGTCCCAACATAGGCCTCTATTTTAATGGTAAATAATGTTTGCCATACAAAAAACATAAATAAATCTACTGTGAAATTACTAATGGGAATGTTGCTTTTATTTTCATTAGATTTTTTCCAATGTGTCTTACATAATTTTACAATATTAATGATAGATTAAACATGACTGGATGACGTAAAGATGTGACAGCCATGTTCATATACAGATATATTGATGATTTTTGGGTACTTGCATAAAAAAAATTATATTCGGTTACACTTTATTTTAAGGTGCCATTGTTACAGTGTAATTATATATTTAAGTACTGAGTAATATTAAGCAACTACATGTACTTACTATAGGGTTAGGGTAGGATTAGGATTTGGTTGAGGGTTAGTTGCATGTAATTTTGCATAATTTACTATTATTACTATGATAAGTTTATGTAACATTGTAACAAGGACTCTGTTAAATAAAGTGTTATCAAATATGTTTGCAATTTTTATCATATGGAAACTAACCCGCTCAAGCAGTTTGTTGAAGCTGGTCTGAACCTTAGACTGGACCTGTTAATGGTGCCGTGGATTAAGTGTCTGATTATGAAGTTCTGCTGATCTGAGCTGTAGATCCTGAACTGAGAGACTGAAGAGTGTCATTGTTCTCTACAGGTTGAGGGATTGTGGTGTTACAGATGAAGGTTGTGCTGCTCTGACTTTAGCTCTGAGATCAAACCCCTCACACCTGAGAGAACTGGATCTGTCTGAGAATAAAGTAGGAGATTCTGGAGTCAAGCAGCTTTCAGATCTACTGCAGGATCCTCATTGTAAACTAGAAAAACTCAAGTAAGATTTTATAAAATGTCCTAACATAGTCGTCTATTTTAATGGTAAATAATTATTGCTATACAAAAAAAAAAAAAAAAAAATCTACAGTGAAATTACTAAGGGGAATGTTGCTTTTATTTTCATTAGATTTTAATGACATTTTAGTGTCTGACATCATTTTACAATATTAATGATAGTATAAACATGTATGAATGATGTAAAAGTGTAACAGCCATGTTCATATACAGATATGTTGATGATTTTTGGGTACTTGCCTAAAAAAAAAAAATATATATATATATATATATATATATATATATATATGTATATCTTGCAATTTTTATTAAATGGAAACTAAAACACTCAAGCAGTTTGTAGTTCTGTGAGTAGTGATGATTAAAACTGTTCATATTTTAATTGAAAGTTAATTTAGTTTCTTCGTAGTTTACTCTCCTTTTTATAGTGAATTACACACTATAAACATGTGTAATAAGAGTTTGATTAATTTATTTTTTATAATAGTTTATAGCAACAATTAAATATCTTCAAGTTTCTTTTTATTTCAAACAATTCAATATTTTGATTTGATCAAGTTCAAGTTTCAAGTTTGTATTTATTTATATAGCACATTTAAAAACAGCAAACAGGGCTGACCAAAGTGCTGAACAATACACAAGATACAAAACAAGGACATAACCACACATTCATGACAAAAGCTCACAATGTATTAAAAGCTAAAGAAAAAAAGTAGGTTTTAAGAGAGGATATAACCCTCTGGGGTCTGAGGTGTTTTCTGGGCCTTGGAGGTGTTCTGACATGCTCTGACATGCTCTGACATTTGTGCTTATTTCTGTTACTTGTGACATTTTCATGGCTAAAGTCTAATTACACTGTATTCAGCACAAACTCTGCTGCAATAATATATCAGCAGCATGTGTGTAAAAGTTTGTTGTTTTAAGATAATGACATTTATGCGTGGTTTGTGAAAATACAAAAATAAAAATTCTCACTGGAATAAGGTCATGAAACCCATACTGATTATTTCTTCACAAGACTTTTGAAAATTGTATGACGTAGCCTAGAATATTTGCTCTAAAACTATGTGAAAATCACCCTGACTGCTCATTCAGATAAGACAATATATTGATTTAAAAAATTTACGACGTGTTTTGTGTGAAAAAGCTTTATGCGGGAGCTCATTAATATGTAAGCTTTTCACACCTGAGAAAGACAAAGACCCTCCCCTAATGGCCCTATTAGGAGCTATCAGGCCCTATCATGAGCTATCAGGCCCTATCATTCTGAGCAACCTTGCACAAAGAATGAGGAGATTTAAAAAAGAATGGCTTTTAGATTTTTTGGATTTATTTACAACACAACATAATCCAAAGATACAAAACAAATGACAAAAAAGCACTCATTGAAAACAATTATCCAAAGACAGAGACCTTTGTGCCATTCCTAAAAACATTGTACATACCTTTCATTTCCAAGGTGTTTGATTTTCACTTTACCATGTTCATGTACAGAGACTCATGTGAATGTGTTGATGTCAGCAGGAGTGGCATCTGGGCCCTGAAAAAAAAAAAAAAAGTGAACATACTGATATCAAGAGAAACTATAGGCCTGCACGATTTTGTGAATAAATTTTCGATTTTTCTGGTTAAAATTGCTTTTTTAAAATTCACAGAATACACACATACACACACACATAAATGTTTCCAACAATATATAATATAATGAACACCAGGTTTGTTGTGCCTTGTAGGCATTGGCTATGCGCAGTGCTGCATAAAATAATAATAACAATAACCATAGCAGCCTATAAATCTTCCAAAATATTTCAGTAACAACTAAGCTAAAGAAAAATATATTGATTATCATGTTACTTCAAATGTTTCCATTCGTTATGATGATATGAAATGAGATAATAGTAAAAACATGAAGCCGTTTGGTGCTTTTCAAACGCGATCGCGATCCAAAATATGATACATTCAAACGCGATCACGCTCAAATATAAAACATTATGGTTACCGTATCTACATTTGAGCAGATATCCACAAACACAGTAACAGTAAACACGGGTCTAAATATTATAATATTCACCATATATCTAGCAACAGTTCAACTGCAATGTGAAATTTATGCAACAATAACAAACTAATATGTAAGAATTTCTTACCTTACATCTTTCTTGTCTTCAAATCGCGTTCTTCTTCTTCTGAGGTAATTCCAATGTAAGCTCACGGCGCGTCTTTCAAACTCGACGAAAAGCAGAGACTTGTGAAGTGTTTTGGTGTTTTATTTTTGAGGTAACGAGCGCGTTCACGTTCCATGTGGAAATTTGCATGTGAATCTCTCTTGCGCGAGTGGGCGTGTTCAAATTAAAAAATAATTAGGAAGCATTTGAGAAGCTGGACATCTTGTTGGTTTTATACAAATTACTTAAACAGAGAATATTTGTTTTCAGTTTGAATCCGATCATTTAAAAGTGCACACTTAAATGTTTATAAAGGTATATGGCTCATAAATGTGTGACAAGTATTCGCTGAGTTTTGTTTCAGTTTATAGACGTGCTCAAGAAAAAAGTTCACCGCGACGGAGAGGCAGAACGCACACCCTGTTTAGTTTCTTTATTTTACAAAAGCACAATGTTTTGATTTGATTGTAAGTGGACACCCACAAAAGTAAAAATATCACAGATTCTTTTTTTATATTTCTTTTTTCTGTATGACCATAAATGACGGAGTAATTTAAGTTTATAGTGCTACAATGTGAAGAAAATCCGGCAAAACGCACCGGCGCGTTTGCCGACCTCAGAGGGTTAAAAACAGTTAGAGATTGAGCCGCTCTGATGTAAAATGGAAGGCTGTTCCACAGCCTAGGGCCAGCAATCGCAAAGGCTCTGTCTCCTCTATTCTTTAACCGTGATCTGGGGACAGACAAAAGTTTCTGATCACCAGACCTCAGGTTTGTGTGGGATTATGTGGACAGAGAAACTCGGACAAATAGCTCGGTGCCAGATTATTTACGGATTTAAAAACAAAGAGAAGAATTTTAAATTCAATTCTAAAATGCACTGGTAGCCAATGCAACGATTTTAAAATAGGTGAAACATGATCAAATTTGCGTTTTCTTTTGAGGAACTTTGCAGCAGCATTCTGTACTAATTGGAGACGAGCAATAGAGTGTTTGGGTATGCCATAGTAGAGGGAGTTGCAATAATCCAACCGTGATGTAATGAGCGCATGGACAGCAATCTCTAAGGTTTTCTCAGAAAGAGAAGATCTGATCTTAGATTTTATCATTGTCAATGTCAATTGCAATAAAAGATAATGGTAAATATTTATCACTAGTTTCTTTATCATAAATAAAACTGACCAAGTGACACAGAAAGAGGACAGTCATACAGGATTATAGATAAGGGTCAAGGGTCATCATTCATGGTGACTTAAAAGCAAAATCAAAATGTTTTTAAATGGCTTTAACATTTGTGTATCGCAGTATTATATTATAATCTCTCACTTAATCATCTAAGTAGTTTCTTTTAGTTGTTCTAAAGTGGATAATTCCATAATGTCGCACACATTTGACTGTCTGTGTTTTACTTACAGGTTCTAGATATTAGTCTGACCTTCTCTGGATCAGCTGATGGTGAATAAAGAGCCACTACAGACACAATCACATTCAACAGAATCAACAATTACAAACCCACAGTGATCATCACACACACATGTGTTTGTGTAACGTCTCGGTTACATATGGTAACCCTCGTTCCCTGAGGGAGGGAACGGAGACGTACGTCGATGGTGACCGACGAATAGGAATCTCGCAAGAGAGGCCAATCTACTTCGAGTGAAACTAAAACAAGCCAATACACACTGGCGTGCAATCATTTGCATCAGCAGTCTCGCAGCGCGTGTATAATAAGCAGCTGGTGATGATTGCACTTCAGTTTTTTGCTGAGGAGCCAAGCCTGAAAAGCTGGTCGCCCCGGCGGGTAGCAGCAGATGTGGTGACGGGAAGTACATCTCCGTTCCCTCCCTAAGGGAACCGAGAAGTTCCCTATCGTCCGGTCACTGCGACTTACGTCATGGTGATCGACAAATAGAAATCCCTACCAAAGCGCCACAGCTGCTGCACCCCATCCAGCGCCCGGGTAGAAGTCTCCACACCTTTTTACCTGGAAGGATGATAGGAGAGGGCTTACACTGAGTGTATCTGTCACTATTGTTCCGTGATAACCCATACAGTGAGATTATTGGATAACACTGGGAAAGCGTGCCCGATCTGAGGGAGGGGAACACTGTGGGAGCCACATTCTTAAAGAGAGTTATTTGGGAATACACATATGGACTAACCAGAGGGTTACACTGCATATGAATAGTAGGTGACTTAGCCCAAGGGAAAGACACAGGCTTCCGTTAGGAGCAGCCGTGGAGAATATACACACATGGGATCCCCGTAAGGTCAACCATGTGGGACCCAGCCTAGACCCGGTTCTCAAGGATTCAGCGGATAAAGGCCTGGCACCGGACGCTCCATCATGTCCAGGCCGAGGGTGTTGGAGGACTCAACAGGTTTGACTCTGGAGCAATAAGGATACACAGTAGGGTGCAGCAGGCCGACAGAGCCAGTACTCACAGTGCTTCTACCCGTTTAGGGTGAGAACACGGGAGGACACGGGCTCTACACGTAGGCTATAGTATCTAGCGAACGTGTTAGGCACAAACTCTAGGCACGATTCGTCGACTGAAAATGCTTGCAGGTCCTCTACCCTCTTGATCGAGGTCAGTGCAATCAGCAGCAAAGTCTTCAAGGAGAGAAGCTTTAAGTCTGCTGACTGCAAAGGCTCAAAGGGAACATCCTGAAGTGCTCGAAGCACCAGGGAAAGGTCCCAAGAGGGTATGGAGGGGGGACGAGGAGGATTTAAACGTCTCGCCCCCCTAAGGAACCTGACGACCAGGTCATGCTTTCCAACTGTTTTGCCATCTATGTGGTCATGATATGCTAAATAGCGGCAGCATGTACTTTGAGGGTGGAGGGAGACAGCCTTCATTTCAACCCTTGCTGCAAGAAGGAAAGCACTGACCCTATCAAACATCTTCAGGGGTCCTCTCTGCGAGAGGAACACCATTCAACAAACAGGTTCCACTTCAAGGCATCTACGTCTCGTAGATGGTGCTCACACAGAAGTTATGGTATTAAGTACCTCTGGGAGTAAGTCACCTAGAACCTCCGCGTCCCGTCCAGGGACCAGACATGGAGTTTCCAGAGGTCCGGACGTGGGTGCCATAGGGTGCCATAGTCAGAAGATCCTGCTTCAGAGGAATGGGTCAGGGAGGGACTGTCATGAGGAGCATGAGTTCTGGGAACCAAGTCCGGGTGGGCCAATAGGGATCCACCAGAAGGATCTGCTCCTCGTCCTCCCTGACTTTGCACAGGGTCTGTGTAAGTAGGCTCACTGGTGGAAATGCATATTTGCGGAGGCCCCGGGTCCAGCTGTGTGCCAGTGCGTCCGTGCCGAGTGTTCCCTGGGAGTGGGAGGTCTCTGAGGAGGCAAACTGGTCAACCTGAGCCTCCCTGAACTCTCTCCAGATCAGCTGAACCACCTGGGTGTGGAGTCACCATTCTCCCAGGAGCACAGCTTGTGACAGCTCGTCGGCCACACGGTTGAGCACAGTGGGGACATACATGGCTCGAAACGACCTCAAATGCTTCTGACTCCAGAGGAGGAGATGGTGGGCGAGATGCGACAGGAGCTAACACCACCTTGACAGTTGATGTACGCAATGGTTGCAGTGTTGTCCGTACGGACCAGCATGTTTCTGCCCTGTAGCGGCCTCTTTAAGCGGCTCAGAGCGAGACGTACTGCTAGCAACTCGAGGCAGTTGATGTGCCAATGCAATTAGAGGCCCGTCCACACCCCTGAAACTGCATGCCCATTGTATGTGGCACCCCAGCCAGTGGCAGAGGCATCTGTGAATACCACAGCATGTCTGGACACCTGTTCCAAGGGGACTCCTGCCCGAATTAACGAGGGGTCTGACCACGGTCTGAAGGTCCTGACCTCATATTGGATGGAGGGACCGGCTTTATTGTGTCCTTCACCAGTAGGACTGTGATCTCCATGTGCAAGACATGGGCATAGGCTGCTCTCACTGTAGTGGAGTGGATGGCCCGAAACTTGGGGGGACGCCGGCCAAACTGAATCGCATAGCCGAGCCTGATGGTCCGAAAGAGCCAGCGAGATGGACTGGGGAGCACTAACTAGGCTTGTAGAGACCGTGCAAGTGGGACCAAAAGGACCGTAGGTGTACCCGGAGTGGGGCAGCGAGGTAGAAAACAGGGACTCAGTTCGGGAGACTCTCTCTGGGAGGCAGCCTGTAGCAGATTCTGAGTGTGCTGTGCAACACTTACCTGGTTCCACGGGGCAGGAGGAGCAGGAGGCGGCTTGGTTGCGTTCTCGAACTGCACACTGCTGCCTGCTGGCGATAGAAGAGGCGGATGAGGGTGGTGAGGATTCTCTCCCCCCACTGCTCTCCGGGCTTTCTTTGGACCCAGAGATTGAAGAAACTGCTCTTTTGTTGAAAATTTGGGTACCGCTGGTTTTGAGGCCAGCGGCGGAACAAAAACATAAGGAAAATAAGGATTTTCCACCCGGCCCTCTTCCGGGGGATGGAGCGATGCGGTCATTGTCTCCTGGAGAGCAGTCCCTTCCATCTCTGGGTCGCCTGTCCTAGGGCCGCTTGTTTCTAGCTTTGCTGCCCTTCTTGGCGGGGGCCCTCGGCGACGAGCAGACTGAGAAGCCACAGGCGGTGGGTTGGAGGTAGGAGCTGGCCATCGCGGCAGGATGTGTTTGATGGCCTCAGTCTGCTTTTGCTTTTGTAGCCGAGAACTGCTGGACAAAGTTCTTGACCGTGTCGTCGAAAAAGCCGGTCTGGGACATGGGGGAGTTAAGGAATCGGAGCTTGTCGGTCTCCCTCATGTCGACCAGACACAGCCAGAGATGGCGTTCCTGGACCACCAAGGTGGACATCGAACGGCCAACCGACCGCGCGGTCACCTTCGTCACACGAAGCATGATGTCCATCGCGATAAGAACTTGGAGATCATGACCACCCTCATGCAGGTCCTTCAGTGCCTTGGCCTGATGGACCTGCAGCAACGCCATGGCGTGCACGGCAGAGGCAGCTTCCCCACAGGCAAGTCTTGCCGCGTGCCACCCCGAGATACCAATCGTCCAACCTCGAGGGTTCGGGACACGGTGGAGGGTTTCACAGGAGCCTAACCCCGTTGGCGGCCCGGGAAAGCATGGCCATCATCTCCGGGTCCGTCTCAGGCACCGCTGACACACCAGAGGGAGGTAGCGGCGCCGAGTCGTCATCCGCGGAGAAGTCTGACCTACCCTCCGATGCAGCGATCAACATCTGGTCTTCGCGGGAAGCCCCAAAGGAGACAACCGGTACACACCGCGTGGATGGTCCAGCTTTCTCCAATGGGGGCTCAACTGGCTGCGGAGCGTGAGAGGGGTGAGGGCTCCTAGGGGGTTGGTTCCCCGAAGGAGACGCGCTCACCGTAATCCGAACGGTCACAACGGAACGGTCACTGCGAAACAGTCACTGCGAACAGAGACAGGAATGTGCACATGTCTGTGCGCTGTCTCTCTCTCCAACTGACAGGTCTTACCAACTGTAAAAACAGCTTTTGAGCGCTCTGATGGCGCACCTTACCAACTGTTACAAGAGATTCTTTTTTTTTTCTTTTTTTCTCAATACACACAAAAAGAAAAAAAGACAGAGAAGAGAAAGACTGTTCACGCTGCTGTGTTGTGACACCCGCACCAGGAAGGAGAAATCCAGAAAGGCTCGTTTCTCTATAAGTCACACTTTTTGTAGAAGCAACGAAGTGCTTGGCTCCGAAGCAAAAAGCTGAAGTGCAATCATCACCAGCTGCTTATTATACCCGCGCTGCGAGGCTGCACAGCTGATGCAAATGATTGCACACCAATGTGTATTGGCTAGTAGATTGGCCTCTCTAGCGAGATTCCTATTCGTCGGTCACCATCGACGTACGTCATAGTGACCGGACGATAGGGAACTTTACTGAATTATCCAATCCTTCATCAAAAAACAAACAAGGAAACCTTCAACCAGATGGAACTGGATAAATATTCTGAATGTTCAGATCCAATCCGACTTCTGACCTGTTATGCCTGAATCATACACTGTAAAAAATGTTACTGCTATTTACTTAAAAGAATTATGGTAACAATATGACACATACTATTTTTGAGTAAAGGCTTGATTTCTTTCATGGAATCTACCAGAATAAATCATGTAAAATCCCCTAATTTATTTAGTCTATGAATTAATTTAATATTTTTATTGAAATATGTTTTGTTTTGTTTTTTGTCATTTTTTACTCTCAAAATTGTGTGAATTCAACTAAATGGAAATGACCTGTTTATATTTGACTTTTGAGTTATATTATATTATTAAAGGGATACTTCACCTCTAGAAAGATGAATGTGTATTTAAAATGGGTCATTTATGTAGAAGAAATGTGAAATTATTTTTGAATTTGGAGCTTTCTAGACTGAGAAAAGCCAGAAAATTTATTTTTGGCTTATGTGGATGAAAGACAACAACTCCCAGAATGCACTTGCTTCGCTGCCCTAGGAGGCCACTCTCAAGCCACGCCTACCAGTAAGAGAGCGCAGTTAAACAACAAGAACAAGGCTTGGCTACTAGTGAGTCTGCGTGACAAGTAGGGTTGGGAATCGTAAGACATTTTCCGGTTCTGGTTCCGATTCCGGTTCCACCAAACGGTTCCGGTTCCCATTCAATACAAATGATTAAAACAACTAATAAAAAATACTTAGTAAGGGGAAAATGCACAATCCTTTTTGTGTTTATTTATTATACTTGTCAAATGAGTTCAACAGACTGGTAATGTCAACAAATTCAACATATTATTTAGCAATTTTTGCAAAAATAATGAATTTTTCTGAAGGAAAATAAATATTTCTGCATACTCTATGATAATTTGGGACCTCTCCTATAGCTTATTGTATCTCCAGCAGTGGAGAATACCCTCTCAGAAGGAGTAGAATATATTTGAACACACATGCAAGATCCAGACAGGTGAAACATAATATTTCGATTTGAATGATTGATTCATAAAGACTTAACTTCATTATTGGATGAATCAGCGCTCTAGCAGTTAAATAAACAGAACTGCATGCGTTTTGCGGAAGAACATTGTAGCCGGAGCTACTTCTCTATGTTTATTTCTATGACGCGCTGTGCTACTGTGCTACTCCGCAGCGGTGCCGGTGTAAAGTAGTCTGAGTATAAACGCTTATTACAGGCTTACCATAGTGATTCAGGATAAGACAAAAACACGGTTTGAAAAAAGGCATTCATGATGTACTCGCTCATTATATACATTTAGTAAATTCTGAAGCGAATTTTCGTTATTTGAAGCGACTTTCAAAAGGTGATTTACTCTGTTTTGGTTGCTTGCTACTGTATACATCAGTGTTTATTCTCGAACTCTAAACTTTTATTTCAGTACTTCTGTGATCATTTGAATATTTGTAACACCGAAATACCGATACTGTCACTGTGTTGTTAAAAAGATTGTGAAAGTAAAGCTGTTTCATATTGACAACTGCTCTCTCAGCGACAGCGCAAACAGATTTGAATGTTCCTGTGTTAAGATCGCGTGGGTCTCTCTCTCTCTCTCTCTCTCTCAAAACGTATATGAGTAGCGCGAGTGCTTTCATTACTCTTTTAATATTCATGAGGTGAATATGAGACGTCGCTATTAAAGGATAAGCTCCCAGCACTTCGCCCATAAATCGGCCCAGAACCGTTTTTGGAACCGAAACTTAGGAATTTTGCACGGTTCCGGTATTTTTCAAAAAACACTACCGGTTCTGGATAAGAACCGGTTTTCGGTTCCCAACCCTAGTGAGGAGTCTCTCCGGGATTTTGAAATCACCCAAAATGTCCGGGGTTCGGCTTTTGCGTTCTACAGTCGCCATTCATTATGTTAACTGTGGCGAGCAGGGCGAGGCTAAGGGCCATGGGAGAACGATGAGAGGCCAGTGGCATGATTACTGATGACCGACACCTGTGAGACGCACCGGTCTCGTATCTCTCATGGAGGAGCGGGAATTTTCTTAGCAATGTTAAAACGCACATCAACCGATCACTTGTTTAGTGTTCATGTGTTAGCAGAGCAGGAGCAGTGCGTATGGTGAGCAGGAGTAGGACACGCGCGCAGAGCCGATCCTGACCTTCCTGGGGCCCTAAGCAAAAAAAATTTAAGGGGCCCTCCTACCTGACCCACACTAAATAAACAATAAGTAAAATGTACTTTTTTTTTTATTTCACACGCATATTTTTTAAGTTAATTTCACAAATGGAATTAAGTATACGCTACTTAACTAAGTTAGGTGAAAGTATTTTAACTTGGCTAGTAAAAGGTTGGGTAGTATCCATTTGAATTTCCTTTACATTACATTTCACTCAAACAATATAATATTAAATTATACCACACATTTATGGTATGTGCTTTACTTGGGAAATCCATGTACTTTATACTATATAGATATGTTGCGAGACACCATATCTACATGTCAGATGTTAAGCATAATGTGAATGCAGAGACCTCAATACTTGTAGACAATACACAATGCCAATAACATTTGATAGAAAATGAACTCCAAATGTCACAAAATGGCAAGTTACTAATCCTGACAACAAAAGCAATGATAAAACTGTATATACAGCTGGAAAACAGTGAAGAATAACCTTGTTAATTAATCAAGGTCCAGTGCATGATTGGAACCCCAATATCAGAATTTGTATTTTATTACGTAGATATTTACGCTTTTGTTTACTTGCTGAGTAATAATATTATAAAGGTAATAAAGGTAATATAATAAAGGTAATTCCTGATATCAGAAATAGACAGTGTTACTAGTAAAATATTAAGTATTCACACTTCAAATAGAACAAATGCATCCTGCGCTGTGAATGAATAAAACTAGCTAAAATTGCCACAGCATGTCACTGTGTTTTGAATGATAACAGCAATACTTGATACTTGAAGGTTATTATTTACTGAGGGATGTGCATCCATATTGACCAGTATGTCCAGTCAATCAACATCTTAATTGCAATATAGACTATAAAGCCAATACATTGTTTTCCATCTGGCATTATTGCAGAGTTGTAACTTAACCTTGACTTGGAGAGTAGATGATCATTGTCTTGTTTTAAAAGTATGTGTGCCTACGCCTATAATGAGGATTGTTATCCCGCTATTGTAGGATGTTTATTTTGGAAAGTGTGCGTTTCATTTCGTGCACGCGCATATGAACGCATGTTACGCGCGACGCGGTTATCTTTTCCCAGCTGCAGTTTATAAACAAGCAAACTCAGTCTACCTGATTGCTGTTCCCACAATTCACTCGCATAGTGTTTTTTCCTCTTTCTTCGTGACCAGAAGGATAGTTCCGCTTAATTTTCTCATTTCTCAACGAAGTTGTAAACTTTGATTGACGCGCTTTGACACGAGGGGGAGGCGGGGCCTTGAGTAATTTGTGGGGCCCTACACAGCTTGCGTAGTGTGCGTATAGGGCGGCTCTGCAGGCGTTTTGCTTTCACACTGGCAGCGTTTGTCACGCACGGCTGAACCGCGGCATGTGTACAGACAGAGTACTCTATAATGGATAAGTTGGCATTGCTTTATTTCGTTTTCAAATACATTTAAGAGAAAATACTTGTCAAGAAGCTTATTTTATTAATAATTTCATTTATAACTTTTGGTTCATCTTTGTTTTTATTGTTCTGGCAACAAGTTTGTTTTTGGATATTTGTTTTATTTTTAAATTGCTGTTGGTCATTTGATTGACTGTTTAAAACACAATAGATATCATCAATGCACATTTTGGATAAAACTGCGGTGTATTTTGGCCATGATCAATGCATTGTCACTTTAATTCAGCGTAAGTGGCGCAGCAAAAATAGACTCAGCGCCGAAACCCCCGCTGCACTGCTGTTCACGCGACGCTCCAGCTGGACGGTCACGCGCTGCTCCTGCTCCCGGTGTGAATGCACTCATTGATTAACATGGACGCCGACAAAAATACGCGCTGCTCACACACCGCTGAGTAAAAACGATATAAATACTGTTCGTTTTCTCACACAAACGGCTCGTTTCGTGTCTTAGGCCATCAAAGTGTACTTACGATGGGGAATTGTTTAATTTGGACTTCTCTGTGCATGCTCTTTGAGGTGGTGCCCATAGACCTGCATTATATGACTGGCAGACAAGAACGGTTTGACCTAAAAATATCAAAATTGAAACTACTGCGGAAACAAAGACACCTACATCTTGGATGCCCTTGAGGTAGGCTTAATACATACCAAAATTTTATTTCAAAGTGAACTATCCCTTTAATCAGTACCTGGAAGATTCTCAGTAAGAACTGCTTCTTTTGTCTCCAGGTAAAACTGGAATATTGGGCATTTTGAGCTAGGTGAAGCACCTTTGGTACAATACAGTTGTTGAAGCCTTCATTGAATCGCTGACACAAGTTTCCTGTTGCTGGATGGATACGTTCCAACTCATCACACAACTACAGAAGAAAAAACATTAAGCTTTATTCCGTATCAGAAATCATCATGCAGCTTGATACTAATCTAAGAAGCAGTACTTAATGGCATATGGAAGATATGTGACATTTGTGTGTAGACTACATGTTAGTTTTCATACTATAAAACCATTAAAATTCGCATCATTTATTTCTGCTGTCACATTTTTAATGATGATTAATAACATTTCAGTTACATAGTGGTTTTTGTTTGTTTAATAGAGTACAAAACATTCACCAAGTTTGACCCAATAACTCCTTCCCTGTCATGAAAGCTTCACCAGGAATGTACTCAGGCATGAAAACTGGTCAGGGGTAAAAAAGTTGAGAAGGATACGGCAGCAAAAAATCCAATCCAATCAACTTTATATATATCACATTTTAAAAAACAAGGTTGCCAAAGTGCTGCACAAAGCATAAATAGGAAATATAATAACACATACAATTTATTTGTGTAAAATTTACACAAAACACACAGCATGAGATTATTTTTTCTTTTTCACCTGAACCAGAATCTCAAGGGCCCGTTTTTTCTGTTTAGCAGCATGTCTCAGCCTTGCCCTCTTCTCCTCTTCAGCTGCCTGTTTTTTGAGATCCTGAGCACTACTGGATCCTTTGCAGTGCATCACTCTCTCCTATCTCTCCGTGCAAAATAGTTTTTGTGATGAGCTGATCAAGTGGTCACCGAGCGACCCGCCCCCCGGGATCTCTCCCGGTGCTCCGGTGACTAGCTGGCTTTTTTCCTGCCAGACTTCCAACAACTTTCATATGATTGACACCAACTTTGTGTCGCGTCCTGCCCGCTACCCGGGGCGTGGTGTTTTGAACGATTAGTGAAGGTGCACCGCAGCAGGCGGAATCCCCCAGGGGGATTATGGTAGGTTGTAGTTACTCGCACATTGTGCTCTTAAATCATTCATCCTCAATGGAGGATGGATCCTCACCCAGAACACTTGGTGCCTTTATGGGAATTGAGATAGAGAGAGATACACTTACAAACACATCTGACATAAAACTAAACACTAAATAAGTGGTCCTCAACCTCTCCTGCAGGGACCCCCTGACCATGTTTCTGTTTTAACCCTGAAATGGCACACCTGATTCAATTAAGTAAAGGCTTAATGAGTAGTTTACTAATTGATTAATTGACTAATTCCTACTCTTCCTACTCTAGTAACTACTCATTAATTGAATCAGGTGTGCCATTTCAGGGTTAAAACAGAAACATGGCCTGTCAGGGGGTCCATGCAGGAGAGGTTGAGAACCACTGCACTAAATTGTCTTGTGTAGTTCCATTGAGTGAACCAATCTTCTATCAGTCTGATTGAACTTACTTGACCAACCTTATAATTGATAAATACAAAACTGTGAAAAAGAAAATACGACAGACACATTAACCAACTAACTACAACTTAACTAAGCCTCATTTATTACCAATGCACCAAGCTGGGCATCACTGACCTTGGACACATTTCTCTGACTGATCCTCGCTGTTTTTACAAGTTGCTTTGATTTTTTGTGGCCAAACTTCTCCTTACCACCTCTCACTTCACTGTTGTCAACCAGAGGTGCACGCTCCCACTTGAATTTACGCCTCAGAGACATGTGCTATGTGTGCTAACTGAAACAGAAATATTGATTACCAAAGACAGCTCAGGCATGAAAACTGGTCAGGGGTAAAAAAGGATACGGCAGCAAAAAATCCAAACCAATCAGCTTTATATATATATATATATATATATATATATATATATATATATATATATATATATATATATATATATATATATATATATATATATATATATATATGTAATGGGACATGGTTGGGGCACTACAAGTCCCATCAGCCCTAGCGTTATATAAGTAGTGAGGTTTGTGCGCTCTCTCTTGCTTCCTGTCCTTGACTGTGAGTTGTGGATGAATGGATGTCGCGGCACATCTAAAACTTCAACTGCTGGTAGGTAGAGAGATTTAGTTTGCTCTCTCGCTTCCTCTTTGTTGCATTGATTGGGAGACATGTGTGAATGATGTCGCAGCAGATTGAACACTTCAGAAGAAGAGAAGCGGACGAGCAGTTATGTTAAATGCTGGCACAGCGTTATTGAGAGCTGAATATGACATGCACCGTTAAGGAGGTAGTAGTTTTATAATTTTATAAATTGTTTTTAGGATTATGTTTTAATGATTTTATTTTCTCTTGTTTTTAGTGTTTTTGCCGGATTATTGCCTGACTGAGTGTGTCAAAATAACGGATGTTAGAGGTATTGTTTAATTTGAAGGGAACTTTTGAATGTTTTTCTATTATGTGCAGCATTTATCTTGAATGTTTTATTTTATTGATGTATTTTTTCTATATTGTGAATAATTCTTTGTTGTAATTAACTGTGTTTCCCCTTACAGGGATGCACGGTTACCGTTTACTTTAGATTTAATTTTCTTTGGTTTATTTATTGTTTGTGTTGGACCATTACTTGCATTACCCACTGTTAATTAATTTGTTTTCTTTATTTTTGTAGATTTCTTTTTAACCAACGATGGCTTCCTGATTACCCTCACTGTGTGGATGCCGGTGGTGAGGTGGCTAGGATCGTGTGGTGGTTTGGTCACTTTATTTGTGTTTCTTTCTTTTTTGTAGGTTTGCAGTGTGATTGCTGTGAGCGTTGTTGTGGTGAGAGCACATTGAATGCCACTCTGTCTTCACGATATAGGTAACCCGTGGCTATCTGTGGGTTGTTTTCGTTTTTTTATATATTTTGTTTTTGTTTCTTTCTATTTATTAGTTTTTTCTTTGTGGGTATTTGCATTGAAGATCTGTTACACCTTTTTTTATGTTGAGTTATTTGAATAAAAAATGTGCCTGTTGATTGAAGCTGCACTACCGCCTTGCGCCTGATTATTTACCCCATGTGGGTTATGTTACATAAATATATATATATATTTATATAAATATACAGTATATATATATATAGTATACACTCACCTAAAGGATTATTAGGAACACCTGTTCAATTTCTCATTAATGCAATTATCTAATCAACCAATCACATGGCAGTTGCTTCAATGCATTTAGGGGTGTGGTCCTGGTCAAGACAATCTCCTGAACTCCAAACTGAATGTCAGAATGGGAAAGAAAGGTGATTTAAGCAATTTTGAGCATGGCATGGTTGTTGGTGCCAGACGGGCCGGTCTGAGTATTTCACAATCTGCTCAGTTACTGGGATTTTCACACACAACCATTTCTAGGGTTTACAAAGAATGGTGTGAAAAGGGAAAAACATCCAGTATGCGGCAGTCCTGTGGTCGAAAATGCCTTGTTGATGCTAGAGGTCAGAGGAGAATGGGCCGACTGATTCAAGCTGATAGAAGAGCAACTTTGACTGAAATAACCACTCGTTACAACCGAGGTATGCAGCAAAGCATTTGTGAAGCCACAACACGCACAACCTTGAGGCGGATGGGCTACAACAGCAGAAGACCCCACCGGGTACCACTCATCTCCACTACAAATAGGAAAAAGAGGCTCCAATTTGCACAAGCTCACCAAAATTGGACAGTTGAAGACTGGAAAAATGTTGCCTGGTCTGATGAGTCTCGATTTCTGTTGAGACATTCAGATGGTAGAGTCAGAATTTGGCGTAAACAGAATGAGAACATGGATCCATCATGCCTTGTTACCACTGTGCAGGCTGGTGGTGGTGGTGTAATGGTGTGGGGGATGTTTTCTTGGCACACTTTAGGCCCCTTAGTGCCAATTGGGCATCGTTTAAATGCCACGGCCTACCTGAGCATTGTTTCTGACCATGTCCTTCCCTTTATGACCACCATGTACCCATCCTCTGATGGCTACTTCCAGCAGGATAATGCACCATGTCACAAAGCTCGAATCATTTCAAATTGGTTTCTTGAACATGACAATAGCTGCGTTCGAAACCGCATACTTCCCTACTATTTAGTATGGGAAAAAGAGTAGGCGAGCGAAAAAGTATGTACGAATCCAAAAGAGTAGGCGAGAATTACCTGGGTGACGTACTAATTATCGCGAGATTCGGACTTAAGTGCGTTCGAATATGCCTACTTTCCTACTATATAGTAGGCGAAAACAGTATGTGAAGGAAGCAGTACGTTCGAAACATAAAAGAGTAGGCGAGAAGTTCCCGGATGGCTTACTGCTTCTTGACAGATTTTCGAGTGCTCAACCGATGGCTACTCTTCTATCCCAGGAGGCCACGCGAGAGGATACGTCATTATCAAACATCGCAGAGATCAGCGATGCGGGTGCTTTCAAATGTGAGTAAACACGGTTCCTTTTGTTAAAATTGCATGTGTTGAACTACTGTAGAGTAAACTGTTGAATTGTTGAAGGTGTAAAGACATTACACAGTAAAGTATAGTTGTGATTTTGCTGTAAAAACACGTTTTATGTATAACGTTAGCTAACAGGCGAGCTCCAGTACGGACACGTAAGTTATGTCTCTTAAGTGGATTTACATAAACCATATACGCTTATTTTAAATGCCTATTTACATCTGACAGGAAAATCTTGAAATATCACAACATGAAATGGACATCTGAGTGATGAATGTGTGCTATTATGTAGAATGTATAAAGTAACTAGACATAAGTTATCTATTTTATTTGTCCATTAGTAGTTAATAAATTGAGGAACATTTATGTTGGATAAAAAGTTAAAACAACCTCAACATGTAAATGTAGTGTTGAGTTCATAAATCACAGAGGTAATGTGAATCTTGTCTGGATGTTTCAGGGACAGATGAACAGATGTGTGTTTATCCGGTGGAGAGTGGCTCATGAAGCTGAATGCTGCCATCAAAGGCTTTGAGTGACTATATTACAGAAATGAATAACAACAACTATTTAAATATTAAGTTTATTTTAATTATTGTAATTTCAAACAGAGCTATTACAGATGGTGCCCAACCAGAATGCCTATTACCGCCGCGCCAGCCGCCGCGGCGAAATCACCGCGGCGAAAATAAGCCAGCCGCATTTCAAAGTCGTTCCCGAAATGACCGCCAGGTGGCGCAAAGGGACATTGTGCAAATCAGCAGCAATTGCCGTATTTTAAAATGTAAGTGGGTTAAATATAAAACCCTAAGCCTAATAGGCATATTTTTCATATATATAAATAGGCCTATAAGGCTACAACAGAATAGAACTAAAGATAGAATCAATTTTAGAACTGAAAAAATAGAATCAAAAGTTAAAAATAGAGACGATATTAGGAGCAATGACGCTGAATATTTTTACTATTCTATTGAGGAATTAGATAAATGAAGAGCTCTCGTGAGCGATACAATTGCATAGTAATTTATAGTGATTTCAAAAGCAGTCCTTAAAAAAAAAAATACATGGAGTAGTGTGGCATAAATTTTGAGAGATTACGCGGAACGCGTTTTAGTTAAGATCCTGGTTTCAATGCCCTTAATCTATATTGGTGTGACCAGATGCTCTCCTCCCATTTTTATGAATATTAATTATTTAATTAGAGCTTGCCGCCGACAAATTTCCTTTTAGTCTGGGTGACACGTCATTTCCGATTGGCCATAAATAGCCTCTTTCAGCCTGTTAGGATACGCTGCTTCCTGTTGACTCGGGGGTTCCCTTTTCACTTCCCACGTGCGGGCATTTCGAGTGTGGTGTTACGCCAGCGGTTGCGTGCTTTTTACAATGGCGATTGCCTGCGGTAAGCTTGTAATGCAGTGTCTTATGACAATTGTGGTTGGGTATTAATCTGACTTGTGGGTATGACGTTTAGCTTGTTGCAGGCATGTGTGAATTCCTTTATGCGACACTGCGGAATCAAAGTGAGATCAAATAATTTGGTGGGCGGTTCGGCGCTGGACTGATTTCATCATCGGGTAAGTCTGGGTCGAGGGAAGTGATGGGCGCTGCGTGTGTGAGCATTTATTTTAAAAGGAGGTGCTTTATAGCTTGTTTCAGAGATATACAGACCAGTTTACGCGACAGGATCAAAGCGAAACCAAACCATCTAAAAGTGGTTCGTTACGAGCACGATTGACTGACTTCATTGTCTGGTAAGCTTTTTCCTGATTGGGTCGAGACATTAAGCATTTTTGTGGGTATTAACCATTGTGTTTCCCCTTTTAAGGTGTTTGAGATCTGTTGTGCAAATCTTTTGCTCTCGATTCGAAGGCCTATTTAATGCGAGGAATCGCCGTTGTCCTACAGTATTTCTCCCTTGCCTGTTCACCTTGATTAATAGTTATGGTTTGTGTCTTATGATTGGAATGATGTTATAATTTGTTTCTTTGTTTTGTTTCTTTCTTTATTTGGAAATCATTTGTTAGTGGGAGCTATTGTTCCCAGGCGAGTGTTTGGGTTTATTAGTAATTTATTGTTTATATTAATTCTGAAAATTATTTCTTTATTGTGTGTGTGTGTGTGGGTGTGTGTGTGTGTGTGTTCGAGTGTGTTTCTTTTGCTAGATGCTGGGGGCTCCAGCCAGAAATCCCCCTTCTCCTTTTCTGTGGATTGGTGATGGTTTGAACACAGGGTGTGGTGTGCAGTGAGACGCACGGATTTTGTGTGCAGTGGTGTGAGTTGCCCCCGAGTGTGTGTGTGAAGTCAGGTATTACCTGCTCTTGAGTCCTCAGCCAAAGCTTTTGAATGTAGTGTTATTGTATGTCCTTGTGAGTGTTTGTTAAAACGACCATGTTTTCTGCCCTGATCACATAAAGGACCAGTTGTTGTGGCATGCCCTGCCTGGCACGTCCAGTTGATTTTAAATGAGATTTTTATTGTTAATAAAGAATTATTGTGCATGATATTCACGTCTCTGCTCCTTCCTAATGCAACCAACTTGCGTGCCTTGAGAAAGTGTATCAAGTATTCTCTGCGTGATGTCAGAGTGGCGTAGTCGGTTTTCTTAAAGCTGCCTGTTATTCTATTCTATAAAGCTGCAGTGTAACTCCTGCCACATTGGCTTGGCTACTGCTTTAAAAAAATGACACAACGCGTTTTGAGATTGTTTTGAATTAAACATTGAAGTTTAAAATGTAGTGTTTTGGCACACCAGGCCGAGTGGCGTTACGCATTGTTCAAAAATCAGGTTTTATTCTGGCATGTTGAATTGGCGTTAGAATTTTTTTTTTTGATTTATTAGATTTAGATTTTAGATTTCGTTAGATTTATTTTTTCTCATAACAGCTAAAATAACTTAATATATGCCTTGTCTTAATATGACCTACTTAATATAGGCAATAGGCATATAATAGCCTATATAATAAATTAGCAAAACTTGGCCACTAAATATTTAATTTTCAATTATTTGAATTATCACAATTAAAGTTTTAATTTTATTAAATTGAACAAGCGCAACAATCAGCATTTAATCAAATATTCTAAAAGATGTATTATTAATAATAATGTTATTTCAACATAATATTTCGTTATATCATAATATCGTTTTGTCGACATAATATGCGTGCAACAAGCAAGATGTGTATTTGTAAATCCGGTGATGCGTGCATTGATTTTTATCAATAAACTAGTGTTTTCTTGACGATCGCCATATTTGTAGTGAACGCACCTAGAGATAAATGCACATAAAGACATAATCTGATTATCAGAGAGTAGCCTTTTCTTTTCGTTTTGAATTATTTCATTTGAAGGCATTTCAAGCTTTGTGTATTTGATGTATTTATCATGTCTGTGTGAGGCATACGCTGAGTTTTGTTAAGTTAGGATGAGATGCGCTCCAGCTGACGCAAGTGACCGCGCGGGCGCCTCCATGATTAGTGTCTGTTATATTTGCTTCTCTTACTTATTAAATACAGGCAATTGGTTGATGAAAAATTGGTTAAAATTAAGATACAATTTATAGAAAACGAAATTCACTTTAAAGAAATGTTTTCTACTTAACAAAACTTAATGAAGTGGTCAAAATCATGTCTGACCCACTCCATATCCATCTCTCGATATAGCCTAATGCATCCTATCTTACTCGTGCTGTTCACTTTTCATATTCAACATAGATGGAAAAAAAATAATTAAATGAAACCTTGTAACGAATTCACACTGTAGGGTAGACTGTGTACAGTTGAGACACCTTAAATAAGTTGCGTTCGCAGCAAGCACAAGTTGTGATTTTTGCTGTGCACTTGCATATTAGTGTCAGCTGGGAAGGAAATATATACCAGACCTCTTGGAACTTTAATTGAATACATAGCGTTGGTAAAGCATACTGAAATTACATCCCTACAAATTTATTAGGCCCTACTGAAAATAAATGTATCGAATTTAAGCAAAGTAGCCTAAATGTTAAGACTGTAAGCCCTTTGCTTTTTACTTAGCCTATAAAGGACTCTTACAGCCGACTTTGTGTTAATATAATTTGTAGAGGATTTTTTTTAACTCAAACACTAACACTGAAATAAATGAAACTAAATTATTATAATTTTTTTGGCACAGACCACGACGAGTGGCGCTATGCATTGTTCCAAAGCCAGGTTTTATTCTGGCATGTTGAATTAGTGTTCGACAAACGCGGCGGCGCGTTCATTTGAATGAAGAGCGCTTCTCGCTCGTGTGAGCGAACACACACTGGAACATTAGGCCATGTCGCAACGAGTGAATCGTGGCCGAGTGGTTGAACTTACGTTACGATCATTTAGATGACACGGGATCGAATCCCGAACTAACTTAGACTATTGATATTTTTATATTAGCCTATTAATGCATTTTATAGTCTATTGTTGATGCAGAGAGATTTGTCTAGTTCTAAAACATAGTTTTTTGCTTATAGCCTATTTACAAAATAAAATCACCATGCATTTCCATTTTACACTAAGGAACAAATATTATACAATGACTTTACTTCTGTAGCCTATAATAATTCCAATCGTAATTTCAAAAGCAGTTCTGTATATATATATATATATATATATATATATATATATATATATATATATATATATATATATATGACGTTTAAACGACAAACAATAAAATCAGAACCAGTATTTGCGTTCATGGTTCCAGTGGCAGTAATGCATCCACGGCTTTTCAAAATGTCACAAAGCGTTTTGAGATTGTTTTGAATGAAATATTGAAGTTTATAATGAAGTGTTTTGGCACACCACAACGAGTGGCAAACTCTTTGTTTTGTTTTGCAAACTCAGCTAGCCTGTGGGGGGTTTGGAGAAGGCAATAGTTGCTTTATCGTGGGGGTGCAGGACAGAGGTGTTAATGTTCCGTCTTTCATATGGAGAGTGTCGGAGCCAGCCTGATGAGCAGGCAAAGGCAAAGTTATTTTAAGGTTTAATCTCAAAATCTCCAAAAGTCCATAGCCTATGTACAGTAGGCCCTATATCTTATTAAATTATATATTGTAGTTTTATTGATTGTATTTAAAGGTTTTCCACACACAATTTCAATTTAGCAGATACAGAGCTCTTTAATTCGCGACCCACCTCGCTTTATTGTAGGTGAATTCAGCAAGGCGTGTTGTATCTTTGAAGGAACAAAAGCTATTTGTTACAGTTTTTTCTTTCGTGATTTGTGTGGATGACACACAGCGACATATACAGTATTATCAGCTGTATGGTGTTTTTTACGCTGAAATGCTTAATTTCGAGAAAGACCCGCCGCGCGCAGTGAGGGAGACCAAACTTACTAAAAAAATATCCAGCGCGAGAGGCAAAGAAAAACGCCTGTTCTTAATTTATGTTGCTTTTAACTTTTTTTTCGTTTTGTACCGTTTTCATTTTTTAATTTAGCTGCAATTTCTTTGACAATAAATTTAAAATGTTTCTTATTTTGCATCGCAAAGGGAATAAACTCTATCGAATCGATGCAACCCTGTTTAAATAAATAAACTGTCCCGACACTTTATTCATACCTTGAAATGTGCGATGGGTTTTCAAACTTAATTAATTTTCTTTTTCTTTTTCTTTTACATTTTCATTGTTTATTTTTTAATTGAAAGCAATACTGTATTGAAAGTATTTTTCTGATTTGTTCGATCTGTTTTGGAAAATGTCTACCGTTGCTATGGCCGGGTATAACTGTCAGTCATCTCAATCTCGTGAATGATTCACACACACAAAAAAACATAATTTAGCAGATTAAAGACGAGCTTCATCATCTTCATTTTCTGGTGCAATCGGCTAACAGTCTTCCTTCATCAGATATGTCATAGCGTGCAGCGGCTCAACTGGAATGTAGCAAATTTATGTTAATGTACAATTGATAATTAAACAAGATGATTGACTTTAATAAACAGTTGCATATTTAAGCATCAAGAACGGAAAAACATAAACACTGTCGGCTATACTGAGATTCGATCTCAGATCGTTTGAAGCTCAGAGAGTCTATTGTTAATGCATTGACCACAGATATCGTCTGAATAGCCTCGGTCTACTATTTTCTCTGTTTTAAAAGTAAAAAAAAAAAATTATGTCAAAAAAAAAAAAAAGTGTTTTTACAAGACCTTGTGCTGTTTATTTATTTATTATTATTATTATTATTATGCAGATGTTCAGCCATTCTGTTGGAAAACGATTGTCCCTAATGTAAAATGGAAATGAATGGTAATTTTATTTTAAAAATATAAAATATTTAATAGCCTATAGGCTATAGGAGAAAAAAAACAATATGGTGTAGCAATATTTTAGAACTATCAAATCAAATTAATAATAAAAAAGTAGCCCATGTTTGTTCGGGATTTGAAACGTAAGTTATAGCCTACCACTCGGCCACGAATTTGTTTTGTTTTATTTTGTTTGAAATGTATTTTTACATATTTTGCTTTCGTTAATGTTAACCAATTCTGAGCATAATAGGCCTATATTTTTTCCCTAAAAGTTTGTTTTATTCTCTGCTTTGTTTGTTTATATTTTAACATATTCAATCAGTCTCATTTTTGTTCAAATAATGTTTTTTTTTTTTTTTTTTTTTTTTTTTTTTTAAATAAACAGATAGGAAGCTTACCTTTTAAAATGCCGCAGTTGCTGCTGTTTTGCCCTGTCACTTGCCCGGTATAGCCTATAGTAATTTCGCGAACGACTTTGAAATTCGACTGGTTTATTTTTGCTGCGGCAGTAGTAATAGGCATTGTGGTTGATTATTTATTAAAGAATTCAACTGATAATCATAACAACATGTAAGCCTAATTCTGAATATAAGAAATAATGCTTAAACCGACTAACATCGGTTAGTAACTGCAAGTCCTGAAAATGTTTTAATTTTACGGTAAATTATTTTAATTTATTTCACTGTTATGTTTCAGTTAATAAATCTACAAAACACATTAAAATAACACGAAGTAAATGACAAGTAACCTATTGACATAGCCTTTCTAAATTATAGAAAAACTGGGCACACAATGTTAACGTGTGTCTACTTTGTTTAAATTAAATGAATTTGAATTCGTTTAACCACAATATTTATCTTAAATTTATCTGTGACCTCAACTCAGATTACTGCCGCGGCAGATTACGGCATTAAAGAGAATAAACTGACACTTTTCAAAGTCTGTGATTACAGCGCCACTCAGCGGTAAAAGGCAGCAAATACACATCCCAATTTTGCCGCCGCGGGAACGGCGGCGGTAAAAGTCGCATTCTGGTTGGGCACCATCTGTACATCACTTTTCTGATTCTTGATTTCTGTGCATTTGCTGCACAGCTTTTGTGGTGGAGCAGGACCTGCAAGGAAAGATGATGGCGGCATTTGTGAAAAAAAGCGTTTTTGTCTTCTAAATAATACTGAAATCAAATGACATTATGCGGTTGAAATTACTGCTTTTGTGTTATGTATTTTTGTAGGATCTGAAATGTCAGCAGGCTGGTGTGAGCACTGAGGATGAGGAGCCCAGAGCTGAATCCTGGAGATGGTCCCTCCATCACTCCACTTGCCCTTACGAGACCCTCTATCACTCCACCTGCCTTTATTGCCTCAGATTGTGAAGCACAACACAACACGCAACAACCTCCAGCATGAAGGCATGGCTCACCTCGGGTGGTCAGCTGATTCATCAGAATAAAGCCGCAGAATGGGAACCGCTGTGTGAGATGCAGAAGGATGTGGGGTTCAGCGCCTGTAGCCTACATACATGATTGTAGTTTGAATAAATCTTTGTTTCATGTGTTGACTTGTATATGCATTTGTTTTTTAATAAATTGAAATATTAATAAATTAGTAAAACAATGAATGACACGGTGACTTTCATTCATTATTTTACTAATTTATTAATATTTCTCATTGTTGTCAGTAAATAGGATATAATTATTTAATTAATGTTTTATTTAATTGTTTGAAAGAAAATGTAGATATGTTCATTATATACACATCTAGAGTGTATTCAATCATGCATAGCTATGTCATATGACATACATTACATTTTGTTTTGTTTGTTTTATTGAATTATATCATTTTCAGTAAAAAGTAATATAATTAAGTATTGGTCAGCATTTATCGTTGTTATTATTGTATGTTTTGGGGTGGGATAGCAATGCAATTCATTCTGAGGTAATATTAATTTTTAATATTAATGATGCTTAAATTTTTCTAGTACAAAATCAACAGTTTTCTCCAAAGGCGAATCTTCGCACAGCTGTCCGTCTCCTTTGTGCAGACATTACAAACACTGAGGAAAACCATTCTAGGTAGGGCTGTCGAGTTACTGATGTTATGAGGTATATATATATATATATATATATATATATATATATATATATATATATATATTATGGGTTTGCATACATATGAGATTTTTTACTCAGGAAAAAAAGAACCTACAAGGTTGAATATCTTAAAGGGATAGTTCGCCCAAAAATGTAAATTCTGTCATCATTTACTCACCCTCAAGTTGTTTCAAACCTGTATGAATTTCTTTTTTCTGCTGAACACAAAAGAAGATATTTTGAAAAATGTCGGTAACCAAACAGTTGATGGACCCCATTGACTTCCATAGTAGGAAAAAAAATACTATGGGTATTTATTTAATACAGGTTTGAAACAACTTGAGGGTGAGTAAATGATGACAGAAATTTCATTTTTGGGCGAACTATCCCTTTAATATATATTTTCTTAAATAATTCATTATAATAATTTTTTTTTTAAAAACATTTTTTATTTTATTTTGTTATTTATAGGCCTATAGGCATGAGGAATGAAACGAGAGTTAAATTCAACAAGAAAAAGAGGAAAACATAAAGCAGCAAGCCACTTTTGCTTGTGGATGAAAATGTTTGGATATTAAATAATATAAAATTAACAACATATTCAAGAGATGACAATTTTGGGATTTCGTAATAAAAATAAATAATATTGTTAAGGATAAAACGGTGGGTCACATTAGTAGGGTTAAATATAAGAACTTAAATCAACCCTAAATGTATTTACAAAATAAATGGGCAGCAGTTTCTTCAAAAAGACCACAAAATGAGCAAGTTTAATCAATATCAAGATATTTACAGATAGATGAATTAAACGTGTCGTTCAAATCTTTTAAGTTGTTGCGCGTGTGATAACGCGTCGTAGGTCACATGATAACGTCAACATGGCAGATGTCCGGTTCGCATTCATACTCAACGAGATAAAGTACCTACTCTTTTAGCGCTTGTACTCATTGAAATTAAGTACCTACTCATTGAGTATGCGGTTTCGAACGCAGCCAATGAGTTCACTGTACTAAAATGGCCCCCACAGTCACCAGATCTCAACCCAATAGAGCATCTTTGGGATGTGGTGGAACGGAAGCTTCGTGCCCTGGATGTGCATCCCACAAATCTCCATCAACTGCAAGATGCTATCCTATCAATATGGGCCAACATTTCTAAAGAATGCTTTCAGCACCTTGTTGAATCAATGCCACGTAGAATTAAGGCAGTTCTGAAGGTGAAAGGGGGTCAAACACAGTATTAGTATGGTGTTCCTAATAATCCTTTAGGTGAGTGTATAGCACATTTAAAAAAAAAAAAAAATTCTTTGTGGCAGAGAATACATTTCACATATTCCTTCATATTAATTTTCTTGACATCTGATAAAGGGAATGTAAGCTCCTCTTAATCTCTTAACTTTAACTTTTTTTCTCCTTTAACCTCAATCTTATTTTCCAGTTTTAGCCATGACCAGTTCCTGCCACCCGTCTCCATAAATGAACAATTAACTTGGGTAACATTACCTAAGTTATGGTAACATCCCACCCCACCCCACTTTTCTTTTATGGCAGACCTGCACATAACATTGGGAAGATGTAAAACACAGTAAGTTAAAAAATACTGTGTATAGTTATTTGCTAATGCACTTACATAACCATTTTCCTCGAGATCCTTCAGGAAAGGATATTTCACAATCAGCATTTTTACAACTTGCACATATTCTGAAGTTGTGGGATACCTACAAGAGAAGAAATGTATATCAATTTAAGGCCACCTGCTTTGAAATAATCATGCACCAGGACAAACACCATTTTTTTCAGCATGAATTTTGTTTCATGGGGCAAAGACTTCAGTTAAAATATTCCAGTTACACCTATAAAAATATCCCCCCACCCCTAGGGAATTTAACTATTTCTGGTGGTTTCCTAGAATCAGATGACATTTTAATGGAAGTATAGATTAGCCTTAGCTCAACTGCTTTAAGTCTAGGTGACATCTCCTTTGACATGCAGATTAAGTTAATTTGTTTCAACTATCTTAGGTTGATACATCACTGACATTCAAGTCTTGCAAATCATTGTATCGCTTTCGCATGTCTAACATTGCCTTCAACACACTTACGTACATTGTGTATTGTGCCACAGCCTCATAGAGAACCCGGATCATTATGTGTCTATTCTTTGGATTTTTCTGGCATGGTTCTTTGTTGTCTAGTTTTGTTTGTAGGTGGCTGGGGAATGCTGGAATGTCAAAACTAGCAGGCAGTCTCACATTCCTGTAATATAGCATTTTTTTTTTTTTGTCTTTTAATTTTAGGTGTAAATCAAATTAACACAAACAGTTTACACTGCCAAGACCCTTCCAATTAATAGGTTACCAAACAATACGTAAAGTGCAGGCCAGCCGTCTTTGATAACATACCTTAAATCCTTGCAACAGGTCAGGTATGAAAATTCAGGTAGCCTTAAAAAAGCAATGTCTGCCCCAAATATTAACTGCTATGAGGACAATTACTACTAGAACAAAAGTTATGGTACTAGTGTTCTTAAGCTTCAAGTTGGTCACTAAATCTAAGATGAAACTTAGAAGATGCTTTGAAAACATCATACATTCACTAACCTTGGTATAGTTTGGTATAACTAGATTGCTGGCATTCCTCTGGAGGCACAGGCTCTAATGTCAGCGTTACTACTGGCTCTTTCAGCTTGCATACAAACTGGTTGAATTTGACCTGCTTCTTAAAAGATCCTTGAAACAAGTACGATACCATAGTCTCTGTGAGGCCACAGTCAACTGTTTCACCATCCACATCATTATCTGAAAAAAAGTAAACAGAGGGATATGAAACAGCTGTGCACTTGACTAAAAAGTAATCCAAACGAAATGAAATAATTTAACCAGCATATAATAGCAACAACATTAGCTTTGTGGCCAATGCCCATGCTAGGTTTGGTGCATGAATATACACGGAGAATACAAGGAATAAAAATAAATAAAATTCGCGTGCAAATTAATTAACGTTAATGTAATGCGGAACTACTGTTATGCCTGGTTCAGATTACACTATTTTAGCCCGATTTTGGCACGGTCCGTTTGACGTAGGGTGTCGTGGGGATTCGTAAACGACAACGGGCGTTGGGACGCAAGATTAGATCGTTTCATCTCGTAACTTATAGTGTGTCATAGTGGGCAACAACTCGCGTCTGCGATGCTTCACGACATCACGACAGAAAGACTATAGCATGTTTAATTTTTTAACGGTCTTCCACAACGGGTTCCGTCAAGCGTGAGTGAGTATGTGAGCGAGAGTGAGTGTGCGCGAGTGAGTGTGTATGTGTGCGAGTGAATGTGTGCGTGTGACGGCACGCGATGACTGATCGGAAAGCAACGTGTAGTCTGACATGTTTCTTGTCCACGACATGACAAGATTTTAGGAGTCAAAATCGTGTAATCTGACACTGTGACTATCGTAACAGACACAAAAATCTTGTAATCTGAACCAGGCATATGCGGGTTATTTAGGGACACCTAATCTGTAGCCTTAGCTCTGAAGCTCTGTGGCTATAATGAAGAGGCTGGAATATGGTGTGTGTGAGTGAGAACACAGATCTGAAAGTTGCGATAAGATTTTGTCAAAGGTTTAATAGACAGACGAAATGGAAGAAGATCGTGGGGGTGTTTGAATGGAGATCACAGTCTTTTAAAGATGAATCGTGCAGCTCTACTGTCTTATCTCTCTCTCAGCATATGAGTAGCGAGGGCTTTTCAATGCATTCAGACTCAATAGCTTTCTTCTTTCTTCTTTGTTATCTCTCGTTATCTTTGTTATCTTTGAGTGTTGAGTGACGTAATATAAGTGGACGCGTGTCACTCAACACTCAAAGATAACGACACATTTCATCCTCTGTTGAAACGAAAGTGGCTAACTTCAGTCAACCTCATCTACAAGCAAGGGCAAATATAAAGCAATTTAATCTGAATTAATATTGATTCTGTAATAAAAAGAATCGATTTTAAAATCGTTTAAAAAAAATCGCGATACCTAGGTGAATCGATATTTTTCTCCCAGCCCTAAAAAATATTGTCCCTTTCTGAAAAAGGTGTGACTGCAGAGATGTACGCAAAAGGATGTTAAAAGCCTTAGGCATGCCACTCTAAAAAGTTTGAGAACCACTGGTCTATATGATATCCATTTAAACAACATAAACTAAACAATATACAGACTGAAATCGCGAAATGGCCTTAAACAATATTAAATTGTGAGCGAAACTTCTCAGCAATGAACAGGGCAAGTGATTTTAAACCATAATGCAAGAAAGCACAATTTGAAAATTGTCAGTTAATCTTCTCTTGTGCTATCTTCCAAATTGGTTATGTAAGTTTGTTTCTGTTTCAGATCAAAACTGACATGTGAAATAAACTTCAAGGAGAGCACCTTGCTGCACGCTTAAGCATTAGTAAAAGGACCTGCCCCTGAAGCCGATCTGTACAGGCAGGCCTTAGAAAGTTGTTTTCAAAGCAGAGAAAAATTAATTGCTCAGACAGAAATTGTCAACTTTGTAAATAGTTTTCATTATGAAAATATTTGTTCAAGCTTGTAGTAAAATTTTATGAATTTATGCATAATATGAATTTCTACATTTTCTAAATTATTTGTTAAGGATGTTGAGTATTGTCTGTAATAAATAGAGTTCATAAACCTCTGTTTGACTAGTTTATTCTGAACCCGCTCAATAAGCGCCGCTTCGCCCTCCCCACCACAAGTACATTCTCAACCTGTGGGAAACAATGATATATACAAAAGTTTACCATCAAGTAACTGAAAAGAATTTGATGAAGATTAAACATCCTTTTCAAAGCTTCTGAGGTCATTTTACTTTTAATAGTTTTTGATAGTGTTTTATGGTGGGTATTTCTAGACACTTTCATCCTTATGTTGATTATTCTCAGGTTAGGTAAAGTACATCAAATCTGTCCTAAATCACAAGCATCTGAATTTTCATACTCACAATCTATAGGTCAGAAGACTTCTTCGTGGTCTGTTCAGTTCAGTTTTTTAGAAATCAAAGACTTTTGTCTAGCAAGCTTCTTAGTTTCAATTAAATATAATTTTATTATTTACAGATTAACTAGTTTACAAAAAGGCATACTTGTAACAGGACAATTGCATATTTTCCAAAACAATAGTTATAAGATTGGATAATGTGAAGAGGTGACAACTGCTTTCATATCTGTTGAGGAGAAATTAATATATATCTTATCATTTATATCAGTGTTTCCTGAACTGAGAGACTGAAGAGTGTCATTGTTCTCTACAGGTTGAGTTATTGTGGTGTTACAGATGAAGGTTGTGCTGATCTGAGATCAGCTCTGAGATCAAACCCCTCACACCTGAGAAAACTGAGTCTGACATTTAATAAAGTAGGAGATTCTGGAGTCGAGCAGCTTTCTGGTCTACTGCAGGATCCTCACTGTAAACTGGAGAAACTGTGGTAAGATTGTATAAAAGTCTCAACATTGTCTGTTTCTCTCCTGTGGTGAATAATGAATGATATACAACAATAATATATACAAAAAAGGTTTACCATCAAGTAACTGAAAAGGATGTTTAATCTTCAGTGGATTTTTTCCAAAGCTTCTGAGGTCATTTTACTTTTGAATGTTTTTATAGTTATAAACATGATTGAATGATGTGAAGAGGTGACAGCTGCTTTCATATACAAATCTGTTGAGGAGAAATTAATATACTGTATATCTTATCATTTATATCAGTGTTTGCTGAACTGAGAGACTGAAGAGTGTCATTGTTCTCTACAGGTTGTGGGATTGTGGTGTTACAGATGAAGGTTGTGCTGCTCTGACTTCAGCTCTGAGATCAAACCCCTCACACCTGAGAGAACTGGATCTGACATTGAATAAAGTAGGAGATTCAGGAGTCAAACAGCTTTCAGATCTACTGCAGGATCCTCACTGTAAACTGGAGAAACTGTGGTAAGATTTTTATAAAATTTCCCAACATAGTCCTCTATTTTAATGGTAAATAATGATTGCCATACAAATAAATAAATAAATAAATAAATCTACTGTGAAATTACTAATGGAAATGTTGATTTTTATTTTCATTAGATTTTTTCCAATGTGTCTTACATCATTTTACAATATTAATGATAGATTAAACATGACTGGATGATGTAAAGATGTGACAGCCGTGTTCATATACAGATATGTTGATGATTTTTGGGTACTTGCATAAAAAAAAAATATTATTTGGTTACACTTTATTTTAAGGTGTCATTGTTACAGTGTAATTATATATTTTAGTACTGAGTAATATTAAGCAAATACATGTACTTACTATAGGGTTAGGGTAGGATTAGGATTTGGTTGAGGGTTAGTTACGTGTAATTATGCATAATTTACTGTTATTACTATGGTAAGTTCATGTAACAGATGTAACAAGGACACTTAAATAAAATGTTATCGAATATTCTTGTAATTTTTATGATATGGAAACTAACTAATCAAGCAGTTTGTAGAAGCGGGTCTGAACCTTAGACTGGACCTGTTAATGGTGCCGTGGATTAAGTCTCTGATTGTGAAGTTCTGCTGATCTGAGCTGTAGATCCTGAACTGAGAGACTGAAGAGTGTCATTGTTCTCTACAGGTTGAGGGATTGTGGTGTTACAGATGAAGGTTGTGCTGCTCTGAGATCAGCTCTGAGATCAAACCCCTCACACCTGAGAGAACTGAGTCTGTCAGGGAATAAACTAAGTTACTCAAGTGTAAAGCTGCTCTCTGATCTGAAGGAGGATCCACATTATAAACTGGAGACGCTTCTGTGAGTAGAGATGATTAAAACTGTTCATATTTTAATTGAAAGTTAATTTAGTTTCTTGGTTTTCTTTCATTGTGATGGTGAATTACTCACTATAAACATGTTTAACAAGAGTTTAATTCTTAATTCTCTTTAATAGTTTATAGCAACAATTAAATATCTTCAAGTTTCTTTTTATTTCAAACAATTCAATATTTTGCTTTTATCATTGTCAATGTCAATTGCAATAAAAGATAATGTTAAATATTTATCACTAGTTTCTTTATCATAAATAAACCTGACCCAGTGACACAGAAAGAGGACAGTCATACAGGGTTATAGATAAGGGTCAAGGGTCATCATTCATGGGGACTTAGAAGCAAAATCTGAATGTTTAAAAACAGCTTTAACAATCATGTATCACAGTATTATATTATAATCTGTCACTTAATCATCCAAGTAGTTTCTTTTAGTTGTTCTAAAGTTGATAATGCAATAATGTCGCACACGTTTGACTGTCTGTGTTTTACTGACAGGTTGTAGATGTTAGTCTGACCTTCTCTCTGGATCAGCTGATGGAGAATAAAGAGCCTCTACAGACACAATTTTCCCGCAAAAATGAAAATTATCCCATTATTTATTAACCCACTGGAGTCGCATGGATTACTGTCATGATGGATGGATGCATTTTTTGGGGGCTTCAAAATCTCAGGCTCCATTCACTCCCATTATAAAGCTGGGAAGAACCAGGTTTTTTTATATAACTCTGATTGTGTTCGTCTGAGGATGTCATATACACCTAGGATGACTCGAGGGAGTGTAAATCATGGGCTAATTTTCATTTTTCAGTGAACTAACCCTTTAATGTCAATATTTGTATTGAGCCCTGTGATGTCCTTACATTAATATTCCACTAGATGGCACTCAAGCTCCTTAGGTTAGATATACATGTGAAGTAGGAGAGAGAAGAGTAAGAGAGAATACTGAGCATGTGCTTGCATGTTATCCTGCTTGTGCATAAGTTATTAAAGAGTTTCCTAAGAGAATTCTACCTGCTTGTGCTTCTTGTTATGAAGACATAACAAAATTGCCAACGAGGACGATTTTTTTTTCACAAGATTTCCTGAGGATGGCATCAGTAAGTGCTCCGTTTCCCAGTCCATTTTTGCCTTGTCCCGGTGAGCCCACTATACCACTTGTAACATGGCAGAGAATGTTTGAGAATTACATGCTCGTCATCAATGCTACTGGAGATTCCTGGCCAGAAGCCAGAAAACGGGCTTTACTTCTTCACAGCCTCGGAACTGAAGGTCAGAGACTATTTTATACATTGCCCGATACCGGTGACAATCTTGCAGCTGCTGTTAAAGCTTTGGAGGAGCATTTCATTCCAAAACGAAATGTGGTCGTGGAAAGACATGCCTTCAGGAAACGAGTGCAGAGGACAGATGAGACGGTACTGCAATATATTGCTGCATTGAGAGATTTGGTGACTACTTGCTAATTTAATGACAATCTTGATGATATGCTGCGTGACCAGCTAGTAGAAAATATTGCTAACCCTCGTATTCGTGAAAGATTATTAGTGGAATCTAAATTGACGCTAGAGACTGCAATTACAATCTCCACGCAGCTAGAGGCCGCTGATGCACAGGCCAAATCTATGGCTACAAGCAGTTCTGCTCCAGTACAAGCCGTACATGCCACTCCTGCGACTGGATGACAGCATTCAAAGGCCAAATTCAAAACACGTACCTCATCAAAACCTCATTCTGCTTCTTCAGCTCGGACATGCTTCCGCTGTGGCTCCACTGGACATCTTGCAAACGCACAGAACTGCCCTGCTGCATCTGCTAAATGTAAAAATTTTAATAAGACTGGACATTTTGCACGAGTCTGCCGTTCTGCTCCTACTCGTTCAGTGCATTCAGTTGAATTACCAGAGGTTTGTATTCTCTATCTACCTGGAACATCTGATCGTTTGATGTGTGATGTGACTATAAATGCTACGTCTGCTGTTTTACCTGTGTCTCTTCAACTCTGGTTCATCAGTGTCCATTCTGCCAAAACAATTGTATGAGCAGCACTTTCGCACTGTGCCGTTACAAGCTCCATCTGCCCGTTTAGTCACTTACTTGCAAGAGCCAATTTCAGTGCTTGGATGTTTACCTGCAACGGTGTCTAAATATGGCCTTACCTGTCCTGCGCATTTCTTCATTGTTGACAATGGCACAGCTTTGTTAGGCATGGACCTGATTAAGGGACTCCAGCTTCGATTCGATGGAAACACTGTGCTGCTGCCACCACAATCCGCTTCAGTTTGTGCCCTCTCCACTCCTCCATCACAGCGTACTGCATTGGACTGTGTAAAAATTTTACACACAAGGTTAACATTTCTGACTCTGTACCCCCTGTCAGACACAAATTGCGTCACTTACCTTTTACTGTCAGAGATGCTGTTTCCGCCGAACTGGAACGACTCTTGAATGCTGGTGTCATTGAAAGAATTGACTCCTCTCCTTGGGTTTCTCCGATTGTTGTGGTCCAAAAGAAACGGGGGGGATCCGCATGTGTGTGGATCTGCGAGGGCCCAACAAGGCAGTTATAGTAGACAGCTACCCATTGCCACACAGGAGGAGATGATGACATTACTGCAAGGTGCAACTTATTTTCAACTATAGACTTAGAAAGTGCATATCATCAGGTACCTCTTCATGACGACAGCCGGGACCTCACTGCATTCATTACACACGAGGGCCTCTTCAGGTTCCGCAGGGTACCTTATGGTTTGGCATCTGCTCCATCTTCATTCCAAAAGATGATGGCTGTCATTCTAAAAGGACTCCAGAACGTTGCAAATTATCTAGACGACATCATCGTGTGGGGACGCTCGCTACAGGAGCATGATCAAGCGCTAGAGAATGTGCTGCAACGTCTCAAAGATGCTGGGTTGGTGTTGAATGAGTCTAAATGTCAATTCAGAAAGCAGAGCTTAAGTTTTTTAGGACACATGGTAACATCACAGGGTATTCAGCTGGATCAGGAACATCTCTCTGCAATAATCAATGCACCTGCGCCATCGGATGCTGTTCAGTTACGTTCTCTGCTGGGTCTCCTCTCATGGTACAACAAATTTATTCCTAATTTCGCTTCCGTAGTGATGCCTCTGCGTGCGTGCCTGAGAGATGAGAGTGGATTTCACTGGTCCGATGAAGCTCAACAAAGCTTAGCTGAAGTCAAAAAGCTACTTGTAAACAGTCCTGTTCTTGCACTATTTGAACCGGGGCTGCCAGTGGTCATTTCTACTGATGCGTCTGCTTACGGACTAGGTGCTGTCTTCACACAAATAAGCACTGATGGTCAAGAACGTACTGTCGCTTTCGCATCCGGAACACTCACCCCAGCTGAACAGAAATACTCCACTGTCGAAAAGGAGGCTCTGGCGTGCGTTTGGGCAGTGGAGAAGTGGAGGACATGCTTGTGGGGTCGCAGATTTACTCTGCGGACTGACCATCAGGCCTTGACGACACTGCTGACCACAAAAGGGACTGATAGAGCTGGCATGCGCATAGCTCGTGGGCTGCTCGGTTGCTATGTTTTAATTACACTGTTGAGTATCGTGCTGGATCTCAAAACTACACTGCAGACTCTTTGTCCCGCCTGCCCCTGCCTCTTACTTTGGATGCTGATTCAGACACAGAGCCCGAATTTGTTGCTTTACTGTCCACTGGTCCGACTGCTATATCTCAGGGTGAATTTGCTGCTGCCTCTGCTAGTTGTTCTGAACTTTCTGCACTTCGAACACAAATTGTCCGTGGCTGGCCTCCATCTCCTGCTGTTCTGGATCCTGTTCTACGCCCATATTACAAACTGAGACATGAGTTCAGTGTGCAAGCTGATTTTGTGTTTAGAGGGTCTCGACTGGTGGTACCTGGAGAACTGCGTGAGTCACTGATCCGCATTGCACATGAGGGCCATCAGGGGATTGTGAGGACAAAGCAACGCCTGCGTGAAATGTTTTGGTGGCCCAGAATGGACACACTTGTGGAAGAAAAGATTACCGCCTGTCAGTTATGTCTTTCTCTGGACAAAACTGCGAAAACCTCTGCTGTGCCCCTCCAGCCTGTTCCTTTACCATCTGCACCCTGGGAAAAACTGGCGATGGACATTGTGGGCCCTTTCGAGACTGCTGTCTGGGACTGTCGATACGCTCTGACACTCACTGACTACTATAGTAAATGGCCTGAGGTAGCCTGAAGAGTACAATTCAATCAGCAATCCTACAATCAGCACCATGGAAAGCAACAGTGACTGACTTCCTGCAGATCTATCGTGCTACACCTCATGCTGTGACAGGTGTTTCCCCCTTCGAATTGCTTCATGGGAGGAAAATGCACACCCGCCTCAATGTCCTGAAACCCTCACCTTCTGGTCATGAACCTAAACAACTGCAGAAGCGTGTTTAAGCACATTAGGATGTCATGAAATCTCACTTTGATAACAAGCATCGATTGCGTCATTCTTCTTTCCGAAAAGGGGATAAAGTGTGCATAATAAAGTCAGTACATGTACCAAAAGGACACCCAAAATTCACTCCTCCAGTTGAGGTTAGAGAAAAAGTTGGCCCTTACACCTACCGATGGAAAGAAGTGGCATGCATCGTGTCTCACATCTGCGCTGACTAATGCAATGGATAATAGACTGACCACAAATGCAGAAAACCTGATTCCCTCTCATGTTCCACTGTCTGGAAATTCAGTGTCTTCTGATGCTTGTTCACGTGAGACACGTCAAAGCCGTGAGCCAGGTTGGCTAAAGGACTATGTTTATTAGTCACAGAAACTGACATAGACTTTTGCACACATTCACAAAAACTGACATAGACTTTTGCACACATTCACAAAAACATTCAAGTACTGAATAGCAGTTGAGTAGTTTTGTTCATATTGTTTAAATGCTCCTTTGCATTCATGTACTGTGTTGCTTAGTGTATTCTTATACATGTGAAATTGTTGATACATTAAGGATTGGATGTTCTTTATTTCTATTCCATGTCAATTGTTGGCTACAGAAAGAATTAATTTAACTAAGAGGGGAAAATGTGATGTCTTTACATTAATATTCCACTAGATGGCACTCAAGCTCCTTAGGTTAGATATACATGTTAAGTAGGAGAGAGAAGAGTGAGAGAGAATGCTGAGCATGTGCTTGCATGTTATCCTGCTTGTGCATAAGTTATTAAAGAGATTAAGTGAGACTCGTTTATATTGTTCTTCATTTGATTTGAACAGGCTTTATATCAAACATCACATACACAAACAAAACTCGTTGCATCCGCTTGTTGGAGAAAGTGTATGAACTGATGCCGATATCTTTGGACTTTAAACATAATCAGCTAACCTAGCTAGTTATTTTTATTGTGCGGTTTTATTCCATTTTAATATCCAAATGTTAGTTACAAGAAGATATGTAAGGGATAATGTAGAGTGAGGCGGTTGTTATAGCGAATACAACCCCTTCAGGATGATCAGGCGGAGGGTTCTTCGATAGAGATGGTCCTCACTGCAGAACATAAAATCCGGGGGGAGGAGTCGGATCCAGATCCAACTCCTCCCACCTTACATACCTAAACCTACCAATCTCCACCCCCTGATCCCTAAACCTACCCCTAAACCTACCCATCTCCACCCCTAAACCTACCAATCTCCACCCCTTATATAAGATCCGACTCCTCCCCCCGGATCTTGTGTACTGCATTGAGGTGCTACTGCTTCAGGCGGCAAGGAAGTCGACCGGAAGTTGAAGCCGGCCGCGTGCCACCATCTTGTAGCAGAACTTCACCTGCAGTTAGCATCCCATTGACTCCCATTCATTTTGGCGTCACTTTGACAGCGAATAACTTTACATCTGAGGCATCTGAAGACTCCATTTATCCATTATTTATTTCTAAAGAAACACGACAATGTATAAAATGCTCCATTACCTTGTAGCTTATGTTATGGCCCTGTAGAAGCAGTTTTTGTAAAAGTAGGCTAACGATTGCATCATAACCACGCGACTCTCTGTCGCACAGTAGAGAGATTACCGTATGGACGGGAGGAGAAGCTCGCGGGCAATCGGGGGGACGTGGAGGCAAAATGACAATATAATTAATCAGAATACCTAGCAAAAGTTGCTCCTGCTCCTAGCTCATGGACACCTCCTACTCGCACTCTCCGTCTCTGCAAGATTCGGAAGGGAATGATTCAGATTTCTCTTGGCACAGCTACTAGAAGACAGACGGGTTGCTCACGTGGTCCGTGTAACGCTTTGCTCGGTTTGAGTCTGCGCGTCAGAAACGGAAGTGCTAAAAATCGCTAAAAATGGGCTTCACTTGTCTCAATTGAGTTCCAATGGGGTCGCTGTGTCCATTTCTTTTACTGTCTATGTACTGCTTCAATCAGCCTGAAGGGCTTGTATTCGCTATAACAACCGCCTCGCTCTACATTATCCCGCTTATTACATGCATACCTACAAAATAAATAAAAAAATTTGACACAAAAATATTGATTTAAAAAGGAGTTTATTGATTTAAAAACGATTGTATTGCTTCCGCTAATGAAAACAGTCCATTCCGTCTCTACGGTTAGAATCCTGCGTCCATAGCAACGCTCTGTTTATCATGGTAACGGTGTGTTAAACTTCGCAGCAGGTCTGATATCAAGAAATAACAGACATTCTACATTAGAATTCAACCAAGCCATGTAATATATATCTAGGCATTGTTTGCTCATCGTTGGTAGCTTCTTTGAAGGCATTTTGAGTAAAACTTTTATATTTTCGAAATATCTTCTCATTCTCTCACTGACAGCGCTGTTTAAAAATGATAAATCCTTCGTCATCGCATGGTAAGGTGTGCATATCTAATTAATATTAATGAGCGTAACCGTTATTGGTACGTGGACATGACGGGAGCTCAAGCTAGCATGTCTATGGCTACACAAGTGTGTGGAGTTTGATGCTGTGAGTATTTTCATATTAAACCTTTAAACTTCTAAATGCAGGAATACTTATAACCAGTTATAAACTTTGATTAATTCCACTATCGTAATGAATTCGTTCTTAACATATTAGCATTTCCCTATACCAAAGTCGTAAACATAATATTTGTATTATGTGTATTGTAAGTTCAGAAGTGTTAAATGTAGAAATGTTGAGTTATTCCCATACGATCTTCCAGTTTTTGTCATCCCATCATAGTTTTCAGTCACGTGACTGTCGCGGAGACCTGAGGGCAAAACAGCCGTAGATCTGCAGCACAAGCCTGTCAATTTTCCATCTCGAAAATTAGAATATGTGAACTAGGGATGGATCAATACAACAATTTTGGCTTCGGTAGGATACCAGAACCTAATACCTCGGTATTGATACTAAATCAATACCACAGGTCACAGGTGACAAATAAGCAGCCTCAAAATTTAAGTGAATTGAAACAATTTTATTAAAAAACACTGCTTGAAACTCTGCAGTACCGAATGTGCAAACAAAAAGTATGTAAAAAACTACAGTCAGGGAACATACAGTAGGTTAAATTTTGATTTTGAAAAGAAAAAAGAAAACCCCAGAAATTATACAATTAAAATAGGTTAATATCTATACTAATAGATTAATATAGAATAATAATAGAATAATAGAATAATGAAATGACATGTAAACCATTAGCTGTCATGCATCAATAGAGAATTATCAACTATAGCATTTATTCATCTTGGTTTGGTTACTGTTTGGTTTGTGTTTGGGTTTATATTAGTTTAATGCATTGCATAAAGTAATGTTAACATAATAAAACATGTATTAGTATATTTAAATTTAAATTACTGATTAAATTATATAATACTGTTAGGTCAGGTTACCTAATGAATGTTGAGTAATGAAAGCGTTATTCCAACATTCATATTAATGGTGCGTTCAAGTCATCTCGTATAGATCGTATTTACGAGTTGAATGCACATGAACGCCACCACAATGTCGTAAATACCAGTGGGGAGCTCGGGATTTTCTTTAAGCCCCGATCTGTACGAGTTGGGGGCGTGTCAGTGAGAAACATGGCGGAATCAATGAATGCAACATCTGTAGTTGAGAAAAGTGATAGTAAATATCACAAATTCACAATACTTACAGCCACAGGTCATTTTCATTTATAACAAAGTAAGCTCTCTGCACAAAATATGATATAGCCTACTTGTAATATAACAATTATATATACTAATTATATAATGATACAGTTCATTTACATTGGCTTCATAAGTTAATTAAAAACATAAAAATAAAAACACACCTCATGCGCATTTTTTGTTCTTCATTTTCTATAAGCAGAGTTAACAAACCTTGCTATATTTTCGTGTTATTCATTAAAAGAAGGTACACCGCCATCTTGCTCCGACGAAACTGACTTGAACGCACCTCACGTCGTCAACACGACTTCCCACCTCGTACGTACGAAATTCCCAGAAGGACTTGAACGCACCACAACCCTCTCTCTCGGCTGCTTCCTCTAGGGGTCGCCAGAGAGGCAGTGATATGCCATTCATTTTACTATCACTAATATTAAAATGAATATCAGTAATCTCTTTATTCATTCAAATTCAAGTGCAGAATTATGAGACCTAAACTTCATTGTTTCTAGCCTGTCATGCAAGCACATTTGAGCTTTTGTGTTTACCGTATAATTTTTAATTGATAAGCTCTTATGTACGTGCGCTGATCAGTGCTGTGAATAAAAGTCTAAACTGAATCAGTTGAATGATGGACTCACCTGACGATCTCTGAACTCTTTGAACATATTCCCCGTTCGGAGAGATTAGTCTCACGGTTGCTGGGAAAAATGTCGGCCGAGGTCAAAGTCTTCAAAGAGTGTTATGGGGAAGAGGCGACAAGGAGGGATGGAGGGGGTTACAGAGAGTTGGCCATATATTAAATAGATTTGTGGATCAGGGAGATGGAATAGGGACTTTACTCCACGCATCGACCTGGTATTGCAGTATCTCCAGGAATGGTGCACCCCCACCTGCGAAAAAGACCTTTGTAGAACAGCAGAATTAACTGAGTAATCTGTGAAATGATTAAGAGTTATTCAGATTCGTGAGATCGGTAAAGTAATATTCGGTCATCCATTCATTCAGTGATCGTTCCAGATTGTATATTTATAATGGCAGGTGGTGATAAATGAGTGTCTTTTAAGCGATAAGCAAGTTGAACTGCATTCAGTTGATTTGTCATGCTTTGTTTAAATCAATTTTGTCTCATGTTCAAGAAAGAATATCAGATCCAATTTTTCTATCTTTGTGTGAAATAAGCATGACTTTTATCAAGCTATATAAAAAAGACAATGTTCTAAATGACATCGACTCTTTGGACATACTATACAAATTTTCAGTCTTATGTGGTTTATAAAATAACCGTTTGTGTGCCACATAAAGAAATACCAATTAGATTAGCCAAAACTTAACACATTTAACTAACTTGCATGCAATCATCGCCTATCATGCTTTCGCCTATCTATACTCATTTGCTTAAGTAAGTAAGCCATCAATGAGTTAATTCACTGAAAAAAGTGAAACACATTGACTCTGTGGTGCTAACGAACATTTCTGTTTATTTGCGCATCCCAAGGAGGTTTATGCTTCTCAGAGAGAGCTATGCATTTTTGCATTCGTATTTCCATTCATCTCAATAGCAGTAGCACCACAAATAATAGTCAGCAATCCATGTAAAAAGCTAACTTTACTTTAATAACAGTACCAACAAAGATAATTCAGTAGGCCTTAATGTATACCCAAAACAAATTTTGTAAACCATTCATCAGTCTACTGTAATGTAGAATTGCATTGAAAAGAAGGGTTTTACCTTACTCTTTACTCTTTACTCTGTACAAAACCTTATATTAGTCTAAGATGGCCAAACTAACGTTTGTATTGCTAAATGATGCTGGTCAAGAAATCAAGGATTTATTGTCAGAACAAGAACTCAATCTCAAGCACTTTTTACAGTGTATTCCTTACAGCATCGTTTTCATCCTTGACACAAAAGAAGGCATCTGCTATGACTGAAGTCTATTGTTAACATCAATTGTCAACCCCAGTACCAGCTGTTAAGATCATTAACTACTCTATAGTTCTTGTTTCTCCTGATATGATCGCAAGCATGACAGGCGTGCTCAAGACCAAAGATGCCTACACCTGCAACAAAATGTTCCTTCCAGGTGAAGAACTGCCTGTACAAATCATCATTTTGGTCCAGAAGCTTAAGATGTTCAGCTAGCTCTTTGGGGGAGTTGAAGTCATCCACATGGATAAAGGCACTTCCTGGTATGAATTCCTCATAGTTCTTCCTGGGTGGGCCGAGGACCACGGGAACAGTGCCGAGAGATAGAGGGTTGTACAGTTTTTCTGTAATGTAGTCTTGATGGATGGAGTTCTCAAAGGACAGGTAGAATTTACAGCTGGACACCACATCTGAATAATCTTTATCACTAATGCGCCTGTTGAAGTGATTTCCGTAGGTTTCTATACTAATGTGTTCTTTTAACTCTTCGTAGTATTTTGACCGCTTAAAGTTTGAGTTCCAGTTACTTACAATCCAGCAAACAAGTTTATTCTTATGCGGGATTTCATCATGTTTCTTTCCACCAGTGTTCTCTGAGATTCGCCCGTAAGGGACCATGATGTCTGAATCTTGTCTGTAAGTCGTGGTCAGATTAAACAGATTGTTTAGATTTGACCGCTGTCCTGAGTTACTGGGAGATTCCATGTTCATCCAGACCCATTTCTGGAATGGAGGTCGTGGCAGTTTCGGCATGTTGGACAAGTCCCCATTGATGTCTTTGTGATGAAATAAAACGCCATGTGCTTTGTTAAACTGACTCTTGTCGACTGTCAAGTGGCAGCCGTGGATGTTGTACATTGAACTACAGAGTCCTAAATCAAACTGTTGCCCAAAAGGCCACATCCAGATCAGGAGAATGGTGTCTAGATCGCCTCCCTGCGATGAAGCCGCTTCTGTTTGTGTTAACTGGTGTCTGAGAGAGGTGAAGTTCACCATACAGGTGTTGTTCACTATTTGGGTTTGATTTGGCGTCTTAAGAGCATTGATGCAGATGTTTCCGCAGACATCATGTTTGGGAACGGCTGGACAGTTTAACCAGTTTACTGACGGCTCATAATACACGTAGAATATTGCTGAGAAAAATGTCATCAAAACCACTGCGATGCAGAGGTTCTTACAGGATCTGGAGGAGTTTTGGGACTCCATCTTTGACCTTCTGTGGAAAGAGCATGAGTAAGTGCTGGTGTTTAAATCTTTCAAATCTTTCTAGATTTGTGTCAGAAATGCTTTGATTAGCTACATATTTCTTATCTCAGGAAGAATATGTTCATAACCCATTAAAATTCAACTGAATGTACACAGTTTTAAAGACACCGATATAACCCAGTTGGCAATCTATAAGGACCAACGATTGGGCGATAAAACTATAGGCTGTCATTTGTTTTTCACATCCTCACATCCAACTTTTTTACTAGGGTTAACAATTTATTGTGTGTGTGTGTGTGTGTGTGTGTGTGTGTGTGTGTGTGTGTGTGTGTGTGTGTGTGTGTGTTCTTCCAGCAAAACACAAGTTATTAATGGTCATGAAGTAATTAAACACTATTGATTTGCTCATGGATGTGTTTAGAAAACAAAATCCTTGTACTTCAGCAAGGTTAATCTAGCATGTACAGGGGTGTGAATACTTTTTTAATTTCAATCGGTTTGATGGGCTTTTTTGAACACTGTTATTGAACATTATGATACATTTTGTTATCTGACACAATTGCACTAACGGCTGAATAATTTTTCAAGGCACTGTACTTTTGACTTGAGATGGCATCTTTCTCGAGATGAGATGACAGAGTTGTTTTTACTGTCTCGTCTGATTTTCATCAATTGACAGTTGATCTTTAGAAATAATTTCAGCTCATATCATAACCATAATTGAACTCCAACTGATATATAATTAAATTAATTATTGTTCACTACCGTATAAGTTTGGAGTCTGTAAAATTTTAGTGTTTACGCCAAGTTTAAGTTAGTTATTTTTGTGACCCACTCCACAAATTTCACATATTTCCACAAAAATATTTTCTGATATTGTAAATTGGCATTTTTCTTTATCAAAAATTGCTTGCAAAATGGACAATGATTCACATTTTGAGCGCGTCATGTCCCGTGCTAATAAAATCAAGAAAATTATTAAAAAATAAATAGTACATGTGTAAATAGTATGAGTAAAGTGGGTTAAATTACCCCCCTTGGACTTGCGGTCGGCACCCCCACCCCGAAAGAATTTTGTAAGCTCGCTTGAGAATTATAAAAGCCCCAAAATTGTGTGTCCTGGTGCCAGGACTGGGCAGAAAGCGACATCCTGTTTTCTTTATTTTACATAAGCACAATGTTTTTGTTTTTATGGTGTTTACACAAATAAAAGTTTCTTTACAGTATCAAATGACGTCTCGGCATTGTGATACGAAAGTCTCACTTGTCACAATCCTCAGTCACCAGTCCTGTCACCACTGCACTTTATTTCCAAGTTTTAAAGTTTCCACTTTATTTATCCTTAGAGAAGGAAATTGAGTGTGCAGAAGGATGTCAGACATACACAGAAAAAAGCACCACCAGATGCCAACAACATTGCAAACACAACACACGACACACATCAACACATCAATGGAGACACTCCTTCCCCCAAAACCAATGACAGAAACCAATTGGACAGTACACAGGTCAATATGTCATAATGAACAATGACAGAAATATATTAATAAATAAGCATATACTATATATAAAAAAATGTCATAAGATGTCACTCAAGTGAATTCAAGTTCCTAATAGCCACAGGAATAAAAGAATCCCTGGCACGTCTAGTTCTTAACATAGGAAGCCTAAAACGGCGACCTGAGGGGAGCAGATTAAACTCCCCAAAAAGTGGTTGATAAGGGCAATTTAAGGTTCTGTCCATTTTATTATGAAATTCAGACAATACCGTTTTGGCGCTAGAAAATGTGACGTGACAGATCGCTGTATCGCCTCAGTTCAAGTCAACCGATCATCTGTTACTTTTTATTTAAAGATATGGTACAACTTACCGAAAGGTATATGCCTCATAAATAATCAATCAGTGCTTCAATCAATCAATAAATTCCACTAGAAACAAACTTTGTTGTATTATTTTATTTTAATACTGTGAAGCTGCTTTGATACAATCTGTATTGTGAAAAGCGCTATACAAATATACTTGATTTGATTTGATTTTCAACCACGGAAAGAGGTCAATAAAACAGCAGGAGAACAATTATGTCACAGAACGTTACATTTACCTCAAGAAAGCAATTTAATGACCATAGCACGTTAGTTGACTAGAAAAATAGCCATCGAAAGGAGTATTTTGCTAAATATGTGCACTATATTACATATTTATTATATTTTCACTTGTATGGGGCGCCGTTTGTAAAGCGGCTCATGCTGAAAATAACAGCAACGTTTTGTCACATTTAGCTTCAAACAATGTTTAAAAAACTGGTATGAATTTTTGACGGTCACTTTTTAGCACATTTACAACAATATTTGTCAACTTAGAGATATTTTAAATAGTTAAATCTAAATATTAAATGTTACACCTAAATGTTAAATCTAAATGTTAAATCTAAATATTAAATCTAAATCTAAATGTTAAATCTAAATGTTGAATCTAAATATTAAATATAAATGTTGAATATAAATGTTTCGGGTGAAACTAAATATTTAACTAATATGCAAATTCAAAATGCGGGTAACCAGAAGTGCCAAAATAAAAGCTCCAGGAGGTCAGTGTGTGTTTGGACTCTTGGACATGGATTATCGTGATAATAACTACCTAAAATAATAAACACGTTTGGACATTCAGTCAAAGTGAGCCCCCTCGTGGCTGGCTGTTATGGCTACAGGTCATAGGTCCCGCACTTTTCATAAAAGTGACACTATAGCCTACTCTTCAAATACAGTTTCTCCAAACGTGTTTATTATTTTAGGTAGTTATTATCACGATAATCCATGTCCAAGAGACCATTTCCTCAGATGAGATGGTTTTTATTTGTTATTTGACACTATAAACCCTGCTATAAACACACACTGACCTCCTCGAGCTTTTATTTTGGCACTTCCGGTTACCGGCATCCACTTCTCTTCACTACATGCAACAAGATAAGACTTTCATGTGCTTATTGCTTTTAAAACAAAAAGGCTATACAAAAATTATATAGTTACTTTTTATTATAGTAGTGAGTAGTGCCATGCGTGGGTTTATCATGATCTACAAATGATACTATGGATAAACAATTATAACTAGAGTTAGTATAATAACACAGTCAGTTAGAATATTTAAATTTTACCCTTTAAAAATGAGGTTGCAAACAGATTGACCTAATAACATCTGAACAAACTGAACGACTCCTAGTTCAATCTCGTTATAAATTATATACTGAGTCTGGGAAAATTCTTGCACAGCAAATAAGACAGTATTCACGTACTACTATAATAATATACATGCATAAAATATGCAAAATTGGCTTCACAGTGGAATTGTATTTATTTTTTGAAGGGAAACTATTGCCTTTGCTACTTGCAGTATTCGAGAATTTTCGGTGGGTCGTCTCCCGCATTTCATCAAGCAGCAATTTTAGTTTTGGTTAAGAAAGGGAAAGACCCTCTAAATTGTAGCTCATTGCGTCATACTGTATCTTTGCTCAATGTGGATTGTAAAATATTGGCAAAGGTTTTAGCCCAACAACTGGAGAACATTCTCCCTTTCATCATAACTCCAGATCAGACTGGCTTTATTAAACGCTTTTTTCCCTTCAATATCTATAGAGTATTCGTCATTACTTGTCCTCCTGAGAATAAGCATACCTGACATTATAATATCTTTAGACAGTTTAGAGAGATTGTAACGAACCGCTCCGAGACACAAAGGTTAGATCCAAATGCAGCTTTATTGGCTGGGGCAATCCAGAGGCGTAATCCAATGTACAGGCTAGGGTCATACACAGACAGGCAGTCAAAACAAAGAAACAAACAAAACAAACAAACAGGCAGGCAGGGACCAGAGGCAAGAGAGTAATCCAGGGAACAGGGCAAGATATCAAAAACCAAGAAAACCAGGGAAACACTCAGAAATGCAGTGTAACACTTAACAAGACTTCGCGGTGAGTGAATGAATGAACAAGGTATATATAGACTGAGACTAACAGGATGATAAGACAAAGGTGAATGCAATCAGTGAATGAGGTACAGGTGAATGTGATCAGTGATAATGAGTCCAGGCAGTGAGTTCTGGGAAATGTAGTTTGAGAGTGATAATGGTCTCATGTGGAGTGCCCTCTGGTGGCTCTCAAGGGCAACTCCAGCTGGTGACCGTTACAGATTTGATGTGGGATCAAAGTGTCTGACATGGGTAAAACTTCTACATGCTTCTCCCTTTTCATCTGTTATCACTAATAACATCCACTCGCAATATTGTCCATTGCATAGAGTAACTAGACAGGGCTGCCCTTTATTCCCCCTATTGTTTGCAGTGGCGATTGAATCTCTTGGCCTTTTGCTTAGGTCAACTTCAACTATCCAGGGTGTTTTTAGAGGGGATAGAGAGTAGGGTTGGGTATCGTTTGAATTTTAACGAGTCCAATTCTTATCTATACATAATTTCTATTTTGAATAAGGTAAAAAAAAATTAAAAAATAGATATCATTCACATTTACTGGTAGTCTTATTGCAAAACATTTAATTGTTAAATATCATGAACAAAAATCAACAGGCTAGAGAACACTTACACAAGGAACATTTGCCTGTGGTTTAAATATACAATAGGAAAACAACTAGCCAAACCAATATACATTTCAAGCATTATTAAAGACAAGTAAACACACAGTAATTAAAATAAGCAATCGCAACATAGATACAACTGAACAAAGGTCCCATATTGTATGCCTTTCTGGAGTTTTAACTATGTCAATACATTTTTACAGCTCCTTTCTCAGGCCAAAAGCGACCTATTCTTGGCAGACCTCCTGTCTACTTAATATTCACCAAAAATGTTTATGAGAATAAATAAAAAAAATATTCAGACTTATAAAACCGTGTGAACGCCAGAACCTGCGCAAGATTCCCTTTATAATCCCAGTCAGCAGAAGATTGTGAACATGCGTCTCCTCCCGGAAATACCCATATATGAGCTTACAACGCCTAATTTTACTATGCATATCCTCATCTGCATATCATTTGCATATGATTATTCATCCACGTGATACCATGTTTAACGGTACAAGACATTAGGAGAATATGATATACGGATGTGCGTCACATTATATTGATAAAATTATTTAGTAGCCGATCCTTGCCTTGTTTTCGAATAAATAAATCAAATAGTGTAAAATACATATCAGAGAAAGTTTTTCTCAATCTTTTCCACTGGCCAAATAGTATTTTTAATTGCGTTATATTTCTAATGGAAACAGATAGGCCTTGTTGTGCTATTATAAAATATTGCTATTATCATGATAAGCAATTCTCTCTGTAGTTAAAACATTAAAACACAACATGCCAGAGGAAAAGTGCATCACATCCACTACAGATATTTATATTTATTGAATATATATATATTTTTTGTAACTTCTCAGTAATGATTTCATGTAATTTAAGTGTTTAACTCCATTAATGAGGATACCATATGTAATTGAAATGTTTATATCAGAGGTAAAACATAGTTTGAATCATTCTTTTATTTATTTAAACTGTTATTGTGAACATGCACTGTATTTATGATTAGGACACATAATACCTTTTTACGTTTTTTACGGATTTACGGTGTTCCTTTATCTAATCTGCCGTGAATCTGAGGGTGCAAATAAATCTAAACATTGAGAAAATCTCCTTTAAAGTTGTTCATTTATGTTGGCGATTGTACTGCATTCACTCACAGAAATAAATGTTTTATATATTTACGGTAGGAAATTTACAAATTATCTTCATGGAACATGATCTTTACTTAATATCCTACTGATTTTTGGCATACAAGAAAAATCTATAATTTTGACCCAATGTATTGTTGGCTATTGCCACAAATATCCCCGTGCGACTCGTGACTGGTGACGGGATCCAGGGTCACATTTATGTTGTTTGGAGAAATATCTCTGATCTATTTCAGCTCAGTTTTGCTTGGATCGCTGTAATTAAAATGAAAAATAAGATGCCAAGGCCAAGCTGGCAAAGATATATTCTTCTATTGATTCCACCAAGATGTAAGCTCTCCCCTGCTACACTGTAGGCCATATGTTTTGGTTTTTTCCTAGTCTGTCTATTCACTCAAGGATATTTTGTAAAGGCGTTTGTCTAAACCCTTAAACTGCCATCTTTGGTATTGTTTGTGAAAAGACCACTTTGTCAAAAAGTGAAATGGTACACAATGTAAAGCACAATGTTCATATCTATTGTTGTAGGTTGCGTTGGTATGGCTATGTTGCCTGATTGTTATTTTTAAGAAACGTTAAAATTCAACAAAAAACAATTAGGAATAGAATTTTTACAGAAGTTAATGTTCTGTTAATGGAAATAAATTTACATTTACATGCATAAAACATGTAATATTAATAATTATTATTATTCATAAACTGTTTTAAAATGCATTTAGTCTGAGCCTTCACATGATTCTTCAGAAATGCTGATTTTGCTGCTCAAGATTATTATCAATGTTGAAAATATTTTTGCTGATTGACATTTTTGTGGAAACTGTGATGTTTTTCTTACATTATAAATGAAGCCTATTTATTGTCTCTTTTGATCAATTTGACCAACACATCCTTGCTGAATAAGTTTTTATTTTAAAGACTTTGGAACCATACTGTACATTTACAATTTTTTTATTCCATGTTAATTATATGTATATTTTCTACCACGTTTCTTTAAGCCATCATGACTTGATTCATCTGATGTTTAAAGTGGTGTGGATTCAGTTTTGCTCACATTAAATGGGAATTAATTGTTCCTAATGAATAAAGGGTCCTTCAGAGTTACAGTAAATCTGATGATATTTTTGAGGTTTTAGTATTAAATGAGGAGCTACATAAGAACTTATGGAGACTCACCTGTGATGTTCTGTCAGATAATCCCACAGTCTTAAATCATCTTTCGTTACAATCCCACACGATCACAAGTACAAGTTCTTTGCCTTTTCCTTTCCAGAACTGTACAGTGTTGTAAAAGTTAATGAGTAATTTCCAACAGGTCAGTCATCTCTTAAATTTTCACATTCATCACGGAAGAACATGAAAAAATTGGTAACCTAAAAATGACGACATCTAAATTAACTGGTTTTATTCAAGTAAAAAAAATATTGTTTGATACTACTGAATCAATTTTAATTTATACAAAGCCACTTTGTTTTTTTTTTTTGTTTTTTTTTTTGTCATTTGCATCTCATTTTACTACATGGTTTTATAGATTTACGCCTATAGTCCCAGACTAAACTACACGTTTGAGCTGTTTTAACTTGAAAGCGTATCTTAAAATATATCATTGCCATTGTTTTGTCTCAAGATGCACCTGTAATGTTTTTTCTAAGGCATGTTTATAACAGCTATAATGTCTTAAGTGAACTTCTAAACCCTCCTTCCTAAATTAGATTTATTTACTGCCCTTGTGCATGCGGCCAACCCTGATATACTAGCCGTTTCAGAATCTTGGCTTAGAAACTCTACCAAAGATTCAGATGTATCTATCCCTAATTATAATATTTATCTGCAAGATAGGTCATCGAAAGGAGGCGGAGTTATGCTCTACTGTAGGGAGCATTTACAATGCACTGTCATCTTATCTAAGTCCATTCCAAAACAATTCACTCTCATTGATATCGCCTTAACCAACTTACCCTCTAAATTCTTGTCCGCTGTTTTTAGTCAGGATATTAGCGATCATTGCCTTATTGCATGCATGCACAATGGATCTGCCATTAAAAGTCCTCCCCTTATCATATTCAAACGCTCCCTAAAACACTTTAGTGAGCAAGCTTTTTTGTTCGATTTAGCTCGGGTGTCCTGGAAGGACATTGAACTTATCCCTACTGTGGAGGACGCCTGGCTCTTTTTTAAAAACGCCTTCCTTGCCAGTCTAAATAAACATGCCCCATTCAAAATATGTAGAACTAAGCATAGATACAGTCCTTGGTATACCTCAGACCTAACCAACCTAAGCCAACATAAAAACACCTTGTAGCGTGCTGCATTAGCGTCGAAATATCCTCATGACCTGCAATTATTTAAGGAGGCAAGGAACCAGTACACACAGGCAGTTAGAAACGCTAAATCTAGTTTTTTTAAACAAAAATTTGCTTCCTGTGGTACAAACACTAAAAAATTCTGGGACACAATAAAGTCCATGGAAGGTAATAACACTTCTGTCCAGCTGCCCACCGCTTTAAGATTTGAAAACATTGTCACCACTAACAAGTCCTCCATTATAGAGAACCTTAACAAACACTTTGTAAAGGCTGGACATGCTCTCCATCCGGCACCTTCTGTTACAGTTATAAACCCACCACTGTCCACAGTGCCCCCAGTCAGTCTACCACTTTTTTCTTTTGCCCACATCCAGACAGTCGATGTTTTGAGAGAATTGCAAAATCTCGTCCCATTTAAATCGGCTGGGCTGGACAATTTAGATCCCTCATTTTTAAAATTGTCTGCTCCTATTATTGCCACAGCTATTACCGCCATTTTTAATCTCTCTGTTGACACTTCTTATATTCCGAAAGACTGGAAAGTCGCTGCTGTAATCCCTATTTTCAAAGGGGGAGATAATTTAGACCCCAATTGCTACAGACCAATTTCTATTCTGCCCTGTCTCTCTAAGGTTTTTGAACGCCTTGTCAACAAACAACCTCGGCCACACTCAAAGTCGTAAATGACATCATATCTGCTATTGATCGCAAACATTACTGTGCAGCAGTTTTTATAGACCTGGCCAAGGCTTTTGACTCCGTCAACCACACCATCCTTATCGGTAGGCTAAAGACTCTGGGTCTCTCAAATCACTGCCTCGCCTGGTTCACTAATTATTTCTCAGATAGATTTCAGTGTGTCAAATACGAGGGCTTGCTATCTAGCCCACTGGCTGTCTCTACGGGGGTGCCACAAGGCTCAATTCTTGGCCCGTTACTATTCTCGGTCTACATTAACGATGTGGCCCTGGCCGCAGGTGATTCTTTGATACATCTATATGCGGATGATACTATTCTCTACACCTTCGGCCCATCTATGAATATTGTGTTAGACAACCTCCAAGCGAGCTTCAGTAGCATACAACATTCATTTCGCGGTCTTCAATTAATTTTCAATTCTAGTAAAACCAAATGTATGATCTTTAATCGATCTCTCTCTGCACCTTCCTATACAAAAAAAATGTCCACCCTGGATGGTTTTGCATTAGAAATTGTTGACATTTATAAATACCTAGGTATTTCACTCTCCTTTCATACTCACATTAACAAACTCCAATCTAAAATAAAATCCAGGATTGGCTTCCTTTTTCGTAACAGGGCCTCTTTCACTATCCCCGCTAAACATGCTCTTGTGAATATGACTATCCTTCCCATCTTAGACTTTGGTGACGTGGTCTACAGATCCGCCTCTAACACTCTTCTTAGAAAGCTAGATGTACTATATCACAGTGCTATACGCTTTGCCACCAACGCCCCATTTAGCACTCATCATTGTAATCTCTACACACTCATTGGTTGGCCTTCCCTTCACATCCGACGACAAAGACACTGGTTCTATTTCATCTATAAAATTATCCTAGGCAAAGGCCCTACCTACCTGAGAAACCTAATCTCGGTAGTTTCTCCCTCTCGCAATCTGTGATCAAGTAGGTTTATCTCATTAACTACTACCAATGTCCGTACTTCCTTTGGCCATTTTTCTTTTCAGTTTTCTGCCGCTAATGATTGGAACGAACTGCAAAAATCCTTAAGGCTTGAATCAATTGTGCCGTTATCCGCTTTCAAACGATTGATATCTAACCTATTGACACACCATTGTTCATGTTAGCATTACCATTTTCTCCCCTGTGCAAACTAGTGCAATTATTTTATCATCTTTTTCTTTCTGTATTGTTATTTGTCAATAACGCATATTGCACTTTACTTTACATAGTTTAATTATCTAGTATGTTCTTATTATTGATCCACTAGGAATACTGTCTAGTTATTGCATTTTGACTTATTTTTGTGCGATGCACTCTTGACTGAACAACTGTTTGTAACCTGTATTACACTGTCTTGTCTTTTACGTGTAACTGCACCATGACGCTTTATCTTGGCCAGGTCGCCGTTTTTAATGAGAATGAGTCCTCTATGTGCCTACCTGGTTAAATAAAGGTTAAATAAAATAAAAATAAATAACTAAAGCCTAATCCAGGGTTTAGACAAACCAAACATTTGTACTTTGTACACGGTTTTAAGGAAACAGATGTAAGTAACTCAGTAACTAAGTAAAAGGTGGCAATCCTTTTTATGTCACAATCTCACTCAGTTCGGACTTTGTGTCTGTTTGCACTTCTCATGTTGAGCTTGTTGTAATGGGTGTTAATTTGATTTCGTCATTCAGTTCAGGTGTGTGTAATTAATTATCCTTTTTTTGCATTTAGTTCCTCTGTTCCTGTTTATTGCTGTCGGGTCTTGTGTTGTATGCTGTTCTCTTTGTGTGTGCGCCTGTGGATTTATTAAATATTGCCTTTTGCATTCATCATCGTGTTTGTGTGTGTTCTACAACACAATCCGTGAAATTTTACTGCTTCCTTAAAGAACAAAGGTTGGGCAATAAAACGCACCAAACCCTCACGTGTGTTTTTATGGTCATGAAAAAAAGTTGCTATAACTAAGTTGTGTGGTGACGGTTGTTACAGCGTTGTCACAGTGTTGACATTGAACCAGCGTTCAGGGCCATTGCTTAAGGTGAAAAAAGTTTGTTGCATTGCAAATTGTTCAATTCTTCCTGTCTGACACTGAAATATGGAGAGACTGAATAACATCTGTAACATCTGTACACTGAATCTATAGGCCTATATGTACACATAAACAAACAAAACTCAATAACTGTTATTTGATAAATATGACTAAATAAATAGATAGGCTACGATAATATTATTGTATAAATAAATAATACTATAATATCATAGTAGGCCTAAGACAGTTAATATTTTCAGAATTCGATGCTCATTGAGACAAAAAGCTAAAGTTAATTAGTGAAATTTAAGGTATTTTTAACATGTTGCAACCGTTGTGTTGACCGTTCAGTTGCAACATCTGGCTTCTTTCATTCAAATAAATACTGTGAACGATATGTCATATGTAATCATCTTTAAATGGTATGGGTAATTAGCAGACAGATGCAAGTTTAATATATACAAATTTGGTTGGTCTAGTCCAAATAGTCTCTGAGTAACTGAGAGAAATGCAAAAAGTGTTGCAACCGTCCCCGGTCTCCCCATAATTGATTTCAGCACTCCTTGAACAGACTTAAGCGCTAGCCTACCTGTTGCACGTTAATGTTGTCTCCTTTTTTTTCCCTTTTTTTTTTGGAAACGCACAGAGAATTTTTTTGTTGTTGTTGTTGTAACTGCTCGCACACCTATTTATTTTTTCTTTGATTTGTCGTCTCATTCGTTTCTTTGCTAGATTTTATCATGTATGCTCATGCTAGTTAACGTTAGTCCACTCCCTGTATATGTTTGGGGTTTTGTCTCACAAATGTATGACTTTTGGAAGTGCAATTGGATTTCCATATGCAGTTTTAATAAAGTTGAATTAGCTAACCTTCTATGTCATTTTTACTCTTCAAAGTGTACACTTGCAGGTGTTGATTATAATGAATAATAAGGATAAACAATATTTAAAAAGTATATAATTATCTAACATATGACTAATTAAAAATTAACCTGCGAAATGTTTTATGCTATCCCCCAATAACATGCGAAATGGGGGATAGCATAAAAAAATGAATTGTCAGAACTTAGTCTCTCAGTTGCTGAATGTTGCGCAGCAATGTTGCTACATTCCTGTTGCGTCTTACAATTCTACGTTTTGTTGCGAGCACGTAGACAGCGATGTAGCCATAGTAGAAATGCAACGTGCCACAGACGTTGCCACAATGTAAATGTGTTTGCTGGGTAGGCTAGCAAGAGATGTGCGACAGTTGGGGACGGTGTTCAGCTGCGACACCGGTTACATAATTTTTTATATTAATAAAAATAATTTAGTTCAGTTAGAAAACAGACACTACAATTAGAAACTGAAGGCGTCTGCTCAGTCAATGCATTGAGCCGAACGAGAGTCTCAGCACAGATCAGCAACAGGAGTCAGATCTCATTTATCACGAGAGAGAGGATCTGACTGACAAGACCATGGCAGAAGATCTGATTTAAGCAAGTTTGTCATTGTACTGTTTTGTTGTTGTGTTTTTCATAAAGAATAACAATGTACCCACCATTCAAGCAATTGCTGCAACTGAATTGCCGCTAATTCGAAAGTGAAAGTAAAAAGAGCACTTCATAACGTTGCATGTCTACTGGCGCAGAGCATAGCGGGCATTTTCAGTTCATTCATGTGGAAGCTCAATTTACATGGGAATTAATTGAAAACGCTTTCTCTGATCTGCAACGTTATGAATGAGAAGAAGTAACTGAGAAGTACGCCTTGACACAGTCTGCTCCTTTTGTGAAGTTTCTTCGAAGACTCTTGGCCATTTGTTTTGGGAGTGTCCATTTGCGCAGTCTTTCTGAAGGAACAATGCCTTGATTGTCCAAAATGTGTTTTGTGATTTTTTTTTCCTTATCTTATAGACATTATTTTTGGGTTTTAAATGAATGACAAGAATCTAATCAAAGCAAGTTTTTGTATAACCTGTCGTGGAAATTCTTAATACGAATACAACCTACTTAATCTGACTTCTTCACCACGGACAATTTAAACAACTTGCACTTGTTAAAAATAATAACTACAGTTACAATACAGTACAATACTTCCCTGAAATCAGGTGACGGCGTCCCGTCAAGAAGCCACTATCACTCCCTCAATAACACATGAGCACACAGGTCTTTAGCATCTATACACTCTCACCGTCCCTCTCCGGTGTGCGCTGGTCCGACACAGGATTTCAAATTTCAAATTTATTAAGAGGAAACCCCTTGAGATGTAACATCTCGTTTTCAAGGGGGCCTCAGAAAAAAAAAAAAAAAACTTACATAACAGGTATTCATACATACAGACCAACAAAAGACAGGATACACAATACAAAGTACAGAAGCTCTCCCTCACACCAAAACCACCCTTACCCTCCCAATACCAACCACTAGGTAATCAACAGTTAAGGACTTTCGTATAGACATACATATATGGTCCCATATAAACATACACACATATACATATACATACACATATACATAAACACATACATAAACACATACTGTACATGCTCATATGAGAAAATATTAGGCAAGAGAAAAACAGTTGCAGCTTGTATACAAGTAGTTAGGGAGAGACATCTTGAAGTGATGAAAGGAGGAGATAGATCTTAGAGACCCAGGTAAACTATTCCAGTCGAATGGTGCTTTAAATTTAAAAGCTATCCTCCCAATTTCTTTGGATATATGTGGTACAGAAAAGAAAAGATGGTCAGTGTCTCTTAAGCTGAAAGATGATTGATAAAGAATCAAATGTTGTTTCAGATAGGATGGGTAGTTTGAAAAAATACATTTATGTACAAACTGCAACCAGTGAAACTGTCATTCTCGCATTTAATGAAAGAAGGTTCAGTGACAGATACATTTGACAGTGATGAGTTCTAAATGGACACCTTAAAATAAATCTGCAGAGACTATTATAAGACACATCCAGAGGTTTGAGGTTGGTTTTGGCTGTGTTCTGGTAAACAACATCCGCATAGTTAATTATAGGCAATATTAGTTGAGTAATAATTTTTAATCTGATCTGTTTTGTAAAACAATTAATAGAACGGTATAACAGTCTTAATCTACAATTTATTTTTTTTATAATAGAATCAATATGTGGTCTGAAGGTAAGTTGGGAGTCGAGCCAAAGGCCCAGATATTTAAACTCCTCAACATTCTCTAGTGGTGTACCATCTAGAAATTGAACCTCAAGAGAATTATTTTGTTTACGGTATGTGGATCTGGTTGCGAAAAACATGCTATAGGACTTTTTTATTCAAGAGAAGCAGATTAGAAGAGAACCATGTTTGAATACGATTAAAATCAGATTGAAGTGAAGTTTGAATCTCGGATATATCGAGTTTAGATGTATATATAACTGTATCATCTGCATATAGATGAATCTGACAGTCTAAGCTAAATTTAGGGAGCTCATTTATGAAAATGGAAAATAAAAGCGGCCCTAGAGAAGAACCCTCAGGGACACCTGTTTCCATTATTCTAGGTTTTGAAAAAGAAACATTAAGATACACACTTTGACGTCTGAAATGAAGATATGAATTGAACCAGAGAACAGCTGATTTGGAAAGACCAATAGCATATAGTTTCCCAGCTGGCATTTTAACGTCGAGTCAGCGTTGAATCAACGTCAGGTGTCAGTGTTGGATAACCGTTGGATTTTGTTTAGATTTTGCGAATCTAATCAACGATGAACGTTTTTTTTCTACTGATATATTTCAACAAAATGTTTAAAAGTCATGGTTGTAAAAATAATGTTGATTTGACGTACAACTCAAATTTTATTTATATTTCTATGTTGAATCCATAGTTAGTTAACAACACCATTTCAGCCATTTGGTGTTCAACGTTGTTTTGACATTGATTGAATGTTTTTTCATAAACTGACATTATTTCAACCACATTTAAACGTTTAAGGTCAGTCGAATGCCAGCTGGGTTGTCTAGGAGAATATAATGATCGACCATGTCAAATGCCTTAGTGAGATCAATAAAAATTGCACCAGTAGACCTATTATTATCTTGTGCAGAAAAAATATCATTGGTAAATGCTGTAAGGGCAGTTGTTGTAGAGTGATTAGGTCTAAATCCAGATTGATTAGGAGTCAAAAGGGAGAAGTCATTAAGGTATCTGGACAGTTGCTTAAAAATAAGCTTTTCAAATATTTTAGCTACATTACTAATTATAGAAATTGGTCTATAATTATTGACATCCATTGAATCACCACCTTTATGTATTGGTATTACTTTTGCAAATTTCCACATTAATGGAATTGAGCATGTTGAGAGTGACAAATTAAATAAGTCACACAGTGGAAATGCTAAGACGTGAGAAGACAATTTGATAAACTTAATGTCCAAACCATCAGGACCAGCTCCATTAGAAGATTTTATTTCTAATATTGCCTGTTGGACTTCAGAGGGATGTATTGTTGAAAACGAGAATGAGCTGTTGTTCACAGTATCTGTTATGATAGAACAAGTGCGCTCAAATGATTCTGAACAACAAATGGAGGAAAAATGTTCGTTGAAGGCATTGGCCATTGAGATAGGATCAGTGATAACGTTATTGTTCACTCTAAGTTTGGCAGGAAGACTTTTGTTGTTTATGTTAATTAAGGTATTAAGTTTCTTCCAGAATTGCTTAGGGTTTTTAAAGTCTTCAGCTAAAGAATGCTTATAATAATTTGATTTTGCATTCCTTGTTTTAGTTGTACAGGCATTTCTTAATTTCTTATATTCTAACCAATCAGCAGCGTCCTTTGACATGTGGTATCTGATCCAGGCCTTATCACGCTGTTTAAATAACTGTATTAAATCCCCATCAATCCAGGGTAAATGGCTACCCTTAACCCTAACAGATGTCCAAGGTGCATGTTGGTCTATGATTTTAAGAACCTCAGAAAGAAAGAAGTTCCAGGCATCTTCAACAAAGGGAATCAATTGAAATCTGGACCAATTAATGCTTATTAGGTCTTGGATAAAAGCCTCTGTATTCAGTTTTTTGTACTGTCTTATCCTAATTACTTTAGGTGGCACTCGTGGTAGTCTTATTTTCCAAACGCAAAAAACGATGGAGTGGTCACTAAAACAATCTGGTAATAGACCAGATTGAAAGATTCTATTTGGGTGGGTAACCAAAATCCAATCCAGAAGAGACTTGGATTTGTTAACCACCCTAGTCGGCTCAGTAATGAGTTGAGTAAAATTTAGACCATTAAATAAATTTTTCTCATGAAAGGATGAACGATCCAGCCAATTCCGATTGAAGTCACCCAGTAAAATCAACTCATTTGCATGGTCTAAAGAATTAATGGTAGCAAGAATACAGTTAGTCGATTCAACGGGGGAATTTGGTGGTCTATAAATGTTGCCTATGGTTATCTGCTTGTTTTCATGAAGAGCAATATTAACAAATAAGCATTCAAAATGTTCAGCACTCTCTTTTGGAATAATGAGTTCAGAAGATAAGTGAGATAAGATATAAGTGGCTACTCCCCCACCACGAGTACCCCTGTCTGCTCTATACAGAGTATAACCATCAAGTTTGACATCGGCATCAGATATATCATTATTCAGCCATGTTTCAGATAGTGTAATAACGCTGGGCTTATTGTAAAAAAGCCAAGCTCATAGCAAGTCAATTTTATGTGTCAAACTCCTGATATTCAAATGAATCACGAATAAACCTTTACCTATACTGGTTCTTCAAAAATGAATGAAAAGGATGGTCAGGGAGAAGGGGGGGAAGGGGAGGAGAGAGCACAGACATGTACAAACATTTACATACAGACACATAACACACACAAGTACACGCAAACTGACCAACCCAAGGCATCGCCCTGAATTGATTAATAATAAAAAAGAAAAAAGAAAAAAAGAAAGAAAAAACAAAAGAAGAATGCAGGCTCAGACCACAAAATATTTACTGGAAACGCTTTATATTAATATTTCCCTAAGTACTGACCTCATAAGACTACCCATTGGTTACAGGAGAAAAAGAAAGTAAAAGTTAGTAAATAGACAAGTAATGGGCCTCAGCAGTCTACAGTTGCAAGTTTAAGAAACTGGGTAAGCTCATTATCAGCCACAGGATTCATTTTTAATCCTGACCTATATAATAGTCTAAAAAAATAAATAAAATAAAAACTCTCAAATTCTGGTCAGAAAAAAAAAAAAAAAAAGAGTACATGTATACACGTATACAAATATATCATTTCCTAATCATATTAGCCTTCAGAATATAGGCAAATAGTATAGGTCCCAAAATACGCTACTTCAAGCCAGCAAACATCAATAACAGCAGCCACACAACAAATAATTACTAGAGTACCTTAAGCTGGGCTGTCCGTCATTCCGGCAAAACTTGTAATTCATGGAGAAACTGTTCAGCCTCCCCCGGGGTCTTGCAAAGCACCGATTTACCGTAGGAAATGATCTTAAGAGTGGCAGGATAATGCAAAGAATATTCCATGTCAAGTTCACGTAGTTTCTTTTTGATATCATCAAACTCGCGTCGCTTTTGGAGAAGACTGGCACTGAAGTCCGGGTAAATATGGACACGTTTGTCGTTGTATTTGAGTTCCTTTTTTCCACGGGCAAGTCGAAGGATTTTAGACTTATCCTGAAGACTAAGAAATCTCACCAGGATAGGCCTCGGAGCAGAATTCTTTAAAGACTGATGCATAGGGGAGCGATGCACCCGTTCCAGAGCTGGAAGTACCGGAAAGTTCTCCTCACCCAGAAGCTGCTTAAGTAGGCCGCCTTTGAATCCGTGGATGTTTATACCCTCGGCTTTTTCAGGAACATGAAGGAAGCGAAGATTGTAGGCCCTGCTTCTGTTTTCAACATCATCCAGTTTATCCCGCAGGTAGGAGTTTTCACTCTCGAGTAGCTTCAGGCGACTTTGTATGTCGGTTAAGTTATCCTCATTGGAGCTGACCCTATTTTCAAGCTCCGCTACATGGTCACCTAAGGTTGTAAGAGAGCCATGAATCTACGTTAAACTTGTCTGGATATTGTCCATTTTTACGTCGAAGTGTGACAACATTTCGGCTTTCAGTTGTTGTATAGTGTCCACAATAAACTTGTTGGTAACTGATTGTTCCATTATGGACATCAAGCGCTATAAATATCAAGTGCTATAAATCGAGGCTTTGCAAACTATTTATATAAAGCATCCGCTTGCAAGGATAGATTGCAAAAGTAGCGGGACAATTCACAAATTCAAGGCAAATTCAGTCATACTTGTTGGCCTGGCTGCAACAAACGCTCACGCTGCCGCCATCTTGCGAATTCCAGAACAACTGCGGGCGGGCGGGCGAGAGATCATAAATACTAACTCAGAGTATTACAGCCTCACCCCGAGGACAGCTCTATAGTCTTCAACACTATTACTGTCTCTACGGTGGTCTTTTGGGCACAGAATCTTTAGTACTTCTATTACTACCTCAATCACACAGATGCCATGAAGGCCAGGACAAGCGGTCAGTCCGTGGATACGACAAGAGCACGCAAGTGTTTTTTTCTTAATATCCAGTTCTCCTGTTGTTCAGTTTACTATTTGACACAAGATAAGGCAATTTTCGATTCTCTGCTTATATTTAGTTTTTACCTTCACATAAATCTGTATTTTATTTAGACGCATTCCTACTTTAAATAACAGCGTCTGTAAAGCATTGCAGTTTGAATTTTATTACATTTATTTTGAGTCCTATCTCACAGATAGATCCTTCAGGGTCGCATGGAGAGGCGAGGTATCCAGAGCACATCAGCTGACCACAGGGGTTCCTCAGGGCTCAGTGCTGGGACCGGTCCTCTTCTCCATCTTCACCACATCACTGGGTCACATCATACAGGCACATGGTTTCTCTTACCACTGCTATGCTGACGACACACAGCTCTTCCTCTCATTTCAACCAGATGATCCCACAGTAGCTGCACGGGTCTCAAGCTGTCTGGCGGACATCTCGACATGGATGAAGGAACATCACCTGCAGCTCAACCTGGCAAAGACGGAGCTTCTCGTCCTCCCTGCCAATCCGTCTCTACAGCACGACTTCACTATCCAGCTAGATTCATCATCAATCACCCCATCAAGGTCGGTCAGAAATCTTGGAGTAACACCTTCACAAACCTTCACAGACCACATTTCAAAGACAGCTCGATCATGCAGGCTTGCACTGCACAACATCAGAAAGATCAGGCCTTTCCTAACTGAGCATGCAACACAATTCTCGTCCAGGCCCTGGTCATTTCTAGGCTTGACTACTGCAATGCTCTTCTGGCTGGACTTCCATCATGTGCAACTAAACCTCTACAGATGATCCAGAACGCTGCAGTTCATCTTGTCTTCAACGAGCCCAAGAGGGCCTACGTCACTCCTCTGTTCATCTCTCTGCACTGGCTACCTCTTGCTGCTCGCATCGAGTTCAAGGCATTGACGCTTCTACCACAGATCTACCACAGGCTCAGCTCCTCCTACTGTCACTCACTACTACGAGTCTACATCCCTACCAGAAGCCTACGATCGGTCAACGAGCGACGTCTCGTGGTTCCATCACAGAAAGCCACAAAATCACTTTCCAGAACATTCTCATTCACGGTTCCAAGCTGGTGAATATATACAGGAGATAGCAAAGACAGAGCACAGAACCTTGTCCTGCCCAAACTTATCTCCTTGTCCCCTTCTTTGACTTCAACTCATCCCCCCTCTCCCTCCTCAAGTCACTGAAAGTTCATTAAGAATGTCTATATAACACATATGGTGTATCTTGTGAATATATTGTTTTTCCTTTTCATGTTTTGTAGCATTTGAAGTGTCTCAGTGCGATTGGAAAAAATGGTCTTAATTTCATTGCAGTCATTGGTTTAATGAGAAAGATTGAGAACTTAGGAGAATCCTGTTTCTCCTCTCTGGGTGATGTCTCTTTAAGATATCTCAAGAAACCAGATGCTACCCCCTGGGGTACATGGATTGGCCCAAACAACTCTAAACAACATTTGTATAACCCTTTTTGTTCTGGTCTGGTATTTAAGGCGAGGTGACAGAGCAGTCTTTGGGACCCTGTAACCAGGATCATCCCCCATACAGTGCTGTTTCAGGGTTTTCCTGTTGGAGAGCACTCACACACCACTGTGTGTCTCTGTCAGGAATACAGTACATTGCTTACTTTTAGAGTCATCTTTGAGTGAATGATGTCATGTATTTATTATTTCTGAATTGGCTTTAATCATTTACTTGTGTAATTGGCATGATACATTTTTACCTGACAAATAAATGTTACATCTTGATTTATTCTGAAGTTTTCCGAAATCATTATTTTAGTAGATTATGAGGAGGCTGGTGCTACCTCAGCTCTGTGTCCAGGATAGGTCAAACTAAAGGCACATATGAAAGGAGCAGTAGGCACGTCATATGAAGACCTTTTGATTTCTGTCTATCACTGACTTGGCAAGTTGTATGGAAATGGCTAAATAAACTACACTTTTTTGTATGAGTGAGCAGTAGGCAACCGACTTAAGAGGTATTAGCAAACCCTGCACCCTCTGACCAAGATCAGACTGGCGAGGCTGTGTCCGTGAGATCCACGTAAACCCGGAGCGTGTGACTCTGTGCGGCATCGGGTCCCTTAGTGAATTAATAATTGAAATTATGAGATGTTCAGAATAATCAAAGATCTAAATTAATTCATAATCAATATTTATGATTATTGTCTAATCAGAAACACGATCTAAATTTGATTATCATTTGAAATTGGAGTCAGATTACGCATAGAGATTGTCGTGTCGTGTGATTTCTTCCTTAACAAGCAGTAATGACCACTGACGACTTGAATTAATATAAACAAACTCTTTACTGAAGTTTTGAACAGGAGTATACATATATAGTGCACACACATGGAGTCAATCTCATTTCACTTCTATCTTTTTTCTATCTGCGCGCTCTCGCCCACTAAGCATTATGGGTAGACTTTCCTTAAAGCTGAACAACCTTATAAATGACAAAACTGTTTCTGTTATTATTAAAGATAATTAATTAAACATTTCTATTCTAATTAATTCACAACATCCTCCCCCCATGAACAACTGTTCATCAATTTAAATCTCTAATGCGTAAAGCAATTGAATGGGTCTCTTTAACACAGTCCCTGTGGATGTGCGAACAGCACAGGATCTAACTTTGCCATCTCGGCCTGGGAACAGCTCTTCAATTTTTCCTAATTTCCAGGTTTGTCTCGGCATGTTGGCATCTCCTATGAGAACAATGTCACCCATCTTCAACTCAATAGGTTTCTGTGTGTTGCAGGAATGTGCAGATTTCAGGTCCAGTAGATAGTCCTTCCTCCAGCGATTCCACAGGTTGGTCAAGAGTCGGTTCCTGTATCTCCACCTTTTTGTCATATCCTCTTTACTCACAGTGGGATGATTATAGTCTGCTGGAAATGGTTTTGGAGGCAGTGAAGTGAGTCGTTCACCCACCAAGAAGTGTGCTGGTGTTAGTGGCTGCGGCTCATCGAGCTCATTGTGGACAAAGGTGAGGGGTCTGGAATTCAGTGTGGCCTCTACTTCTGCAAGGAGTGTACACATTTCTTCAAAGGTGAGCGATGCCTTTCCTAGCACCTTCCTCAGGCTCGTTTTCACAGACCTTACAAGCCTCTCCCAAAATCCACCCCACCAGGCTGCTCATTCTACAATGAAACGCCAAGTGATGCCCTTCCCTGAGAAGTATTCCAGAATTTGTGGATCTTTGATGGCTTTCCACAGCTCACTAAGGTCTTGGTTTGCTCTCTTAAAGGTTTTGGCATTGTCCGAATAGATGACTCTGCACAGCCCTCTTCTGGATACAAATCGCTTGAGTGCTAACAAGAATCTTTCTGTTGACTGACTTGAAACCAGCTCTAAATGCACTGCTCTAGTGACAGCACATGTGAACAGAGCAACATAAGCCTTGCATAGTGCACGATCATTCTTCACATACAGTGGACCTGCAAAGTCTATGCCAGTTACTTCAAATGGGGGGGTCTCTGATATTCTGTCTCGTGGTAATGGAGCAGTGTCCTGCTGTAAATCTTTGCTTTGCTTTGCTTTAAATCTTTTGCACACAGTACATTTTGACAGAATAGTTTTCACAATTTGTTTGGCTCGCAAAATCCAGTATCTACTTCTAATTTGTACTAGTGTGTCTCTCAGACCAGAATGCATGATAAATTCATGATTGTGCTGAACCAGCAGCTCACAATATCTGTCTTTGTTGGGCAGAATCCATGGATGTTTTTCTCTGTAACTGAAGTCTGACTGTTGCAGTCTGCCTCCAACACAGAGCAATTCATCTTCGTCAAGGAAAGGTTTTAGGTCTCTGATTTTTGAATCTGCGTTCAGGGTCTTACCAGCTTTCAGCAAATTGATTTCATGACTAAAGCTGCTATCTTGTGTCACCTTTATCCAGTACTTTTCAGCCTCGAACATTTCCTCAGCAGTCAACTCACCTCGCATCTTGGAGCTTGAACTTCCATTGTGCACAAACCGCTTGATCCAAGCGGTGACTCGCAGAACTCGCTTCAGCTTACTGTACTTCAGTAAATCCAGCACAGGTTCCATTCTCTTTCCGTCACTGCCGCTACTGAGTTGCACGATGATCTGCTGACCTTGCTTTAGCTCACTAGTCACATCTTCATCGCTTTGATCTTCATCACTCTCTTCCAATAGATTCGGTGCAGTCAGAAATGAAGGTCCTTTCCACCACAGTTCACTTTCCTTCAGGTTAGCTGCAGTCTGACCTCTGGTGGGAAGGTCTGCAGGATTGAACTTGCCTTTACAGTGAGACCACATTGCAGGATTGGTTAAAGACTGGATTTCTGACACTCGGTTTGACACAAACTGTTTCCATTTGTGAGCTGGACTGCGAATCCACTGCAACACAATCATTGAATCCGTCCACATATGAACTTGATGGAGCTCCATATTCAGAGGCTTTAACAGACTGTTTCCTAGTCTTGCTCCAATCATTGCTCCCATCAGCTCAAGACGAGGCAGCGAGATCTTCTTCAGGGGGGCTACCCTGGACTTTGAAGCAACAAGGCATGTGGTCTTTGCTCCATCATCAGCTACTTGTAGCAGGTAAGCGACAGTACTATAAGCTTTCTCGCTTGCATCACAAAACACGTGGAGTTGATGTGCGTCGTGTCTGTGCACTGATTTTATTCCATACCAGCGAGGAATGTGTATGTGGTGGATCTGTGGAAGTTCTGAACACCCTCCTTGCCATTCTTGTGCAAGATCTGTGGGCAGCTCCTCATCCCAGCCGAGGCCTCGTATCCACATCTCTTGGAAAAGGCATTTCACTCGAACAGTGAATGGGGTAAGAAAGCCTATTGGGTCGAATATGCGAGCAGAGAGCTTTAGAACACTTCTTTTAGTATTCTCTCTTTTAGCTACAGCATCCAGCAATGCAGTCAGGTCAAAGACGAATTCATCTGTTTTAGTTCTCCATACCAAGCCTAGTACCTTCAGCACTGATCCATGCGTTTCTGTCTCCTCTGCAGGTTCACTCATTGTGGTCTTCCATTTCTCCTTCAATGCAGCACAGTTGGTTGTCCACTTGCAAAGGTCCATGCCAGCTGCATACATAATCTCCCTTGCACCAGTAGTTATGGAGAAGGCATTTTCGACATCACTTGCACTTGAGATTAAGTCATCAACATAAAGTGATTCTTTTATTATCTTTACTACCTCAGGAAGTTGGTCTTCGTATTCCTTCAGATGCCTTCTCACTGTTGCTGCCAGGAGGAATGGGCTGGGGGACACTCCAAACACCACTCTCGTCATCCGTAGCACACGCAGCTTCTCACCTGCGTCTTCATGGGGTGGTGCAGTGAGCCAGAGGAACCGCACTGCATCTCTGTCCTTCTCAGCAAGAGAAATCTGCAAGAAAGCCTTCTTGATGTCTGCGGTAAATGCAATCTCATTCAGTCTGAATTTTATCAGTATGCTGAGCAGATCTGGATTCAGGTTAGGACCAGTAAGTAGACAGTCATTTAATGATGGAAAGCCAATGTCATGTGATGAAGTATCAAATACTACTCTGAGCTTTGTTGTTACCTTGTCTTCTCGAAGAACAGCATGATGAGGCATGTAATACTTTACAGCGTTTGGAGATGATCCATCCTCCATCACGTCTTCGACGATGCCTTGCTCAAGGTAATCATTCACAACTTTATTATATCTGTGATACAGCACTACATCTGACTGCAACTTTCTTTTAAGCCCTTCAAATCTTTTCCTTGCGATTCTGTAGTTATCTGGGAGTTCTGGTTTGTCAGGTCGCCATGGCAGCTCAACTTCATATCGCCTGTTTTTGTACTGAGTTGTTTTTTCAAACATGTGAAGAGCCTCCTCTTCTTCAGGGCGGTCTGTCTGCTGCATGGTAATGCCAAGGGACTCTATTTCCCAGAAGGCTTTCAGACGTTCTGAGACCAGCGTGTCTTCATTAATTTGTATGTGCATGCATGCTGTGTCAGAAAGACTGGACATTGTGACTGGGCCCTGCACTGACCATCCAAAAATGCTCTCAATGGCCACAAGAGCATCTGTGATTCTTTCCACTTGGCCTGACACTATATGCCAATAATAGTCTGCACCAATCAGCATAGACAACTCTGTATCACAAGTGCTGGGGTCTGTATAGTCTGCCAACTGCAAGCCTTTTCGTTTCAACTATGCTTGGATGTGCTCACCTGGAATCTTCATCACAGCACTGCACACTTGAGGGGTCTCGAGTGCTTCTACTTCCACCTTCTGCTCTTTGTTCCAGATGCTTTGCAGAATGACTTTAAGTGTGTTGCGCTTTGATGTTACTAGTGCTGCAGAGCCAAAAGTATGAAGAGTGAACGTTTCTTGCTTTGTCACAGGCAATTTTAAAGCTCTTACTGTGTTCTCACTGATGAAGCTCCTCTGACTGCCCCCATCCAGTAAGCAGCGAATGCTTTTACGTCCACCAGGTCCTTCTGCCCATGATCTTACAGTCTGAAGAAGCACAGTGTTCTGTTTATTGGGCTGGATCTTAACAGAATGTGAAGCAAATGAAGAAACTTCATCATCTCTGTAGTCAGTGTCTGAAGTGTTTGTTTCTCCTTTCTCACACACAGCACTATGATGTCTGCCTCCACACACATTACAGCACACCTTGGCTTTACAGAATCTTGCAATGTGCTTTGGACCAAGACAAACAAAGCATCGTCCCAGTTTCATCAATTTTACTTTTCGTGCAGCAATATTAGTTCCTGGACACAGTTCTGTTTTGTGTGCTGCACTGTCACAGAAAATACAGTTCTGTATTCTTTGACTGGTGGTTTGCAGTACTGCAGCTGACGGCATGTGATCCTTTTTCTGCTTCATTTCAATTGATGTGTCTGGTCTTTTAAATGGTTTATGATAGCTCTGGTTGTCTTTGGAATTACCTGGCTTAATCAGTTGCATGGCTCTTTCTCTGCTCAGAATCTCTTTCTGTAGAAATTCCATAACTTCTGAGACCTTCCATTCATCACTGGTTCCTCTTTGGCGACTGTACTGAAGAGCGATGTCGTCTGGAATCATCTGTAGCAGAACAGGGCATAGCAGGCTGCCGTATGCCTCTGATGCAACACCCAGCGAGTCTAAGCTACGGATCTGTACTTCACATTCATCGTAAAGTTGTCTCAGAGCACTGACATCGTGTGATTTCTTTACTGGGCAGAGATTCAACAACTTGGTCATATGCGCATTAATGAGCAGATCCTTCCTTCCAAACCGGTTCTGAAGCAGATCAATCGCGTGATCGTAATTGCCGTCTGTCAACATCAGTCCCGCTATTGCCTTTGAAGCAGCGCCTGTTACATATGTCTTTAAATAATTAAACTTCTCTGTTTTGCTCAGCAAATAGTTTCTGTGAATAGCGGTTTCAAACTGATTCCAAAAGTCTTGCCACAAGCTAATTTCACCGCTGAACTTGCTGATAATTAACTTGGGTAACTTAACTGTTTGTCCGCGCTGCAATGGCACTGCGTCACACGGCCTGCTGTTGGTGCTTTCCCGGATTCTCTGCATCACGCGCCGCACGCGAGCCTTCGCGCTGATGACTCGCTCTCCATACTCCTCCGCATCAACAACTTCATTTTCCAAATCATCAATTTCTGTACACTCCTCTATTTCGCGATCTCCAGCAGCGTTTCCTCTTTTGCAGATAACAGGGCTAACAGTTCACTTAATCTGTCAACAATCGGATCATCTTTGCCAACCTCTGTTTCTATGTCTTGCAAAAGTCTCGTCGTGGAACCGCGTACAGCTCTCCGTTTTCTGAGTAGTCTTTTAAGTCGCTCCGCCATTTCGGATGTTGTCTGCAAGTTATCCCGGGTTTCGGCACCAAAGATTGTCGTGTCTTTTCTTCCTTAACAAGCAGTAATGACCACTGACGACTTGAATTAAAATAAACAAACTCTTTACTGAAGTTTTGAACAGGAGTATACATATATAGCGCACACACATGGAGTCAATCTCATTTCACTTCTATCTTTTTTCTATCTGCGCGCTCTCGCCCACTAAGCATTATGGGTAGACTTTCCTTAAAGCTGAACAACCTTATAAATGACAAAACTGTTTCTGTTATTATTAAAGATAATTAATTAAACATTTCTATTCTAATTAATTCACAACAGTTCCATAGTGTTTACACAATCGAATGACAACGACGTAAAAAGTAGAAAATTAACAATGGTGCGAACTTGTAAATTCCCAGGTTGTGACCACAAGAATGTGCCGGGATCACCGTTCAGATTCCATCGTTTTCCTGTTTCGGTTATAGCTATGAGACAGCTTTGGCTGGTTGCCATCGGCTACTCTGCGGGAGCTAAAATATCCAGAATCAAGGATTTTCGTGTGTGCAGTGCTCACTTCAGCGAAGACGATTACATCCCCAACCAAGGAGGAAAAAGAAATTCAAGAGTGGGCTGATCTCATCAATTTACAACTGCCAAAGAAGACGTCATACTATTCACTCCAGTCTACTTATCTGATACCTGTGGTTCATCAGGCGTACACTGACATGCAAGAGTCAATTTTGTCAAATGTTATTGATTGCAACACAAAACCTTAATTGTGTGTGTTCAATCAAATAGTTTTCTCAGCAAATTGTACCTATAGGCCTATCCCTATATACTGTTTTTATATTAGACCTCTTTTCATGTGATTTCCACTGGAGTCTAAACGTCAGCTTGTTTACCGTACAGTTTAGACATGGGATCATAAAGTTAGTAAATAGAGCTTACCTGTGGTACTGGTACAGCAAAACTCTTTAAAATCTGTTTTTTTTTCTTTTTCCTCCTTGGTTGGAAAACATTATAATGAGAACTTTATAACTGTGTGCTTTTAATGGAGAGACTTTTGTTTTTGTAATCAGGCTTTAAAAAATATATACAGATTTGGATCTAGATTTATCGGCCGATATATCTGTTATCGGCTTTCAAATCTAAAGAATTATCGGTTATCGGTATCAGCCCAAAATTTTCATATCGGTGCATCCCTACTTAAATAAATGACAAAAAATTGAAAAAGCCATAAAAATTATCCTTATTTAACACCATAATTGTCCGGATTAAAGGCTTTCCAAAACCATTTGGGCCCGAAACCGGAAATAGCTGTTTCTGCCAAAACAGTTCAGTAGCCGAAATTTTCAGTGCATCCCTAATAAAAACTAGACCATTTTTTACAAAAACAAAAATTTATAAAATACATTACTAAACATTAACTACAATTAAAATGAAAGCGGAAAATGTTACAATAAAATCAATTCCAAATATCAACACTGATCAGTAATACTTAAATAACGCTGATCTTTTCATTTATACAGTATCTGATGTTTTTTAATGTTCATTTATACAGTATATGCTGATCTCTCTCTCTCTCTCTCTCTCTCTCCCCCTCTCTCTTTCTATCCCTCTCTCTCTCTCTCTCTCTCTCTCTCCCTCTCTCTCTCTCTCCCCCTCTCTCTCTCTCTCTCTCTCTCTCCCCTCTCTCTCTCTCTCTCTCTCTCTCTCTCCCCAGCCGTCGCTGTGGTTTCACTCCAGCTCAGTGCTGGCTCTGGCTCTGGACTGCATGACGGTGTCGTATAGATTGGGCCAGGGCAGTTCCCCGATGTGGCAGCTCTCTGACGCTCTCACCGCCTCAGGGAGGAAGGTGTGTGTGATTCAGCTTCATTATTTCAGCCGAAACAGATTCTCCTGTTAGTGTAAAGGTCTGCTCACACCATTAGCGATGCTGCATACACCAGAGAGAGCCGTTGTCATGTTTAGGTATGAAACAGTTTCACAAACAGTCTTTTCAAACACACACTTTCATTATTTCTGTCTTCGATAACTCACATGATCACAGAAGTTCTGGGATAAAAGGTTATATGTCGGATATAAACACTGGAGTCTATGGTAGCGATCAAAATAGAGCAAATCACCTTTTGAAAGTAACTTGCTGCTTCAAATAATGTTTCAATTACGTTGTTACACCAGTAGGTGGCGACAAGTGACTGTTTAAACATAGCCTGGAAATCCAGACCTAAATCTGAAAGATGAATGGTCTGGCATCGACTAATGAAACTCGGCCAGCTCGAGGGGCAGCACCAAGCATGCATTTGAAAATCTCACTGCACGCAATTGGATAACACTACGACCAATCACAACAATAAACCCCATACGCTTAGCTATCAGCGGAGCTAACTGGTAGATTAGACCATACCTGTCAACACTCCCGTTTTTTAGCCCTATCTCCCGGACCCCTCCCGGTTTGTTATTTCTCCCGGGAAACTCCCGTAATTTGCATGGCCCAAACTCCTTTATGAGTAATTGGACCAATATGTTTGTCTAATGTTGACCAGTTGCCAGATCTTGTATTAAATGCATTATATTCACACAATCCACACACCATATACAATTTCAACCCGTTTGTCACCTCAACCTGGCAACCTATAACCCAGTTGCGCAATCGCGGAAAGTTTAACCCCCCGAAAGCGAGCCGATAGACATGGCAGGTGAAGTTCATGTTAATGTCATTTCATTTAAATTCTGCTTCTTAAAATTCAGATTTTGCTCCAGTTTTGTTACCTTTAAAATTTAGGAATTGAATTGTAATTAAAAATGCAATTGAATTCATTTTAAAATGCTGTACCCACCAAATGAAACGATTAATATTTCTGTTAATTGAAATAAGGCTGAAATAAAATTAAAATATTTGATGAAAAACGAGACTAAAATTAGAAATGTTGTAATATAAAAGTAAAATAAGTTTAAGTACCAATTGGAAATAAATAAAAAATAAAACTGAACTTAAAATAAATTAATCTAAATAGTAATATTTTTTTTAAAAATCTAAAACTAATAAAAAATGCAAAAGCATATATTATGACTAAAAAAATAAAGTACAATTTTAAACGAAAACTGAAAATATAAAGATAAAAGCTAATTCAAAATATCAATACAAACTATAATGGTATATAAATAATATGGTAAAACTATACAATAAGGTTTCATTAGTTAACATGAACAATGAATAAACAATAATTCCACAGTATTTATTAATCTTAATTCAAATTTCTACATTTACTAATACATTTTTAAAATCCAAAGTTAACAGTGATTAATACACTGCAAACTAACTTTAACAAAGATGAATAAAAATGTTGCACATTGTTAGTTCATGTTAACTAATGTTAATAAATGAGACCTTATGGTAAAGTGTGTTACCAATAATACTTAAAATAACTCTTTGAATATTTGGTGCCGATAGAAGACTAAGAAAAGAGGTGGTATTGAATATCAATGTAAAATACTGAGAATTCTTTTTTTTCTTTGTTACATGGAAATGGATATGTATGTGATTAGTTCAAATGTAAAAAACGTGATGATGTGAGTATTGTTGTCCTCAGTCCTGTTCTCCCTGGCGTGGAGCCGCCCAGTCCTCTGCACTACGAGCGCTCTGGAGAAGACGTGCTGGCGGCGTACGTCAGGTCCCGTTACCCATCATCCCCTCTGTAAGTGACCGACACACACTAACCGTACGGCTCTGAGCGGCTGTCTTTGGTCTGAGTCTGATGTGTGTGTGTGTGTCTGCAGGGCGCTGCAGCTGCTGTCCAGTCCCAGTAAACTCATCCCTCCGTTCCCACAGATCTTCAGTCCGGCTCTGGGTCCGCAGGGTTTCCTCCAGAACCAGTCTGATCCTGCTGACAGTGAGTGCCGCTCTATAATCACCAGCTCATGTTGAAACCACTTGTTGTTGTTTTGTTTGGACTCTACTAGAACAGGTTTTCCTCATATTCTCCATTGTTGCGGCTCCTCTCTTCCCAGTCTGTCAGTAACGCTCTGTTTACTTCCTGTCTCTATGAAGCCCCTCCCTCTGAAAAGCACACTGTGCTCTGATTGGTCGGCTTGAGCAGTGTGTTGTGATTGTTCGAGCACTTCGAGTGTGTTTGGGAAATGTCCCGCCCCTTACCATAACCACCAGTTTCAACCAAGCGGCAAACTGTCTCTCTCTTGACTCTCTTAAAGGAACACTCCGACTTTTTGGGACTTTAGCTTATTCACAGTATCCCCCAGAGTTAGATAAGTCCATACATACCTTTTTCATTTCTGTGCGTTCTGTAAGTGTTATTTGACGCACCCACCGCTAGCCTAGCTTAGCACAAAGACTGGATGTAAATAGATAGTGTTAGCATAGTAATCCCAATAAGTGACAAAATAATGCAAACATTTTCCTATTTACATGTTGTGATCTGTATAGTCACAGCGTGTACAAATAACAAGGCTATATGAGACAGAGACCATTTTTAATCGTATAAATACTGGGAACTATATTCTCACTAGGCGTAGGAGCACAGCTACTTGGGCGGAGTGATTAGCGCAGCACACGAGACGCCCTGACTGTTGATGGTTCCGTAAACAAAACAAACGTGACAGACTAGCTAGTAGCGAACGCGACTCGTGATCATGGCTGACTTTGAGGAATTGTCAGAGGAATTTTACTGTGTATCAGACCAAGATCCAGAACCACATAGTTTTGAGCCAGAATACACAGACGAGGAGTTACAAACTTTGGAAGCTGTAAGACAAGATGCCGAACAGATTGATGTCGAAGGGAGAATCAGAACGAACACGGACTGGTGGTGTAAATGTGGAACATGCCAACCTATGCCGACAGAAACCGAGTGCCTTTGTTGTAATGAATGGGACCGGGTATTGCCATCAATGTCAAGGCTTGATGAGTGATGATCAAGCACACAATCAAAATATTTGCGTCACTACCACGGAAGATCAACTGGAAGAAACGCCCCATGCCGAGTGAACCTAATGGTCAGCTGTCCACCAAGTAAGTGATTTTGTTATAATGATCATTCATAGTACAGTGATAATAACAATAAAGGGGATACACGGAGCCTCTATTCACGTAATAGTGTCACTACTAAGGTTACATTACATTAGCATGGCACTGTTACAGTATGGCTAATGTTAGTCATCTCAAAACATAACGGAACACTTACCGCAGCAACAGGTGATTCAATTTGTCCTGTCTTTATTATCGATGGGATGGCTGTATCCTTTAGCACACGTTTCATGGTCCGTGTGGCAACTTGCATTTTTTCAAAATAGTCGTCTATAGTAAAATGTTCAGAGCAAACGAAATACTTATTGATGCTGTTTACAGGTGTGTTTGGATAAGTAGCCATCGATTCATCAGGTCAGCGTTTTTGGTTGGAATTCTATGAAACATCATAGTATTACCTGGTCTCCCTTGTTTATTGTCGCAGCTCTTTACAATACAGCGAACACCCATGATTGTAAACTATAAATTTACTATCTAGTAATTCCTGACTCTATTACTCCAACTCTGAGCGAACTCTCTGCTCCTCACCACAGGGTGTCTCGTGTGCTGCGCTAATCACTCCGCCCAAGTAGCTGTGCTCCTACGCCTAGTGAGAATATAGTTCCTAGTATTTATACGATTAAAAATGGTCTCTGTCTCATATAGCCTTGTTATTTGTACACGCTGTGACTATACAGATCACAACATGTAAATAGGAAAATGTTTGCATTATTTTGTCACTTATTGGGATTACTATGCTAACACTATCCATTTACATCCAGTCTTTGTGCTAAGCTATTTGACGGTGGGTGCGTCAAATAACACTTACAGAACACACAGAAATGAAAAAGGTATGTATGGACTTATCTAACTCTGGGGGATACTGTGAATAAGCTAAAGTCCCAAAAAGTCGGAGTGTTCCTTTAAACTGCAGTTCATGGACTGGCCACTAGAGGCCGGCTGCAGAAGAGAGTCAGTCCCATAGACCCGCATGTTAAAATGCCCAACTCTACAGCAGAGAAAAGCATGTTTACAGTCTGGTGCAAAAAGTGGTTTTGGTCTATACAGCTAATTTTGCCCTTCATGACGACTGTGAGGGGGTGAATTTTTTTATAACTCATCTGTTTACATTAAATTAAGCCTTAAAGTTCTGCATAATTAAGGGCGTGGCCACTTGAGTGACAGGTGGATTGCCACTGATGTCACTACTAGCGTTTGTCTGCTGTCTGTTAGCGTCACGTGACCTCAGCTAATCCGCCTCGCTGCACGTTTCGGTTATCCGGGAGTGACGCTGCCAAGATGGCGACGGCCGGCTCCGCCCACTTTGGGCTTCAAAAACACTCTTCAGAAACTCTACGGGTGACGTCACAGACGTAACTACGTTCATATTATTATACAGTCTATATGGTATACATACACTACTAACTAACTCACCCAGGCCCCGCCCCTTTATTCTGCGTATTACTTATTATAATGAGGGATATTGTGACGTGTTCATTCCTGGAAGAAACTCAAGACTACAATGGAGGAGTTTCAGGAGCATAGGCGGAGTTTCACTTTTGTGCGTGGGGGGGCACCTACTAGCAGACCACGAGCTCAGATTTTTTTATATGGGCTACCATATTTCATATATCATACCATCTACATTTAAAATACATTTACAATGAACAAGGACTGCTATACAAAGAATAGCATAAAAACATATCTTACCTAATGCAGAAATAGCCGCCTCTTTTTCCGAGTTGCATAGATGTCCACTATCTTCTCTTCTGATAAATTTGCAGTCAAGTCGTTCTCTGTATGCAGTAGGGAAAGATTCGAGAATCTGTCCTGAGCCATTGCAGATCGGAGCCAGTTTCTGATTCTTCTCATAACTGAGAAACTTCTTTCTGACGTAGCAGAGCCAACTGGCAGTGTGAGTGCAAGCTGCAGCAGACGGTAAAAGTTTGGATATCTATCCTTCCGTACTTCATCTTGAAGTTTTTTAAAGTCCCCGTGAACCGGAAGTTGCAAACGACTTTTCTCCAGTGTTGTGACGTGTTTCCCAGTGAAACGGAATATTGAACAGAGGGCAGGGTTTTACTCTAGCGCTCCTCCTCTCCATCTCTGCTCATAGCAGACTAACGGTTTGAGGGGAGTGGTTAAGCGTTTCCCAACCCAAGTCCTCAGACCTACGTCATCAGGGAAGGTCCTCCAACGCAGAGGGGAGGGGCATTTTCAGATTTTGATTAAAGATTACGAAGCCAAAAAATTTTTTTGTGTGGATTGACTTGCATGGATGAATTGTTCACCACAAAACGATCAATTTAGGCAAACAAAGTAAGTATAGTCAATTTTGATTTCATGTGGACTTTAAGGGTGATCGGCGATGCGATTGCACATTTCACAAGATCCATTTCAGCTGTCACAAGCTGAGGGTGAATCTTAAAGCTCGCATACATGCTTAGAAAAGGACCGATGCCATTCTTGTCACAATTGAATACAGCATCACATGCCACACTCAGGGCCGTTGCTTCAGTTGAAAATTGCCTGTCCAATTCAGCCAGCATAGTGTCTAAAACAGGGAGATACAAATGACATTTAAATGTCTGTGATTCCGATCCCCATTGCATCTCATTTTCATCACGCTGTCCGAGTGTAGTTGGTACTATGTACTGTGAAAGCCCGGGAGGTTGTCGTGAAGTTCTTTTTCGTTTTCCTGCAGTTTGGGGGGCACTCTCTGCACAAAAACCAGCGACATCCTCACAAAACGTTTTCACCTGCATCCACATCGCCTCCCATGAACTCTCCTCTCTGCAGCGCTGGAGATGTGTTATCAGACTATTGACCGCTGAGGCCGCATCAGCCATGGTTGTACTTGCACTTTGCAGACGTTTGTGTGTTACATGTACAACTCTGAGAACTTCCTCGAGAACAATTAAGGACGTAATGAAGCGAATACTTGTCATGTGGTTATACAACCCACTTGCATCCACAGACCACTTTTCTCCCTCTTCTTCCATCTCTTTCAAACAGCGAGTGATGGCAGCATATTGTGATTTGACAGCAGAAACACACCTATATTTGCAAGCCCATCGTGTTTCAGTTTGCTGAACTAGCTCTTTTGGTTTAAGAGCTAGTGTTTTCTGCATCATGAGAAATCTGCAATGGTTGCTTGGCTCTGCAAACAAGGAGTATAATTTGTCAATGACATTTAGACACGTTTTAATGTCTCTGTTCACTGTACACGATTCAACGAGTACGAGATTTAGTTTATGTTCCATACAATGCACATACACAGCAAAGGGGAATTCCTCTCTGATCCGTTGCTGAACTCCACTCAAATGCCCCGACATTACAGAGGCTCCGTCATATGCCTGAGCAATTATGGGAATGTCCTTCAGCCCACACGACTGCAATCCTTCTTTAATGCCAGAAACAATCCCTGCAGCATCGTGAGAATTTGAACAGTCAACAAAGCAAATAAATCGCTCCTTGATCTGAAGTCCCTTCATGTATCTAATGCAAACAGAAAGTTGCTCAGTCTTTGAGGATTTTGCTTCATCAGCAATAACAGCAAGAAAACCAGTCTCGTGTACTTTCTTAGAAATTTCTTCACGAACGAGCTCTGCACACAATGCAATTATTTCATTCTGAAAGTCTCGGCTTGTGCAGCTAAAATATTTGGACTGCATGGATTCGAAATCAGGGTCGTATTTTGAAAACAAATTACATATGCTTAAATAATTCCCCCTTGCTTCTGCATCAGTATCTTCACAATGTCCGCGGAAAGGGAGGCCTAATTTAGCAAGCAGTTTTATAATGTTAACGGATTTGTACAGGTACTCTGTTTTTTTCTACTGTGCTTTGATGGCTGTGTGACAGCTGTGCTGCCACAGATCCCGATGCACCAGCCTGTTTATAACTCTCCCACATCTTCATGCTATTTGAATGTACCTGTGACGAAGCGTGTTTTGTCTGCTTCTCTGACAGTTTTTTCCAGTTCCGAGCTCCCACTTTTGTAAATAGTTCGTCTGCGTCTGATCTTGCAATATTTGAAGAAAAGTGGCGACAGCAAAAACAAAAAAACGAATCCAGTGAAATTGAGTACTCCATCCATGGGAACTTGTGATAGTAAAATGTAGAGAAGGCACGATTAACATTTCCAATTAGGCGCTTAGGGAAAGAAGAAAGTATGGGCTGTATACTTTCGGCCCAATAGCTTTCTCCCCGAGGTCAGCGTATCCAGATCCAGATGCGGCAGGTTGAGCGGGTAACTCCGCTGACACGGTGGCGGTGCTGCTGGATCCCAGGCCGGCTTTGTAGTTCTCAGATGCGGCCTCGATTGCTGTGTCAGTAGCAGCAGTGGAATTGATGGTTGAAGTGTCAGAGTTAGAAAACTCCACACTTTTACTAGTGGGTTTATTAAAAAAACGACGAATGTCCATTTTGTTTATTTAGCATGTAGACTAAAGCGGGAACAGAACGAGAAGAGATCCACTCACGTAACTTACCGCGATACTTTGAGATCCGCCAAAATGAGCTTCTTTTTCAATGTAGTAATTAAAAATAATTCATTCTAAACTTACTCATTATATCCACAAAAATTATAAGATAGGACAAATAAAATGAGAAAATATGAATTCTGTATTTTTTTTTATTTTTCAAAGCACAAGACAGGCATCAAGACAGCCCCCCCCCCCCCCCCCCCCAAACTCCGCCCATGTTCAGGGAGTTCAGAAACACTGACACTGATATAGAGAAGAACTGGAGTTTCTTCATGATCAAACATCAACATTACACACTGAAGACAGATGAACATGGGATAAAGTATAATAGATCTCCTTTAATAAAAAAGACAATACATGAGATATGAAACAGAACTGTGAGACTTTGGATGCATTATGGATGTTAGAGAAATGATTAGTGCACGTTTACACTGTTTTGAGTTTCCGCCACTATCCCTTTAAGGTCTTGGTCTCTCTCTCTCTCTCTCTCTCTCTCTCTCTCTCTCTCTCTCTCTCCCCTGATTAATTCCAGTTCTTGTCTTGTCCCGTGTCTCCCCCAGCTCCCCCTCAGCGGGTCTCCAGTCTCCCGGTGCTGACGAGTCTTCAGTCGGGTCCTGCCGTGGGTCTCCAGCTGTCTGAGCTGCAGAAAGCTTGTTCTGCGCTGGACCTGCGCCGCGTGACCCCAAGCTTTCTCTCGCACGGGCCCGAGTTCAGCGAGCTCACCGAGTCCCTGGAGCAGCTCCGCACCCTCGCGCTCTGCTACCGCCAGGACCGCTCCCGCTCTTCATCCGACGAGGAAGACGAGGATGACTGAGGCTCTTCGTCAGCCCTGATCATCAGTCGCTCAGCTGCGTTCCCTCGGGGAATCATGGGATATGAGCTCAATAACCCTTCAAAACAGCACGAACATTTAGAAGAAAGACAGAAGAACTGTGAGATTAATATGTAAACCTCATCGAACCTGCTTTTCTAGAGCTCAACTGTGTACAAGTCCCAATTAAATATTTTTACTTCATATAAATTATTGCTTAATTATGAAATATGCCTGTTATACCCTTCTAGAAAGTTAACGGTTACCTTCATCAAAAACTTGTTTAATAAAACCATTTTATTTTGGCTGACTGTAATGTATTTGCTGTGTGATCTGATTATGAAGGAAATATACACTTGTAAAATTAAGTGAGACTCGTTTATATTGTTCTTCATTTGATTTCGAACAGGCTTTATGTCAAACATCACATGCACAAACAAAACAGGACTCGTCGCATCCGCTTGTCGGAGAAAGTGTATGAACTGATGCCGATATCTTTGGACTTTAAGCATAATCATCTAACCTAGCTAGTTATTTTTATTGTGCGGTTTTATTCCATTTTAATATCCAAATGTTAGTTAGAAGATATATATAGGGGAGCGCGGGGCACAACCTAACGCGGGGTTAGTTGTAACACGCTTGTTTTAAATACTTCCGCACATGTTTGGATAACGAAACTTTGTGTATTTACTAGTTGCCATATCAACACTATATAGAAAAAAAAATCCGCCAAAATTATTTATTTTTTGGAAGATATCCATAGACATTTATTAAACCATAGCAAAAGTAAATTTCTTACTTAAGATAATTTTTCATCTCTATTTTTTGTGTTTATTTAAAATAAGACAAATCTGATATTATTTTAATCTCCAAGATGTTATTTAACAGTTGAGATAGTTCTTTAATGCTTCGCTAACTAGCAGAAGACACTAGCAGGGTTTAAATCCCAGTTGAGCAGGCGAGGGCATGTTGTAACACTGCGTTACAATGTGCCCCTATTAGAAATATGCTATTATATTCTATACTTTTATTAAATTTATTGAGAAAACGTGAGAAAAACGTGAATAAAGACTGAGAGTCAATGTTCAGAAATTACTAATTATTTATTTGTTTTGAACTATGTTGTATAGCTGTGTTTTCATGCGTTCGTAGTCAAAACTCAAAAATGAGTTTCTATTTAATTATTAAAAATTGCCATTATTTTATATGAAAAAGTTTTTTTAATTGTATTTTATTTAGAAAATATTTTGGTTTGTTTTGTATATTTTTTTTATTAGACAAAAAATAAAAATCAAAACTTTTTTTTTTAAAAGCATATGACTACATTTTTCCACACAGTGCTATCAAGAATCGATAAGAGAATCGTTAAAGAACCGGATCGATAATCAGAATCGTCAGTGGCATTATTATTGATAAAATCTTATCAATTCCCATCCCTATGTGAAGACAGTAAAATTATAATCAAACATTAAAGAACATACATGTTTTTTTAATAGTTTTTTTTTTTAGAGTTAAAAGATTAAAACATTTTGCTAACATGAGGTCTTATTGTGTCACTGTCAGTCTTTTTACATCAGTGCAAAACTAGGGTATGCAGATTAAGACCACTATTCATCAGCATGCGTTGATTAATCCCATGGCATGTAGCAAAAAAAAAAGTTAGTCTGCATGCATTTCCCATTATGTCTTTCATATTTAGACATTAATATTTCTTAGAATGAATAAACAATTAACGCTGAGTGTTCACGGGACGAACAGGTGGATTGATTGTAATATTAATTTTACTACATTAAGTTAATTCTATTAATTGATCCAAATATTCATAATAAATTATAACAAGTTATGATTGATTATTAATATTTCTTTAGAGCTAATTTGCTACACTTGAGAACGTTTTGGTCTGTCAAAAACTTTTGATAACTTTTTGGTGAAAATCAGACCAACGGTCTTGGAGAAACTTGAAAAAGTGTGGTTTTCAAAGAAATTCAATATGGCGGACAGCAAGTATGCAAATATGGCATAATTGGTATCATTGTTCAAAAGTCAAAATAATTTTTGGAAATTTCATTATAACTTTTGACCACAAGGTGGCACTGTCTCGAAACTTTTTGAATACCCTCAAGGCATGGTCCTGATGACACATACCAAGTTCCGGAACGATCCGCTAATGCGTTCTTAAAGCACAGCATTTTAGGACAAAATTAAAAAATGGCCCACAATAGTCAATATGGGAATCTCCACTCGGCATGATGCACTGAATCAAAAGAGACCAGTTTTATGATTTTTCAAATCTCCTGATCATTAGGTGGCACTGTACCAAAACGTTGCATGTAGCCTAAGGTCATGCATGGGATGACATGTACCAAGTTTGGTCTGAATACGCTAAGGCGTTGCGGAGATATGGGTGCAAATCATCTTGATCAAAGGAATCAGAGGAAAACATTTATTTTGTTTCTAGCCCTTACGGCTCAATAAATGTAAGTGAAAATTTGGACAGTTGGTGGTGCTAAAGGGGTTGAATTAGAGACTCCAAATCTCCTGTGGTGAATGTTTGGACTGTCCTCTATCTGTGTACACTGTAAAGAGGTTGCTGTAAATTTTACAGTAACTTACCGGCAGCTGGATGCCAGTGATTTACTGTAAAATGTTTACAGTATTATTACTGTATTTTCACTTACAGTATACTGTACCATTTAATTTTAATCAATTTATTATTTTTTTAAATGTATGTTTACCCCACCCCCCAAAAAATCACAATAACTCATGAACATTTGTCCTTATAATATTCTTTTTAATCGTTGAACATTTTGTTTTAGAAGTACAAATTATAAATCTTGACCTTTAGGAGCCACTAGCTGAAGGAAAAAAAGGCAACATCACCAAAGTCCAAAGAATTAATCTCCTGGTGACCATTTGTATCTGTAGCATGGCAAAAACGTACTCGCACTGAAAAGCAAAACAGGCCTTAAAACAATAAAATACAGTCAAAGTCAGTTTGTGTTATTACTTTTCAGTAATTTTGCCTGTCAAAGTTGACAAGCTCTCTGATGAGAAACACTGAGGGGTTCAGGCTGATGCTTTTCTTTGGACCTTTCCAGATTTCCATCTGATCTGTGCCTTTGGTGTTTGGTGCCATCAGGGTTGATTCTCAGAATGAACCTGCAAGCACAAGCAGGGAAAATATATATTTTTTTCAGACCGGTGTTGGCAGAATTTTCCTTAACTCTCAAACTTGATGCTGCATGTACTTTGACGCTAATAAAAGCACTACATCTGATTCTGAATGCTCCTACAGGGATGGCATTACCTCATCATCCATTACATTCAAATCATTAAAGCTTCATTCTTTTTCAGTACATTACAGTAGCTTAGATTTCCAGGGAATGGATAACTTAAATTAAACTTAAATACAATGTAAGTTGCTTTGGATAAAAGTGTCTTCCAAATGCATGCATGTAAATGTAATGTAAAAAAAATATATATATATTTTGGTTTACCTAATTCTGCATTCGACAAAATAGACAGCTAATGCTGAAGAGTCGTCTGTTAGCTGTTGTAACTGGATGATGATTGATTTGCTTAGAGAACAGACTCTCCTGAAACAGACAATGTCACAGCAGATTTTAGTGTTATAGTTTACAGAAAAAACTAAACTACAGTAACAGAACTTATAACTAACAACAATAACATGTGGGGTGAAGATGAGGTAAGTTATGATGTTGTATGGTGTTTATAGTTTTTAATCAATTAAACAACATTAAAAATATTAGTTAGCAAAACTTTTCTATATTGATAATGGTATATTGCTAATCTTCCTCCTCTTCCTCCTCCTCCTCCTCCTCTTCCTCCTCTTCCTCCTCCTCTTCCTTCTCCTCCTCCTCCTCCTCCTCCTCCTCTTCCTTCTCCTCCTCCTCCTCTTCCTTCTCCTCCTCCTCCTCCTCCTCTTCCTCCTCTTCCTCTTCCTTCTTCTCCTCCTCCTCCTCCTCCTCCTCCTCCTCCTCCTCCTTCTCTTCCTCCTCTTCCTCCTCCTCCTCCTCTTCCTTCTCTTCCTCCTCTTCCTTCTCCTCTTCCTCCTCCTCTTCCTTCTCCTCCTCCTCCTCCTCTTCCTCCTCCTCCTCCTCTTCCTCCTCCTCCTCCTCCTCCTCCTCCTCCTCCTCCTCTTCCTCCTCCTCTTCCTTCTCCTCCTCCTCCTCCTCCTCTTCCTCCTCCTCCTCTTCCTCCTCCTCCTCCTCTTCCTCCTCCTCTTCCTCCTCCTCCTCCTCCTCCTCCTCTTCCTCCTCCTCCTCCTCCTCTTCCTCCTCCTCTTCCTTCTCCTCCTCCTCCTCCTCCTCTTCCTCCTCCTCCTCCTCTTCCTCCTCCTCTTCCTCCTCCTCCTCCTCTTCCTCCTCTTTTCTATATTGATAATGGTATATTGCTAATCTTCCTCCTCTTCCTCCTCCTCCTCCTCCTCTTCCTCCTCTTCCTCCTCCTCTTCCTCCTCCTTTTCCTCCTCCTCCTTCTCTTCCTCCTCTTCCTCCTCCTCTTCCTCTTCCTCTTCCTCTTCCTCTTCCTCTTCCTCCTCCTCCTCCTCCTGTTCCTCTTCCTCCTCCTCCTCCTCTTCCTCCTCCTCTTCCTCCTCCTCTTCCTCCTCCTCCTCCTCTTCCTCCTCTTCCTCCTCTTCCTCTTCCTTCTCCTCCTCCTTCTCCTCCTCTTCCTTCTCTTCCTTCTCTTCCTCCTCCTCCTCTTCCTCCTCGTCCTTCTCCTCCTCCTCTTCCTCCTCTTCCTCCTCTTCTTCCTCCTCCTCCTCCTCTTCCTCCTCTTCCTTCTCTTCCTCCTCTTCCTCCTCCTCTTCCTCTTCCTCTTCCTCCTCTTCCTCTTCCTCCTCCTTTTCCTCCTCCTCCTTCTCTTCCTCCTCTTCCTCCTCCTCTTCCTCTTCCTCTTCCTCTTCCTCCTCCTCTTCCTCTTCCTCTTCCTCCTCCTCCTCCTCCTGTTCCTCTTCCTCCTCCTCTTCCTCCTCCTCCTCCAACGTCAACCCTGTGTATTAGTGGAGAGCATCAGCAGTGATGTACAGTCCGGAGGGAATGGTTGCAGCAAATTCAAAATAAAGAACAGAAACTGGTGGATGACTGTTTAAAAGCACTGTAACTCTGCTGCCTGGTAAACCACTGTTTTCTCCCCTTCCGTTGGTTTCATCGGCAGTTATGTTATGTTTGCCTGCTTAACCAACGCATACTTCAGCTAATTTAGTTGATGTCATCTTACTCACCTGTAGAAGTTATCACCGAAGGCAATCACAAAAAAAGACTCCAAAATACACCTCCGACATTGCAGACGACATGATTCAGACCACAAACTTGAAAATGAAACAAAAGATGAAATTAACAATGGTGTTGGATAAAGGGTTAGTTTACTCAAAATTGAAAATTCTGTCACCATTTACTCACCCTCAACTCACCCTTTACTATGGATGGTCCATGGAACCATTTACTATGGTCCATGGGGACCAGCAACTATTTCATTACCAACATTCTTCAAAATATCTTATTTTATGTTCATACGAAAGAACTTCATGCAGGTTTAGAACACATTGTGGGCGAGTAAATGATGACATACATAATTTTCTGTTTAAGGTGTACTATCCCTTTAACTTAGTTTTACTCAGTATTTATGTTGTACATCTGACAAACTAGTTCAGTTGTGAAAGAGGAGACAGAACATACCAAAGTTATTATGCTTCTCTGTTTAATAAGTTTACTTAGGCTAATTTAGGTGAAGTTAACCTAACGTTACTTACCAGTTGATGTTATCACTATTATTCATAATGATGGCAATGAAAAGGCTTCAACACACTCCATCGTTGCAGATTGCAGATGACATTATCCAGATCACAAACCTGAAAATAAATCAAAGCATATACGTGAAAATATTGTTTAAACACCGCACTTAAACAAGGGTTTCGTCTATCTCACTCTACCTCAGTATTTCACGTTAGTTCACTGCGGTTAACGTTAAGTTTTTTGAAGTTCATTATAACTTTTTGTTATACCGATGACTCCGCCCGCCTGATAAGCTAACTTGCGTTGAAGAGGCAGAGGAACACACAAACATTATTTTTTATCGTTTTAACTAAAGAATATTTCGGCTTATATAGGTGAACTTAACTTACTCACCAGTTAATATTATCACCGTGACAATCAAAGCACCAAAACCATTCTGACGGACAGTCATGGAAAAAAAGCACTAAAACCATTGAGACGAAAACAAAACGATAAATCATGTTAGTTTGCTGTTAACATAAGTAAAAACGTTTGAAAATGTTTGTTTTACATAAAATAAAAATAATATACTAACCTTTTTGGTGAGTTACATGATCTTTTGTCCGTGCATTAACTGTCACTTCAACCCGTCAAAAAAAGAAAAAAACACTTGAAAAGAAATCTCTCTTGCCATTGGTCAGTTTATCGCGGGCAAGTTCACTACTGTAAATTGATTTACAGTAGGGAAGAATTACAGTAGTGACCATATATTTTCCCATAATCCTTTGCTGTTTACAGTAACATACTGTATACATATCTTACAGTATCTTACTGTACATATTACAGTAAAATACTGTTGAAATTACAGAAACCTGTTACAGTGTACCAAATTTCACAACTTTTTACCATACCGTTCTAGATGATGCCATAGACTTCAAGAGTGTAAGAAGGCGTGGGAGATTAATAATAAGAAAACTAACGGATACAATAGCTTCCACTGGCTAATAGTTCAGCCAGACCAGGCTTGTGGGGTGCCTGGCAGGTCAGTTTCTATGAATTTAGCTCTAGTCAGAGACATGATCAGCTGGGCAGAGCAGCGGCAGCTTCCTTTAGTCATCTTGAGTTTAGATCAAGAGAAGGCCTTTGAAAGGGTTAACTATGATTTCCTGGAGGCTTGAGCCGTATGGGGCTTGGACCAGTGTTTAGGGCTGCGGTAAAACTACTCTACAGGAAGGCCTTCAGTAGAGTAGGGATAAATGGGCATTGGTGGAACAGTTAGGAGTAGTATGGCAGGGGTCCCCTTTGTCTCCCCTTCTCTTTGTTTTGTCTTTGGAACCTCTGTTGGTGGCATAGAGAGCAACATCTTCTTATGCGTTTGCTTTTGCATGACCCTGTTTCTGACCCCTGATTGTGATTTTGAGGTGGCGGGCAAAATCCTGAATGGGTTTTGCAAAGTGTTTGGGGCACGTGTAAGTCCTCAGTCATGTTTTTAGGTCAGTGGGCTGATAGAACGGAGGCGAGAGGGGGCTATAGCATCTGTGCACAAGGGTTGAAAATCCTAGGGGTTAGATAGTCTATATGCAATAGTTCTAAGGAAAACTGGGAAGCAAGATTGAAGGTAGTGCAGTTAAAGATAGTGAGGTGGAACTCAAGGCGTCTATCTTTGTGGGGAAGGTTCAAGGTGATGAAGGCATACCTTCTCCCAAGCCTAAATTACTTAGTCCATGTGTTTCCAGTTCCTTTTTGGTACAAGAGACAGTTAGTAAAGCAGTTTTTTCATTCTTGTGGAAGAATGGTACCAAAATGGTGGTTACGATGCAGATGTAGCGATTGGTGGGGGGGGTCCCATGTATTTCCTATTATCATTGTAAAGCTGCTTTGAAACAATCTATATTGTTAAAGCGCTATATAAATGAAGGTGACTTGACTTGACTTGACTATTCCTTTGAAGATCGATATTATCGTCTTTTCATATGGGGCTCACCTATCACACCTGGAGACGGTGCATAAGGCAAGGTTTTTAGCTCAGTTCTGGCTAGCCTTTCCTTTGAGGTCTTTGAGCAATTGGATGGGAACAAGGCCCTGGTCGACAAACAGGACCAAATATCATCAGAGAGTGGCAGACTTCATTGCCTGGAAGCCTTATTGTCTAGAGCAGTGTGTGATCTTGGAGCGCAAACCTCTGTAGCATAGATTCAGGGATGAACTAGTGGAGGTTGTGGAGAAAGTAGATTGGCCATATAGAGATCACGAAGGACTATGTTGCAACCATCATATATAACACGTTTTTGCAAAGATCTAAATTGGTTAACAGTTTTGGTTAACCAGTGAGGGAGAGGTTGTATAGACATGGTGCAGGCAGGTCACCAAAGCTTAATTGGTTGCTGTCAAGAAGAGACGATAGAGAATGCTTTTGGGTCATTCCTGGAAGCAGTTGCGCTCTGGAGGTCAGTAATTTTGTGGTGGGAGGGATGAGGAGGGCTGAACAAGACAAGTAACCTAGTGCTGTTTGGGGTGGGTTTAGAAGGTTTTGAAAAAGAGCTTAGCAGAGTCATTTGGGGCATGATTTCAGAGGGAAAGCATGTTCTTTGAAATTGGAGAACAATGTGCTTGAGGAAACATATTCCCCGTTCAGAGAGATTATTCTCACGGTTGCTGGGAAAAATGATGGCCGAGGTCAAAGTCTTCAAAGAGTGTTATGGGGAAGAGGCGACAAGGAGGGATGGAGGGGGTTACAGAGAGTTGGCCATATATTAAATAGATTTGTGGATCAGGGAGATGGAATAGGGACTTTACTCCACGCATCGCCCTGGTATTGCAGTATCTCCAGGAATGGTGCACCCCCACCTGCGAAAAAGACCTTTGTAGAACAGCAGAATTAACTGAGTAATCTGTGAAATGATTAAGAGTTATTCAGATTCGTGAGATCGGTAAAGTAATATTCGGTCATCCATTCATTCAGTGATCGTTCCAGATTGTATATTTATAATGGTATAATGGTATAGTGGTGATAAATGAGTGTCTTTTAAGCGATAAGCAAGTTGAACTGCATTCAGTTGATTTGTCATGCTTTGTTTAAATCAATTTTGTCTCATGACAAGAAAGAATATCAGATCCAATTTTTCTATCTTTGTGTGAAATAAGCATGACTTTTATCAAGCTATATAAAAAAGATAATGTTCTAAATGACATCGACTCTTTGGACATACTATACAAATTTTCAGTCTTATGTGGTTTATAAAATAAACGTTTGTGTGCCACATAAAGAAATACCAATTAGATTAGCCCAAACTTAACACATTTAACTAACTTGCATGCCATCATGAAAAGTTTTCAAGTACTTTCGCCTATTTAAACTTATTTGCTTAGTCAGCCGTAAGTAAGCCATCGATGAGTTAATTCACTGAAAAGTGAAACACATTGACTCTGTAACGAATACGACTCTGGGTAAATATGAATTAGCTCAAGAATATGGGGAATCTTGGGAATATTAATATTTATGACTCATGGTCATAATTCATAAGTCGCATGTACATTTATTTTATCAATTATCGAGAATACCTTGTCCTGTAACTGGTTTGACCAACCTTTAACTCGGCCAGCGAGTAGATGTAAGGTCAGTACAGTTAAGAAGGGGGTATTCACAAACTCCACTAAAGTTTAGGTTCTGGCCACGAACATTAAACTTTATTGAGTTTATTAATTAAAACTACTGAATGTAGTCTAATATCGAGCTTGTAGCTTAAGATCTTTTGTTTCATTGACTTTAGAATGGTGGGCTTTCAAATACAGAGACAGTGAAAAGTATTTATGAATTTTAATAAATGCAAAACTAGAGATTATATGAGCTACGAATATAAACGTACGTAAAAATGCAAACAATAAACAAACAAACATATAACCAAACAATAACATAAGTGATCAGAATGAAATTAAATGAAAGAAAGAAATAAAAGAGAATAAAGAGAAGAGAAAAGCTAGTAATTATTACATACAGAAACCTAAGTTCGCGAGACAACCTGGAAAGCAGTTTTATCAGATAAGGTTACCGTCACTTGCACGTTTGTTCTCTGTTCGGCGCGAGGCTGAGGCAGCACAAGAGGGTGGTGTCGATCCTGTTTCTGTTGCGTCTTCAGGTGCCGCGAAGTTTAAAGGCTCACTGGATGTACATTACCGAGAAAGTTCGTCTTCCGTGCGGAAGAGGTTGCAAAGCTTGGTTGCAAAGACGGCAGGCTTTTACATGACGCGGGCCATGTGTCCCAGAGGCCGAGGCGAGGGCCTGTCCAACCGGAGCAGCGCTGCACGTGGAGAAGGAGGAGGAGGAGGTCAAGCAGGATCGATGAGAGAAGAGCGAGGTCGAAGAAGGAAGAGAGTGTGATGAGGGGGTTTCTGCCTTTTAACAAACATCTGTTTACGCCTTCTCTTGGAACGACAGCGAATCAGATTGTCTTTTCTGAAGCGGGAAAATTCTCTTTGTGTGAAGAAGAAAACGCCTACATTCACCATATGTCTTATGAGAGAAAGAATTCATATTTCTTCTTAAGATTGTACACATGGAACAATACATCTTACTGTAATACTATGTGCGGGACTGGTTGAATTAAAACAGGACGGTCAGACAGATACCAAGAATTACAGGTACACTGTTAGACTTTTCTGTAATTTCTACAGTTATTAACTGTAAATCCCCCAGTATTATACTGCTATTTCTCTTTACAGTAAATAACTGTGATTCCCATTGCATCATGGGAATTTTCTGTGACGTCTAACACCACATACAGAGACTTACTGTATTTTTTAAATTTGCTGTATACTACTGTATTTGTCTAACACCACATACAGAGACTTACTGTATTTTTTTAAATGTGCAGTATACTACTGTATTTGAGGTAACAGCCTCTCTGGCTGGCACCATTCCATCGTGCTTTTTATTTCCTAATTTTTGCCTTACACCGCGTGTCTACAACGCTATAATAGCCAGAGGCTGTCTATATTGGACACATTGAAGCGGCCGGATCATTAATACAAAACGCAAACCTGTTTGTCCCTTGTCAGAAATAGCGCGAGCGCTTGGACTCGGAGTAGGCTACCGTACGTCAGAAATATAACGGCCGCGGCGCATAACTCCACTGTCTGGGATTTGTCGTGTCGCGCGGAGCATCCAGTGTAATATCACTGGGTTCAACTTCTGACTGTCTTGACCGTTCGTGTCTGGCCCGGGGAAGAGACGGAATTCACTTCACCGAGAGAGAGAGACCAGCAAGCAAGGTAAAAAACATTCTGTGTGTGTTGACAGTTTAACCTATGTTATAACGTCGTCGTCATGGCGGTAACGAACTTTACCACGGTAAACTGCGCTAACGTTTCATTTTACAGACTTTATTAGATTATTGAATTGTCCAGTTAAAATATGCCAACGAGCAACGCTTAGTTTACATCAACAATACATTAACAAATGTGAATTTCTGTTTTGGTTGTAGATAATGTTGGCCTACTGACGAGAACCTTTATAGTTTTTGCATTTGTTTGCAAACTATAACATAGGCTATTATAGTTTTTTTTAATGAAATGTATTATTTACTTCCATTTTTATATGTGTTTAAAGGCAACTGCAACAAAGCGCCAATTCGCGCCAGTGACTTGTAGCAAGATTCCGGAGGTAGGCCATTTGTAATATATATTGTGATAAGTTTGCTGAAATGATTAGCAATATGTGAAAAGTGCTTTGGAGCCACTGGTGCAGACTAGGTACAATATCTTATAAAATCGCTATAAAATTGGCTAACTTTATATCAAATAAGTGACCTGCATCATGTCTAACTTTATATTTATTACACAGCAAATGAACCAATCAGAAGATGGACCATTGTCTTTGTTCAGTCTCACCAGATTAAATGTATCCAGGTAAGCACTGCACTAAAACTCTCACTAATTCATTCATACCAAATCTAGAATTTTAAACAACTTAAGTTAATATTTTTGCATTATTTTGATATTTTATTAGGCAAAAGACTCTCTACCATTGCAGTCCCACCTGACCAGGAAGGCCCTAACATCAGCGCACAGGTGGGTTAACTACTGTAGGAAGGAGAGCGATCTTCACACAGTGATTTCTTGCATGTGTCTTACTGTGTATTTGTCTCAAACAGGAATGGGCTAAAATCATCGATTTCAGTCTTTCTCTCTGGATCTCAGCATTTTTGGAGAGAATTTAGGATTTGTAAGTATTAAAATTTAATCTGGCATAATTTAATTTAGTTCTTTTGTATGCTATTTATTGACAAAAGCTGTTTACAAATATATATTCTTAAGTTTTTGTAAAAAAAAAAGTAAAATAAAAAAGGAGGTTAAAATTATTAAAAATAATTTGACACTAATATTTTCTCTCTCTCTCTCTCTCTCTCTCTCTCTCTCTCTCTCTCTCTCTCTCTCTCTCTCTCTCTCTCATATATATATATATAGTGTTGGAACCGGGATCTCCTCTGAAGGACAGAGTACGTTTGTGTTTGTGGACACGTATGCAGACCAGGGAACATTCTGATGTTGTCAGTCAAGTTCTGAACAGGAACCAATCTTTGGAGAAGTTCATTTATTCAAAGGTGGACAAAACCATTGTGTTGGCTTTTTAAAGATTATTTTGATGATGATTTTTACTCCTATGCTGTAGAAAAGATGGAGGAGTAGACAGTCAGACATTAATAATAAAAATAAATGTTTCTTGAGCATCAAAGAGACTTCTTTCAAAAACATTAAGGCAATTGAATACTTTTTTTGGCCACCAGTGCACATGAATCCAACACATTTTGGTAAATAAGTGAAATTATTTTTGAGGTGGGGTTATGTGTCATGTATTGTGAAAAGAACTGTGTTTTGCCCTGTGTTGGACATTTCCTTTTTGACTGCTTAAAAATGTATTTATATTCTGCAGTTTTATGAATGTAATGGTTGATATTTCATTATAATAATTGTATAAGCTAAACAACCAATGACCCTATATTCATTTTGTCAAATGCTAATGTTTTGTTTATGATTTTATGTATGTTTTTAACAATGTGTGCAGTGAAGGACAGCACATAATATGTTAATTTAACACGTTTACACATCTTTGTGCTAACCTTTCTGACATATTTACTTTGTTAAAATCATTAACACAATGAATGAGTTAAAATTAACACAAAAAATGTTATCCCTAAACTCACCCATTAATGTGTAAACATTTCACACATCATTTCCAGCATTGGCATACTGTTTATTTTGTGATATATATATATATATGAAATGTTTTAAAATAATAAAAAAATTATTTTGTTATAACTGTGTCTAATTGATTTGTATGTCAGTATACTTATGTAGGATAAAAATAAAATTAATCATATATCAAAATTATGAAATCTAATTTATATTTAGTACAAATAAAAATAATTACAGTAGTGTACTGATTAGCTTCATTTTTACAGTAATGTACTGTAGTACACAATTACAGTACCATGCTGTAAAACTGAAATACGGTTTGGTACTGTAACTCTTAATTACAGTAACTTACTGGCAACAGTGTTGCCAGTAAGTTACTGTAAAAAACCCTGGAAAAGTCTAACAGTGTAGATATTGGACACACATAACATTATGTTCATATGCATCATTACACACAAATAAAGCTTGATTAAACACACAATAAAATGGTCAGTATTTCCGTTATGGCATGTGAAGACACTTGAGAAACACAGGAATACATATCAAACATTTGAAGAGTTTTCTCTGAAGAGTTTCATGTATGTTAAGGTGTTGGAATGTTGGCTTTACAAGAGGAACTGGATGAGATGCCGTCTTGAGGTCATAAAGTTTTATGGTCTGAGGGAGGATTACAACAGGACACGACTGAGGAATTCCTTTCAAGGAACATAAGTCTATAGGATTCCAACCTATATTCTAGCAAACCACACTTCCATTATTAATCAAAGTTAATCACACATACATATCAGAAGGTATACACTCAAGAGCCATATCTCTACATGAAATTGTACTCAAAGGAGGTTTTGTGTGTGTGTGTTTGTGGGTGCGTGTGCGTGTGTGCGCGTGCGTGTGTGGAATGTCACGAGGCCAGCCGAACTGGCGCTGGCAAATTGCTCCTTGTGGGGCAATTATTAACCAGTACGGACACAAGACGATGTGTCTTCCCATATGATCACTTAACGCGAGAAGCAGATGTCGTTGTGGCTACAACTCTGTGGTGCTAACGAACATTGCTGTTCATTTGCGCATCCCAAGGAGGTTTATGCTACTCAGAGAGAGCTATGCATTTTTGCATTAGTATTTCCATTCATCTCAATAGCAGTAGCACCACAAATAATAGTCAACAATCCATGTAAAAAGCTAACTTTACTTTAATAACAGTACCAACAAAGATAATTCGGTAAGCCTTCAAGTATACCCAAAACAAATTTGTGTAAACCATTCATCAGTCTACCGTAATGTAGAATTGTCAAATTGCATTGAAAAGAAGGGTTTTACCTTACATCTTTGCAAGATGTTCTCTGCTTCAGATTGCAGAGTTCACTTTGTACAAAACCTTATATTAGTCTAAGACAGTCAAACTAACGTTTGTGTTGCTAAATGATGCTGGTCAAGAAATCAAGGATTTATTGTCAGAACAAGAACTCAATCTCAAGCACTTTTTACAGTGTATTCCTTACAGCATCGTTTTCATCCTTGACACAAAAAAAGGCATCTGTGACTGAAGCCCCATCCACACTACTGCGTTTTAGTTTAGAAACGGAGAATTAAAACGAATACGATCTCCGTCCACAACAGCGTTTTAGCTGCGTATTAGAATTTATCTCCGTCCACATTAAAACGACTGAAAACGCGGATCACGTGACCATTCACCAACACTGGGCATGCGCATGCTGGTGTAAACCATAGACTGTAAAAAAAGATGGACGACGCCCCTTCGCTCTCTTCCATTGATGAGAACTGAAGCCGCCAGAGTCCCGATATGGCGCTGACATATTGGAACTTGAGTCTGGCAGTAGCGATCTCGGGACCAGACCTGCGCAGTAGTGAGCAGGAAGTAAAGCCGCGAAATCAACGCTCCGCCCTCACTCTCGCAGAACGCACTCAGGGAGAGTGGATTCTGCACACTTTTTTAAAAATTGATTGCAGTACGACAAGAGGCTTGTTAAAATAAAGTAAATACAATCTCCTCAGTCCTCCGAAGATCCCGAAAAAATGTCCGTTGGTGCTTCAGTGACTACTTCGCTCAGAGAACCTGTCAATCACAGCTGTCAATCATGACGTTACACCACCGCATCACGTAACTAACTAAAGAACAACTTATTTTAAAAATAAACACTTGAACTTACATCAGCGTGATAAAAACGACAGCAAATGAAAGAAACCACCTTTGGAAAAAAGATATTTGAAGTGTAATTTAATTGTTTAGTTGGTCTCGCGTCCCGTTGAATAACACGGGGAGGCGGGGCTTTTGACCTATACTAGGACCAGTCACTGGGGGGCGATCGAGACGTTTTGGCTTCACTTTTCAGGGCTTGTGCGGCACGCTTGGTGTAAACCTAGAGACTTTCAAACATCAAAATGATATTTTTTAATATGTATTTGTGTCAAAATGACATAAACATCTTTTCCTATTCTATTTTGCCTGGAAACGCTTCCAACACGTTTGCGTGTCGCATGAAAAATAGGCGTCGGTTCTATTTCTAGCATGCACACGTTTTCCGCGCGAACCGCGCCTGAGATGCGTCAGTTTCTTACTGTAAGAAACTGTTCCAGCCGGTGGAGTTTACTGGTACTGAATATTACCTGTGTATACTCCATGACTGATGACACCCAATCATAGAGCCGAGCGTGAGCCTCTGCGTCATCGTTTCTAAAGTCCTCCGTTTTGACCCGTCTTCACTAAAACGCCCTCCGGAGATTCAAAACCCAAAACGGGGTCGGCAGCGTTTCTAAACTTCTCCGTTTTAGGTCTTTGTTTTTGCCGTTTTAGTCTGGACGGGAGGTGCAAACGTAGCAAAAGGTCTCTGTTTCTAAACGAAAACGCAGTAGTGTGGATGGGGCCTGAAGTCTATTGTTAACATCAATTATCAACCCCAGTACCAGCTGTTAAGATCATTAACTACTCTATAGTTCTTGTTTCTTCTGATATGATCGCAAGCATGACAGGCGTGCTCAGAACCAAAGATGCCTGCGCTTGCAACAAAATGTTCCTTCCAGGTGAAGAACTGCCTGTACAAATCATCATTTTGGTCCAGAAGCTTAAGATGTTCAGCTAGCTCTTTGGGGGAGTTGAAGTCATCCACATGGATAAAGGCACTTCCTGGTATGAATTCCTCATAGTTCTGTCTGGGTGGGCCGAGGACCACGGGAACAGTGCCGAGAGATAGAGGGTTGTACAGCTTTTCTGTAATGTAGTCTTGATGGATGGAGTTCTCAAAGGACAGGTAGAATTTACAGCTGGACACCACATCTGAATAATCCTGATCACTAATGCGCCTGTTGAAGTGATTTCCGTAGGTTTCTATACTAATGTGTTCTTTTAACTCTTCGTAGTATTTTGACCGCTCATGGACTGAGTTCCAGTTACTTACAATCCAGCAAACAAGTTTATTCTTATGCAGGATTTCATCATGTTTCTTTCCACCAGTGTTCTCTGAGATTCGCCCGTAAGGGACCATGATGTCTGAATCTTGTCTGTAAATCGTGGTCAGATTAAACAGATTGTTTAGATTTGACTGCTGTCTTGAGTTACTGGGAGATTCCATGTTCATCCAGACCCATTTCTGGAATGGAGGTCGTGGCAGTTTCGGCATGTTGGATAAGTCCTCATTGATGTCTCTGTGATGAAATAAAACGCCATGTGCTTTGTTAAACTGACTCTTGTCGACTGTCAAGTGGCAGCCGTGGATGTCGTACATTGAACTACAGAGTCCTAAATCAAACGGTTGCCCAAAAGGCCACATCCAGATCAGGAGAATGGTGTCTAGATCGCCTCCCTGCGATGAAGCCGCTTCTGTTTGTGTTAACTGGTGTCTGAGAGAGGTGAAGTTCACCATACAGGTGTTGTTCACTATTTGGATTTGATTTGGCGTCTTAAGAGCATTGATGCAGATGTTTCCGCAGACATCATGTTTGGGAACGGCTGGACAGTTTAACCAGTTTACTGACGGCTCATAATACATGTAGAATATTGCTGAGAAAAATGTCATCAAAACCACTGCGATGCAGAGGTTCTTACAGGATCTGGAGGAGGTTTGGGACTCCATCTTTGACCTTCTGTGGAAAGAGCATGAGTAAGTGCTGGTGTTTAAATCTTTCAAATCTTTCTAGATTTGTGTCAGAAATGCTTTGATTAGCTACATATTTCTTATCTCAGGAATAATATGTTCATAACCCATTACAATTCCAGGGCTTGACATTAACTTTTTGAGGCACTTGTCCTTCGGACAAGTAAATTTATGTTTTACTTGTCCATGCACAAAAGTCACTTGTCCGGGTAAAGATTTATAATTTTATCATTTATTTATTTTTTTGTGTTTTGCTAATGCAGAATTCGAACAAACCATTGAAAGCATCCAAACACTATCTATATTAATAAAATTCAGTTGAAACAGTAGAAAGGAACGTGTCCCAAGAACAGAGTTCCCCTTCAACAAGAAATAAGGATCTCCAGACTCCATAATACAAAGTAACACTTTGCACGCTGGTGAGCAGTGTATCACCAGAGGAAGTGGTGACTCTTGTAGGTATCCTCAGTATTTGCAAGCTAGCTAGACTTACTGTATACTATATCTAAAATAATTTTGTAGACATAGAGATGCACCGATTACAATTTTCTAAGCCGATTCAGATTTCCGATTTTTCATTGAGTTTGACCTGCCGATTCCGATTTATTTTTTTTCTAACCTCTTTACAGCACACACACATATTTATTTTTGTTCTTTTCTTTAACCCTTTCACGCGTAAGTTTAAAATATTCTACTGACACCCCCACCCCCCACCCCCAGAGTGTTTTTTTTTTCAAGGCGAACGTTCCCTTTAATGTTTCCATGGCGACGCGTCACGCGATACAACGCAGCCACAATAATACTGTATGACAGATGTGTCGCTTTTATTTCGATTTTCCTTTTTTATTCAAAATATTCACAAACTTGCTTACCATGTCAACTAGCCTGTCTGATATTCCGATTCTCAAATACGTGTAAGTGAGTGTGTTTGGTCGTAAAACCTTTATAATCTTGATCTATAACATGAGATGGGCGCCACAATGTTGTCCTGTCAGTCGGATTTACAGCACGCGAATTCATCAGTTTCTCCCGAAATAAATGCAAGAAAGTGGCCGGTGAACTGAGAAGAATAGAGTAAACTTTATAGTTACTTCCACTATGTTTGTCTGATATGAATAACACATGTCGGCAAATTATATTTGAATAGATTGTTATTGCTGCTTCCACAGACATCAGTGTGTATTTTACAAACTCCAAATGTATTGTTTTACTCGTGCTTATGTGTATTTAAATATCTGAAACCTAAAATAAACATTATGAGGTTGAAAAGACTGCTTAGTTGTGATATGTGACAGCGCTGAACGCGTCCGACTCTGGCTCAGCGCCAGCCAATGCGCGAAAGCACAGTTTGAATCTGGCAGTTATGCGACGTCTCAAATCGGTAAAATTAAATTGTAAAATTATAGACGTAATGAGTGGCACATAACGTGAAGTAACATGTCATTTTATCTTGTTTGAAATTTAACTTGTCCAGTGGGACAACTAATTTTCTTTTCCACTTGTCCTACAAAAAAATCCACTTTTCCCGGACAAGCGGACAAGCCTTAATGTCGAGCCCTGCAATTCAACTGAAGGTACCCAGTTTTAAAGAAACACCGATATAACCCAGTTGGCAATCTATAAGGACCAAAGATTGGGCAATAAAACTATAGGCTGTCATTTGTTTTTCACATCCTCACATCCAACTATTTTACTAGGGTTAACAATTTATTGTGTGTGTGTGTGTGTGTGTGTGTGTGTGTGTGTGTGTGTGTTCTTCCAGCAAAACACAAGTTATTAATGGTCATGAAGTAATTAAACGCTGTTGATTTGCTCATGGATGTGATTATAAAACAAAATCCTTGTACTTCAGCAAGGTTAATCTAGCATGTACATGGGGTGTGAATACTTTTTTACTTTCAATAGGTTTGATGGGCTTTTTTGAACACTTTTATTGAACATTATAATACATTCTAAATTTGGTATCTGACACAATGGCTGAATAATTTTTCAAGGCACTGTACTTTTGACTTGAGATGGCATCTTTCTCGAGATAAGATGACAGAGTTGTTTTTACTGTCTCGTCTGATTTTCATCAATTGACAGTTGATCTTTAGAAATAGTTTCAGCTCATATCATAACCATAATTGAACTCCAACTGATATATAATTAAATTAATTATTGTTCACTACCGTATAAGTTTGGAGTCGGTAAAATTTTAGTGTTTACGCCGAGTTTAAGTTAGTTATTTTTGTGACCCACTCCACAGTTTTCACATATTTCCACAGAAATATTTTTTTATATTGTGAATTGACATTTTTCTTTATCAAAAATTGCTTGCAAAATGATGGACAACGATTCACATTTTGCTCGCGTCATGTCCCGTGATAATAAAATCAAGAAAATTATTAAAAATAAATAGTACATGAGTAAAGTAGGTTAAATTACCCCCCTTGGACTTGCGGTCGGCACCCCCACCCCAAAATAATTTTGTAAGCCCGCTTGAGAATTATAAAAGCCCCTGTGTGTCCTGGTGCCAGGACTGGGCAGAAAGTGACATCCTGTTTTCTATATTTTACAAAAGCACAATGTTTTTTGTTTTTATGGTGTTTACACAAATAAAAGTTTCTTTACAGTATCGAATGACGTCTCGGCATTGTGTCGATTTGTGTTGTGAAAGTCTCACTTGTCACAATCCTTAGTCACTAGTCCTGTCACCACTGCACTTTATTTCCAAGTTTTCAAGTTTCCACTTTATTTATCCTTATAAATTGAAGTGTGCAGAAGGATGTCTAACATACACAGAGAAAAGCACCACCAGATGCCAACAACATTGTAAACACAACACAGGACACACATCAATGGAGACACTCCTTCCCCCAAAACCAATGACAGAAACCAATTGGACAGTACACAGGTCAATATGTCATAATGAACAATGACAGAAATAAATTAATAAATAAGCATATACTATATATAAAAAATGTCATAAGATGTCACTCAAGTGAATTCAGGTTCCTAATCGCCACAGGAATAAAAGAATCCCTGGCACGTCTAGTTCTTAACATAGGAAGCCTAAAACGGCGACCTGAGGGGAGCAGATTAAACTCCCCAAAAAGTGGTTGATCAGGGCAATTTAAAATTTGGTTAGCCTTACACCAACCACCTTAGACGCTACGTTTACCAGCTTTATTAGCTTGTTGATCATTGAAAGGCCACTGTACCACACCACAATACAAAATGTCAAGACTGATTCAATAAAACACTGATAAAACAAAGTCATCAGAGTCCTGCACACGCTGAATGAGTTCATCTTCCTCAAGAAGAAGGTTAGGGTTAGGGTTAAATCTTTGTTGGGCCTTTATTACAGGCAGCAACTGTGTTGCTCTCAAAAGATAATTTGCTGTCAATGATGGTTCCTAAATATTTATATTCATCTACTGTCTCAACATTCATGTTCTGAATAACAGTTTATGAAACACTGTGCTGTGATCTACGGAAATCAATAATCATATCCTTTGTCTTGGAAACGTTGATAGACAATAAAATCATCGGCCTTTCATTATTCAAAAGGCTCACTATAACAGTGTCAACAACAACAACAACCTTCAGTTATAAAGCACATTTAACAATACAAATTGATCCAAAGTGCTGTACATAGTGCATAGCAGGACTACACTATAACAAACAACAATTTCCAAAAGCTAAAGAATAAAAATGTGTTCTCAGAGTAGATTTAAAAATGTCCAATGAAGGAGCAGACCTCACATGATAAGGGAGACGAGTCCAAAGCTTGGGCCCAGCCACAGAAAAGGCCCGATCCCCCTTTAATTTGTAGCGACTTCGTGACGCATTTAAAAGCAAGTGATTTTAAGATCTAAGTGCCCTAGCAGGACAGTATAGCACAATAAGATCACAAATATACCTTGGTGCACAGCCAGACAACGCCTTATAAACAAACATAAGGATCTTAAAATCAACTCGAAACTTAATGGGAAGCCAGTGAAGGGATGCAAACACAGGAGAAATATGATCCCTCTTTCTAGACCCAGTCAAAAGTCTTGCAGCTGCATTTTGAACAATTTGTAATCGAGATAGTGAAGATTGAGGAAGACCACAATAAAGAGCGTTGCAATAGTCTAATCGTGATGTTACAAATGCATGAATTGCAACTTCTAAATCTTTGCTTGAAAGAAGGTTCTTCAACTTTGCAATAGATCTTAAATGGAAAAAGCTTCCTCTAATAACCGCACTAATTTGTTTATCAAAAAATAGTGAAGAGTCAAAGATCACTCCAAGGTTTTTGATTTGTTTGCATACATTAGTTGAGAGAGTGTCATCTGCAAACTTCACACAGTGCATATTCTCATACTTACTCCTACAGTCATTTGTATATAAAATAAGAAGCAATGGTGAAAGAACACAGCCCTGAGGAGGTAAGGGCTTTTGAGGATAAAACACCATTAACCCTAACACACTGCGACCTGTTCGACAGAAAATTCAGTATCCAGCCAGTTAAGTTAGGGTTCAAGTTAAAAAGAGACTGAAGTTTCTCAGCCAACAAGTAGAAATTTGGTTAGCCTTACCCCGGACCCATTTATCATATAAATGTTGCAGCTGTGGTAGCTGTACCCCAACCACCTTAGACGCTACGTTTACCAGCTTTATTAGCTTATGCTTGTTGATCATTGAAAGGCCACTGTACCACACCACAATACAAAATGTCAAGACTCATTCAATAAAACACTGATAAAACAAAGTCATCAGAGTCCTGCACACGCTGAATGATTTCATCTTCCTCAAGAAGAGGGTTAGGGTTAAATCTCTGTTGGGCATTTTTTACAGGCAGCAACTGTGTTACTCTCAAAAGATAATTTGCTGTCAATGATGGTTCCTAAATATTTATATTCATCTACTGTCTCAACATTCATGTTCTGAATAACAGTTTGTGAAACACTGTGCTGTAATCTACGGAAATCAATAATCATATCCTTTGTCTTGGAAACGTTAATAGACAGATAGAAGTTTTCTCACACCACACAATAAAATCATCGGCCATGCCCATCCTCATCATTATTCAAAAGGCTCACTATAACAGTGTCAACAACAACAACAACAACAACAACCTTCATTTATAAAGCACATTTAACACAATACAAATTGATCTAAAGTGATGTACATAGTGCATAGCAGGACTACACTATAACAAACAACAATTACAAGTTTCCAAAAGCTAAAGAATAAAAATATGTTCTCAGAGTAGATTTAAAAATGTCCAATGAAGGAGCAGACCTCACATGATAAGGGAGACGAGTCCAAAGCTTGGGCCCAGCCACAGAAAAGGCCCGATCACCCTTTAATTTGTAGCGACTTCGTGACACATTTAAAAGTGTTGTGGCCAATTCACGATCTTTGGTTCAGGTCTTCAATGTCTGGTTCAGGTCTTCAAAAAATCTTTCAGAGTCTAAGTTTCAGGTCTCAGGAGAAATAACTTTATTGAGCAGTTCAATAAAGGAGATGGTAGCTAGTCATCTGATCTTACAATGGTCTGCATTTGGGTCTTATACCTCATTTTACGTCATTTATTGTCCACTTTGGTATCCAATTAGCATTCATATAGTAATCTTTTTCTCTTTGCTCCTCCTTATCACTTCACCACGATTAGAAACACCTGCATTAATGCCCAATTTCTATTGGTGGCCATACTGGCGCATGCGCTTTTCTGATGATGACTTTGCATATGGTTTTTTGGGTACTTTTCCACTCTTTAGTCTTATTTTACCTTTTACCCAGTTTTCTGTCTTGTCCTCACACGACTCTTATCCTCACATGCACTTTTGACATGTCCTGTGTTTCCCATCATACTTTGTTTTCTCTTTCTCCCTTAGTTGTAGGCCTTGTTTTCTCTTTCTCCCTTAACTAAGACATTCCCTCCCTTATCCTAGGCCTAGTTTCTTCAATGTTTGTATCATGCATTTGGACTCATGTATGAGACAGATATAATTCTCCAACATAGACTCATGTATGAAATTCTCCAACAAAAGCAAGTGATTTTAAGATCTAAGTGCCCTAGCAGGACAGTATAGCACAATAAGATCACAAATATACCTTGGTGCACAGCCAGACAACGCCTTATAAACAAACATAAGGATCTTAAAATCAACTTGAAACTTAATGGGAAGCCAGTGAAGGGATGCAAAAACAGGAGAAATATGATCCCTCTTTCTAGACCCAGTCAAAAGTCTTGCAGCTGCATTTTGAACAATTTGTAATCGAGATAGTGAAGATTGAGGAAGACCACAATAAAGAGAGTTGCAATAGTCTAATCGTGATGTTACAAATGCATGAATTGCAACTTCTAAATCTTTGCTTGAAAGAAGGTTCTTCAACTGTCACGATTTTGGGTTTATTCTTGTCATGTTTCTGTGTCATGTTTCCTTGTCTGTCATGTGACCCTTGTAAGTCATGAGATCCTGCTATGTGTTCCCTTGTCTAATGTGTCATGTTGTCATTGGTTCATTGTTTCATTGTTCACAGGTGTTCCTTGTCTAGTCATTAGTCTTGTGTGCATTTAAGCCCTCTTGTTTGCCATGTGTCTTTGTCAAGTATTGTTTCCTGTAACTGCTGTTGAGTAAGTTCATGTTCATGCCACGTCATAGATAGATAGATAGATAGATAGATAGATAGATAGATAGATAGATAGATAGATAGATAGATAGATAGATAGATAGATAGATAGATAGATAGATAGATAGATAGATAGATAGATAGATAGAACGCCATAGATAGATAGAACGCCATAGATAGATAGAACGCCATAGATAGATAGAACGCCATAGATAGATAGAATGATAGAACGATAGATAGAACGAACGATAGATAGACACAGGGTAGATAGATAGATAGATAGAACGATAGATAGAATGATAGAACGATAGATAGAATGATAGAACGATAGATAGAATGATAGAACGATAGATAGAATGATAGAACGATATATAGACACAGGGTAGATAGATAGATAGATAGATAGATAGAACGATAGATAGATAGAACGATAGATAGATAGAACGATAGATAGATAGAACGATAGATAGAATGATAGAATGATAGAACGATAGATAGAACGAACGAACGAACGATAGATAGATAGATAGATAGATAGATAGATAGATAGATAGATAGATAGATAGATAGATAGATAGAACGATAGATAAAACGATAGATAAAACGATAGATAAAACGATAGATAGATAGATAGATAGATAGATAGATAGATAGATAGATAGATAGAACGATAGATAGATAGATAGAACGATAGATAGATAGAACGATAGATAGAATGATAGAACGATAGATAGAATGATAGAACGATAGATAGAACGAACGATAGATAGACACAGGGTAGATAGATAGATAGATAGATAGATATATAGATAGATAGAACGAACGATAGATAGACACAGGGTAGATAGATAGATAGATAGATAGATAGATAGATAGATAGATAGATAGATAGAACGATAGATAAAACGATAGAACGATAGAACGATAGAACGATAGATAGATAGATAGATAGATAGATAGATAGATAGATAGATAGATAGATAGATAGATAGATAGATAGATAGATAGATAGAACGATAGATAGATAGAACGATAGATAGATAGAACGATAGATAGATAGAACGATAGATAGAATGATAGAACGATAGATAGAATGATAGAACGATAGAATGATAGAACGAACGATAGATAGACACAGGGTAGATAGATAGATAGATATATATATAGATAGATAGATAGATAGATAGATAGATAGATAGATAGATAGAACGATAGATAGATAGAACGATAGATAGATAGAACGATAGATAGATAGAACGATAGATAGAATGATAGAACGATAGATAGAATGATAGAACGATAGAATGATAGAACGAACGATAGATAGACACAGGGTAGATAGATAGATAGATATATATATAGATAGATAGATAGATAGATAGATAGATAGATAGATAGATAGAACGATAGATAGATAGAACGATAGATAGAATGATAGAACGATAGATAGAATGATAGAACGATAGATAGAACGAACGATAGATAGACACAGGGTAGATAGATAGATAGATAGATAGATATATAGATAGATAGAACGAACGATAGATAGACACAGGGTAGATAGATAGATAGATAGATAGATAGATAGATAGATAGATAGATAGATAGATAGATAGATAGATAGATAGATAGATAGATAGATAGAACGATAGATAGAACGATAGATAAAACGATAGAACGATAGAACGATAGAACGATAGATAGATAGATAGATAGATAGAACGATAGATAGATAGAACGATAGATAGATAGAACGATAGATAGATAGAACGATAGATAGATAGAACGATAGATAGATAGAACGATAGATAGAACGATAGATAGAATGATAGAACGATAGATAGAATGATAGAACGATAGAATGATAGAACGAACGATAGATAGACACAGGGTAGATAGATAGATAGATATATATATAGATAGATAGATAGATAGATAGATAGATAGATAGATAGATAGATAGATAGAATGATAGATAGATAGATAGATAGATAGATAGATAGATAGATAGATAGAACGATAGATAGAACGATAGATAGATAGATAGATAGATAGATAGATAGATAGATAGATAGATAGATAGATAGATAGATAGAACGATAGATAGATAGATAGATAGATAGATAGATAGATAGAACGATAGATAGATAGAACGATAGATAGAACGATAGATAGAGTGATAGAACGATAGAACGATAGATAGAACGAACGATAGATAGATAGAACGAACGATAGATAGATAGATAGATAGATAGATAGATAGATAGATAGATAGATAGATAGAATGATAGATAGATAGATAGATAGATAGATAGATAGAACGATCGATAGATAGATAGAACGATAGATAGATAGATAGATAGATAGATAGATAGATAGATAGATAGATAGATAGATAGATAGATAGATAGATAGATAGATAGATAGATAGATAGATAGATAGTTAGAACGATAGATAGATAGATAGATAGAACGATAGATAGATAGAACGAACGATAGATAGAATGATAGATAGAACGATAGATAGAACGATAGATAGATAGATAGAACGATAGATAGATAGATAGATAGATAGATAGATAGATAGATAGATAGATAGATAGATAGATAGATAGATAGATAGATAAAACGATAGAACGATAGATAGATAGAACGATAGATAGATAGATAGATAGATAGATAGATAGATAGATAGATAGATAGATAGATAGATAGATAGAACGATCGATAGATAGATAGAACGATAGATAGATAGATAGATAGATAGATAGATAGATAGATAGATAGATAGATAGATAGATAGATAGATAGATAGATAGATAGAACGATAGATAGATAGATAGAACGAACGATAGATAGAATGATAGATAGATAGATAGATAGATAGATAGATAGTTAGAACGATAGATAGATAGATAGTTAGAACGATAGATAGATAGATAGTTAGAACGATAGATAGATAGATAGTTAGAACGATAGATAGATAGATAGTTAGAACGATAGATAGATAGAACGATAGATAGATAGATAGATAGATAGATAGATAGATAGATAGATAGATAGATAGATAGATAGATAGATAGATAGATAGATAGATAGATAGATAGATAGATAGATAGAACGATAGATAGAATGATAGAACGATAGATAGAATGATAGAACGATAGATAGAATGATAGAACGATAGAATGATAGAACGATAGATAGAACGAACGATAGATAGACACAGGGTAGATAGATAGATAGATAGATAGATAGATAGATAGATAGATAGATAGATAGATAGATAGATAGATAGATAGATAGATAGAACGATAGATAGAACGATAGAACGATAGATAGAGTGATAGAACGATAGATAGAACGAACGAACGAACGATAGATAGATAGATAGATAGATAGATAGATAGATAGATAGATAGATAGATAGATAGATAGATAGATAGATAGATAGATAGAATGATAGAACGATAGAATGATAGAACGATAGATAGAACTAACGATAGATAGACACAGGGTAGATGGATAGATAGATAGATAGATATATAGATAGATAGAACGATAGATAGATAGATAGATAGATAGATAGATAGATAGATAGATAGATAGATAGATAGATAGATAGATAGATAGATAGAACGATAGATAAAACGATAGAACGATAGATAGATAGAACGATAGATAGATAGATAGATAGATAGATAGATAGATAGAACGATAGATAGATAGAACGATAGATAGAACGATAGATAGATAGATAGATAGATAGATAGATAGATAGATAGATAGATAGATAGATAGATAGATAGATAGATAGATAGATAGATAGATAGATAGATAGATAGATAGATAGATAGTTAGAACGATAGATAGATAGATAGTTAGAACGATAGATAGATAGATAGTTAGAACGATAGATAGATAGATAGTTAGAACGATAGATAGATAGATAGTTAGAACGATAGATAGATAGAACGATAGATAGATAGATAGATAGATAGATAGATAGATAGATAGATAGATAGATAGATAGATAGATAGATAGATAGATAGATAGATAGATAGATAGATAGATAGATAGATAGATAGATAGAACGATAGAACGATAGAACAATAGATAGAATGATAGAACGATAGATAGAATGATAGAACGATAGATAGAATGATAGAACGATAGAATGATAGAACGATAGATAGAACGAACGATAGATAGACACAGGGTAGATAGATAGATAGATAGATAGATAGATAGATAGATAGATAGATAGATAGATAGATAGATAGATAGATAGATAGAACGATAGATAGAACGATAGAACGATAGATAGAGTGATAGAACGATAGATAGAACGAACGAACGAACGATAGATAGATAGATAGATAGATAGATAGATAGATAGATAGATAGATAGATAGATAGATAGATAGATAGATAGATAGAATGATAGAACGATAGAATGATAGAACGATAGATAGAACTAACGATAGATAGACACAGGGTAGATGGATAGATAGATAGATAGATATATAGATAGATAGAACGATAGATAGATAGATAGATAGATAGATAGATAGATAGATAGATAGATAGATAGATAGATAGATAGATAGATAGATAGATAGATAGATAGATAGATAGATAGATAGATAGATAGAACGATAGATAAAACGATAGAACGATAGATAGATAGAACGATAGATAGATAGATAGATAGATAGATAGATAGATAGATAGATAGATAGATAGAACGATAGATAGATAGAACGATAGATAGAACGATAGATAGATAGATAGATAGATAGATAGATAGATAGATAGATAGATAGATAGATAGATAGATAGATAGATAGATAGATAGATAGATAGAACGATAGATAGATAGATAGATAGATAGATAGATAGATAGATAGATAGATAGATAGATAGATAGATAGAACGATAGATAGAACGATAGATAGATAGATAGATAGAACGAACGATAGATAGAATGATAGATAGAACGATAGATAGATAGATAGTTAGAACGATAGATAGATAGATAGATAGTTAGAACGATAGATAGATAGATAGTTAGAACGATAGATAGATAGATAGTTAGAACGATAGATAGATAGATAGTTAGAACGATAGATAGATAGATAGTTAGAACGATAGATAGATAGATAGTTAGAACGATAGATAGATAGATAGATAGATAGATAGATAGATAGATAGATAGATAGATAGATAGATAGATAGATAGATAGATAGATAGATAGATAGATAGATAGATAGATAGATAGATAGATAGAACGATAGAACGATAGAACAATAGATAGAATGATAGAACGATAGATAGAATGATAGAACGATAGATAGAATGATAGAACGATAGAATGATAGAACGATAGATAGAACGAACGATAGATAGACACAGGGTAGATAGATAGATAGATAGATAGATAGATAGATAGATAGATAGATAGATAGATAGATATATAGATAGAACGATAGAACGATAGAACGATAGATAGAACGATAGATAGAGTGATAGAACGATAGATAGAACGAACGAACGATAGATAGATAGATAGATAGATAGATAGATAGATAGATAGATAGATAGATAGATAGATAGATAGATAGATAGATAGATAGATAGATAGATAGATAGAACGATAGATAGAACGATAGATAGATAGATAGATAGATAGATAGATAGATAGTTAGAACGATAGATAGATAGAACGATAGAACGATAGAACGATAGATAGATAGATAGATAGATAGATAGATAGATAGATAGATAGATAGATAGATAGATAGATAGATAGATAGATAGATAGATAGATAGTTAGAACGATAGATAGATAGAACGATAGATAGATAGAACGATAGATAGATAGATAGATAGATAGATAGATAGATAGATAGATAGATAGATAGATAGATAGATAGATAGATAGATAGATAGAACGATAGAACGATAGAACGATAGATAGAATGATAGAACGATAGAACGATAGATAGAATGATAGAACGATAGATAGAATGATAGAACGATAGAATGATAGAACGATAGATAGAACGAACGATAGATAGACACAGGGTAGATAGATAGATAGATAGATAGATAGATAGATAGAACGATAGATAGATAGATAGATAGATAGATAGATAGATAGATAGATAGATAGATAGATAGATAGATAGATAGAAAGAACGAACGAACGAACGAACGAACGAACGAACGAACGAACGAACGAACGAACGAACGAACGAACGAACGAACGAACGAACGAACGAACGATAGATAGATAGATAGATAGATAGATAGATAGATAGATAGATAGATAGATAGAACGATAGATAGATAGATAAAACGATAGAACGATAGAACGATAGATAGATAGATAGATAGATAGATAGATAGATAGATAGATAGATAGATAGATAGATAGATAGAACGATAGATAGATAGATAAAACGATAGAACGAGTGATAGAACGATAGATAGAACGAACGAACGAACGATAGATAGATAGATAGATAGATAGATAGATAGATAGATAGATAGATAGATAGATAGATAGATAGATAGATAGATAGATAGATAGAATGATAGAACGATAGAATGATAGAACGATAGATAGAACTAACGATAGATAGACACAGGGTAGATGGATAGATAGATAGATAGATATATAGATAGATAGAACGATAGATAGATAGATAGATAGATAGATAGATAGATAGATAGATAGATAGATAGATAGATAGATAGATAGATAGATAGATAGATAGATAGATAGATAGATAGATAGAACGATAGATAAAACGATAGAACGATAGATAGATAGAACGATAGATAGATAGATAGATAGATAGATAGATAGATAGATAGATAGATAGATAGATAGATAGATAGATAGATAGATAGAACGATAGATAGATAGAACGATAGATAGAACGATAGATAGATAGATAGATAGATAGATAGATAGATAGATAGATAGATAGATAGATAGATAGATAGATAGATAGATAGATAGATAGATAGAACGATAGATAGATAGATAGATAGATAGATAGATAGATAGATAGATAGATAGATAGTTAGAACGATAGATAGATAGATAGTTAGAACGATAGATAGATAGATAGTTAGAACGATAGATAGATAGATAGTTAGAACGATAGATAGATAGATAGTTAGAACGATAGATAGATAGAACGATAGATAGATAGATAGATAGATAGATAGATAGATAGATAGATAGATAGATAGATAGATAGATAGATAGATAGATAGATAGATAGATAGATAGAACGATAGAACAATAGATAGAATGATAGAACGATAGATAGAATGATAGAACGATAGATAGAATGATAGAACGATAGATAGAATGATAGAACGATAGAATGATAGAACGATAGATAGAACGAACGATAGATAGACACAGGGTAGATAGATAGATAGATAGATAGATAGATAGATAGATAGATAGATAGATAGATAGATAGATAGATAGATAGATAGATAGAACGATAGATAGAACGATAGAACGATAGATAGAGTGATAGAACGATAGATAGAACGAACGAACGAACGATAGATAGATAGATAGATAGATAGATAGATAGATAGATAGATAGATAGATAGATAGATAGATAGATAGATAGATAGATAGATAGATAGATAGATAGAATGATAGAACGATAGAATGATAGAACGATAGATAGAACTAACGATAGATAGACACAGGGTAGATGGATAGATAGATAGATAGATATATAGATAGATAGAACGATAGATAGATAGATAGATAGATAGATAGATAGATAGATAGATAGATAGATAGATAGATAGATAGATAGATAGATAGATAGATAGATAGATAGAACGATAGATAAAACGATAGAACGATAGATAGATAGAACGATAGATAGATAGATAGATAGATAGATAGATAGATAGATAGATAGATAGATAGATAGATAGATAGAACGATAGATAGATAGAACGATAGATAGAACGATAGATAGATAGATAGATAGATAGATAGATAGATAGATAGATAGATAGATAGATAGATAGATAGATAGATAGATAGATAGATAGATAGATAGAACGATAGATAGATAGATAGATAGATAGATAGATAGATAGATAGATAGATAGATAGATAGAACGATAGATAGATAGATAGATAGAACGAACGATAGATAGAATGATAGATAGAACGATAGATAGATAGATAGTTAGAACGATAGATAGATAGATAGATAGTTAGAACGATAGATAGATAGATAGTTAGAACGATAGATAGATAGATAGTTAGAACGATAGATAGATAGATAGTTAGAACGATAGATAGATAGATAGTTAGAACGATAGATAGATAGATAGTTAGAACGATAGATAGATAGATAGATAGATAGATAGATAGATAGATAGATAGATAGATAGATAGATAGATAGATAGATAGATAGATAGATAGATAGAACGATAGAACGATAGAACAATAGATAGAATGATAGAACGATAGATAGAATGATAGAACGATAGATAGAATGATAGAACGATAGAATGATAGAACGATAGATAGAACGAACGATAGATAGACACAGGGTAGATAGATAGATAGATAGATAGATAGATAGATAGATAGATAGATATATAGATAGAACGATAGAACGATAGAACGATAGATAGAACGATAGATAGAGTGATAGAACGATAGATAGAACGAACGAACGATAGATAGATAGATAGATAGATAGATAGATAGATAGATAGATAGATAGATAGATAGATAGATAGATAGAACGATAGATAGAACGATAGATAGATAGATAGATAGATAGATAGTTAGAACGATAGATAGATAGAACGATAGAACGATAGAACGATAGATAGATAGATAGATAGATAGATAGATAGATAGATAGATAGATAGATAGATAGATAGATAGATAGATAGATAGATAGATAGATAGTTAGAACGATAGATAGATAGAACGATAGATAGATAGAACGATAGATAGATAGATAGATAGATAGATAGATAGATAGATAGATAGATAGATAGATAGATAGATAGATAGATAGAACGATAGAACGATAGAACGATAGATAGAATGATAGAACGATAGAACGATAGATAGAATGATAGAACGATAGATAGAATGATAGAACGATAGATAGAATGATAGAACGATAGATAGAACGAACGATAGATAGACACAGGGTAGATAGATAGATAGATAGATAGATAGATAGATAGAACGATAGATAGATAGATAGATAGATAGATAGATAGATAGATAGATAGATAGATAGATAGAATGAACGAACGAACGAACGAACGAACGAACGAACGAACGAACGAACGAACGAACGAACGAACGAACGAACGAACGAACGAACGAACGAACGAACGAACGAACGATAGATAGATAGATAGATAGATAGATAGATAGATAGATAGATAGAACGATAGATAGATAGATAAAACGATAGAACGATAGAACGATAGATAGATAGATAGATAGATAGATAGATAGATAGATAGATAGATAGATAGATAGAACGATAGATAGATAGATAAAACGATAGAACGAACGATAGATAGATAGATAGATAGATAGATAGATAGATAGATAGATAGATAGATAGATAGATAGATAGATAGATAGATAGATAGATAGTTAGAATGATAGATAGATAGATAGATAGATAGTTAGAACGATAGATAGATAGTTAGAACGATAGATAGATAGATAGAACGAACGATAGATAGAACGAACGATAGATAGATAGATAGATAGATAGATAGATAGATAGATAGATAGATAGATAGATAGATAGATAGATAGATAGATAGATAGAACGATAGAACGATAGATAGAATGATAGAACGATAGATAGAATGATAGAACGATAGATAAAATGATAGAACGATAGATAGATAGATAGATAGATAGATAGATAGATAGATAGAACGATAGATAGATAGAACGATAGATAGATAGATAGATAGATAGATAGATAGATAGATAGATAGATAGATAGATAGATAGATAGATAGATAGAACGATAGATAGATAGATAGATAGATAGATAGATAGATAGATAGATAGATAGATAGATAGATAGATAGATAGATAGATAGATAGTTAGAACGATAGATAGATAGATAGATAGATAGATAGATAGATAGATAGATAGATAGATAGATAGATAGATAGTTAGAACGATAGATAGATAGAACGATAGATAGATAGAACGATAGATAGATAGATAGATAGATAGATAGATAGATAGATAGATAGATAGATAGATAGATAGATAGATAGATAGATAGATAGATAGATAGATAGATAGATAGATAGATAGTTAGAATGATAGATAGATAGATAGATAGATAGATAGATAGATAGTTAGAACGATAGATAGATAGTTAGAACGATAGATAGATAGATAGAACGAACGAACGATAGATAGATAGATAGATAGATAGATAGATAGATAGATAGATAGATAGATAGATAGATAGATAGATAGATAGATAGATAGATAGATAGAACGATAGAACGATAGATAGAACGATAGAACGATAGATAGAATGATAGAACGATAGATAGAATGATAGAACGATAGATAAAATGATAGAACGATAGATAGATAGATAGATAGATAGATAGATAGATAGATAGATAGATAGATAGATAGATAGATAGGTAGATAGATAGATAGATAGATAGATAGATAGATAGATAGGTAGATAGATAGATAGATAGGTAGATAGATAGATAGATAGATAGATAGATAGATAGATAGATAGATAGATAGATAGATAGATAGATAGATAGATAGAACGATAGATAGATAGAACGATAGATAGAACGATAGATAGATAGATAGATAGATAGATAGATAGATAGATAGATAGATAGATAGAACGATAGAACGATAGATAGAACGATAGATAGAGTGATAGAACGATAGATAGAACGAACGAACGAACGATAGATAGATAGATAGATAGATAGATAGATAGATAGATAGATAGATAGATAGATAGAACGATAGATAGATAGAACGATAGATAGATAGATAGATAGATAGATAGATAGATAGATAGATAGATAGATAGATAGATAGATAGATAGATAGATAGATAGAACGATAGAACGATAGATAGAACGATAGATAGAGTGATAGAACGATAGATAGAACGAACGAACGATAGATAGATAGATAGATAGATAGATAGATAGATAGATAGATAGATAGATAGATAGATAGATAGATAGATAGATAGATAGATAGATAGATAGATAGATAGATAGAACGATAGAACGATAGATAGAACGATAGATAGAGTGATAGAACGATAGATAGAACGAACGAACGATAGATAGATAGATAGATAGATAGATAGATAGATAGATAGATAGATAGATAGATAGATAGATAGATAGATAGATAGATAGATAGATAGATAGATAGATAGAACGATAGAACGATAGATAGAACGATAGATAGAGTGATAGAACGATAGATAGAACGAACGAACGAACGATAGATAGATAGATAGATAGATAGATAGATAGATAGATAGATAGATAGATAGATAGATAGATAGATAGATAGATAGATAGATAGATAGATAGATAGATAGAACGATAGATAGAACGATAGATAGATAGATAGATAGATAGATAGATAGATAGTTAGAACGATAGATAGATAGATAGATAGATAGATAGATAGATAGATAGATAGATAGATAGATAGATAGATAGATAGATAGATAGATAGATAGATAGTTAGAACGATAGATAGATAGATAGAACGATAGATAGATAGATAGAACGATAGATAGATAGAACGATAGATAGATAGATAGATAGATAGATAGATAGTTAGAACGATAGATAGATAGATAGATAGATAGATAGATAGTTAGAACGATAGATAGATAGTTAGAACGATAGATAGATAGATAGAACGAACGAACGAACGATAGATAGATAGAACGAACGAACGAACGAACGATAGATAGATAGATAGATAGATAGATAGATAGATAGATAGATAGATAGATAGATAGATAGATAGATAGATAGATAGATAGATAGATAGATAGATAGATAGTTAGAACGATAGATAGATAGATAGATAGATAGTTAGAACGATAGATAGATAGAACGATAGATAGATAGATAGATAGATAGATAGATAGATAGATAGATAGTTAGAACGATAGATAGATAGTTAGAACGATAGATAGATAGATAGATAGAACGATAGATAGATAGATAGAACGAACGATAGATAGATAGATAGATAGATAGATAGATAGATAGATAGATAGATAGATAGATAGATAGATAGATAGATAGATAGATAGAACGATAGAACGATAGATAGAATGATAGAACGATAGATAGAATGATAGAACGATAGATAGAATGATAGAACGATAGATAAAATGATAGAACGATAGATAGATAGATAGATAGATAGATAGATAGATAGATAGATAGATAGATAGATAGATAGATAGATAGATAGAACGATAGATAGATAGATAGATAGATAGATAGATAGATAGAACGATAGATAGATAGATAGATAGATAGATAGTTAGAACGATAGATAGATAGATAGATAGATAGATAGATAGATAGATAGATAGATAGATAGATAGATAGATAGATAGATAGATAGATAGATAGATAGATAGTTAGAACGATAGATAGATAGTTAGAACGATAGATAGATAGATAGAACGAACGAACGAACGATAGATAGATAGATAGATAGATAGATAGATAGATAGATAGATAGATAGATAGATAGATAGATAGATAGTTAGAACGATAGATAGATAGATAGATAGATAGTTAGAACGATAGATAGATAGAACGATAGATAGATAGATAGATAGATAGATAGATAGATAGATAGATAGATAGATAGATAGATAGATAGATAGATAGATAGATAGATAGTTAGAATGATAGATAGATAGATAGATAGATAGATAGATAGTTAGAACGATAGATAGATAGTTAGAACGATAGATAGATAGATAGAACGAACGATAGATAGATAGATAGATAGATAGATAGATAGATAGATAGATAGATAGATAGATAGATAGATAGATAGATAGATAGATAGATAGATAGATAGATAGATAGATAGATAGATAGAACGATAGAACGATAGATAGAATGATAGAACGATAGATAGAATGATAGAACGATAGATAGAATGATAGAACGATAGATAAAATGATAGAACGATAGATAGATAGATAGATAGATAGATAGATAGATAGATAGATAGATAGATAGATAGATAGATAGAACGATAGATAGATAGATAGATAGATAGATAGATAGATAGATAGATAGATAGATAGATAGATAGATAGATAGATAGATAGATAGATAGATAGATAGATAGATAGAATGATAGATAGATAGAACGATAGATAGAACGATAGATAGATAGATAGATAGATAGATAGATAGATAGATAGATAGATAGATAGATAGATAGATAGATAGATAGATAGATAGATAGATAGATAGATAGTTAGAACGATAGATAGATAGATAGAACGATAGATAGATAGATAGATAGATAGATAGATAGATAGATAGATAGATAGATAGATAGATAGAACGATAGATAGTTAGAACGATAGATAGTTAGAACGATAGATAGTTAGAACGATAGATAGATAGATAGAACGAACGATAGATAGAACGAACGATAGAACGATAGATAGATAGATAGATAGATAGATAGATAGATAGATAGATAGATAGATAGAACGATAGATAGATAGATAGATAGATAGATAGATAGATAGATAGATAGATAGATAGATAGATAGATAGATAGATAGATAGAACGATAGATAGAATGATAGAACGATAGATAAAATGATAGAACGATAGAACGATAGAACGATAGATAGATAGATAGATAGATAGATAGATAGATAGATAGATAGATAGATAGATAGATAGATAGATAGATAGATAGATAGATAGATAGATAGATAGTTAGAACGATAGATAGATAGAACGATAGATAGAACGATAGATAGAATGATAGAACGATAGATAAAATGATAGATAGATAGATAGATAGATAGATAGATAGATAGATAGATAGATAGATAGATAGATAGATAGATAGATAGATAGATAGATAGTTAGAACGATAGATAGTTAGAACGATAGATAGATAGATAGATAGATAGATAGATAGATAGATAGATAGATAGATAGATAGATAGATAGATAGATAGATAGATAGATAGATAGATAGATAGATAGATAGATAGAACGATCGATAGATAGATAGAACGATAGATAGATAGAACGATAGATAGATAGATAGAACGATAGATAGAACGATAGATAGATAGATAGAACGATTGATAGATAGATAGATAGATAGATAGATAGATAGATAGATAGATAGATAGATAGATAGATAGATAGATAGATAGATAGATAGATAGATAGATAGATAGATAGATAGATAGATAGATAGATAGTTAGAACGATAGATAGATAGATAGATAGATAGAACGATAGATAGATAGATAGATAGATAGATAGATAGATAGTTAGAACGATAGATAGATAGATAGATAGATAGATAGATAGATAGTTAGAACGATAGATAGATAGTTAGAACGATAGATAGATAGATAGAACGAACGAACGAACGATAGATAGATAGATAGATAGATAGATAGATAGATAGATAGATAGATAGATAGATAGATAGTTAGAACGATAGATAGATAGATAGATAGATAGATAGATAGATAGATAGATAGATAGATAGATAGATAGATAGATAGATAGATAGATAGATAGAACGATTGATAGAACGATAGATAGATAGATAGATAGATAGATAGATAGATAGATAGATAGATAGATAGATAGATAGATAGATAGATAGATAGATAGATAGATAGATAGATAGATAGATAGTTAGAACGATAGATAGATAGATAGATAGAACGATAGATAGATAGATAGATAGATAGATAGATAGTTAGAACGATAGATAGATAGATAGATAGATAGATAGATAGATAGATAGATAGATAGATAGATAGTTAGAACGATAGATAGATAGTTAGAACGATAGATAGATAGATAGAACGAACGAACGAACGATAGATAGATAGATAGATAGATAGATAGATAGATAGATAGATAGATAGATAGATAGTTAGAACGATAGATAGATAGATAGATAGATAGATAGATAGATAGATAGATAGATAGATAGATAGATAGATAGATAGAACGATAGATAGATAGAACGATAGATAGATAGAACGATAGATAGATAGATAGATAGATAGATAGATAGATAGATAGATAGATAGATAGATAGATAGATAGATAGATAGATAGATAGAACGATAGAACGATAGATAGAACGATAGAACGATAGATAGAACGATAGAACGATAGATAGAACGATAGAACGATAGATAAAATGATAGAACGATAGATAGATAGAACGATAGATAGATAGATAGATAGATAGATAGATAGATAGATAGATAGATAGATAGATAGATAGATAGATAGATAGATAGATAGATAGATAGATAGATAGATAGATAGATAGAACGATAGATAGATAGAACGATAGATAGATAGAACGATAGATAGATAGATAGATATATAGATAGATAGATAGATAGATAGATAGATAGATAGAACGATAGATAGATAGAACGATAGATAGAACGATAGATAGATAGATAGATAGATAGATAGTTAGAACGATAGATAGATAGATAGAACGATAGATAGATAGATAGATAGATAGATAGATAGATAGATAGATAGATAGATAGAACGATAGATAGATAGAACGATAGATAGAACGATAGATAGATAGATAGATAGATAGATAGATAGATAGATAGATAGATAGATAGATAGATAGATAGATAGATAGATAGATAGATAGATAGATAGATAGATAGATAGATAGTTAGAATGATAGATAGATAGATAGATAGATAGATAGATAGATAGATAGTTAGAACGATAGATAGATAGTTAGAACGATAGATAGATAGATAGAACGAACGAACGATAGATAGATAGATAGATAGATAGATAGATAGATAGATAGATAGATAGATAGATAGATAGATAGATAGATAGATAGATAGATAGATAGATAGAACGATAGAACGATAGATAGAATGATAGAACGATAGATAGAATGATAGAACGATAGATAGAATGATAGAACGATAGATAAAATGATAGAACGATAGATAGATAGATAGATAGATAGATAGATAGATAGATAGATAGATAGATAGGTAGATAGATAGATAGATAGATAGATAGATAGATAGATAGATAGATAGATAGAACGATAGATAGATAGAACGATAGATAGAACGATAGATAGATAGATAGATAGATAGATAGATAGATAGATAGATAGATAGATAGATAGATAGATAGATAGATAGATAGATAGAACGATAGAACGATAGATAGAACGATAGATAGAGTGATAGAACGATAGATAGAACGAACGAACGAACGAACGATAGATAGATAGATAGATAGATAGATAGATAGATAGATAGATAGATAGATAGATAGATAGATAGATAGATAGATAGAACGATAGATAGATAGAACGATAGATAGATAGATAGATAGATAGATAGATAGATAGATAGATAGATAGATAGATAGATAGATAGATAGATAGAACGATAGAACGATAGATAGAACGATAGATAGAGTGATAGAACGATAGATAGAACGAACGAACGAACGATAGATAGATAGATAGATAGATAGATAGATAGATAGATAGATAGATAGATAGATAGATAGATAGATAGATAGATAGATAGATAGAACGATAGAACGATAGATAGAACGATAGATAGAGTGATAGAACGATAGATAGAACGAACGAACGATAGATAGATAGATAGATAGATAGATAGATAGATAGATAGATAGATAGATAGATAGATAGATAGATAGATAGATAGATAGATAGAACGATAGATAGAACGATAGATAGATAGATAGATAGATAGATAGATAGATAGATAGATAGTTAGAACGATAGATAGATAGAACGATAGATAGATAGATAGATAGATAGATAGATAGATAGATAGATAGATAGATAGATAGATAGATAGATAGATAGATAGATAGATAGATAGATAGATAGATAGATAGATAGATAGTTAGAACGATAGATAGATAGTTAGAACGATAGATAGATAGATAGAACGAACGATAGATAGATAGATAGATAGATAGATAGATAGATAGATAGATAGATAGATAGAACGATAGATAGATAGATAGATAGATAGATAGTTAGAACGATAGATAGATAGATAGATAGATAGATAGATAGATAGATAGATAGATAGATAGTTAGAACGATAGATAGATAGTTAGAACGATAGATAGATAGATAGAACGAACGAACGAACGATAGATAGATAGATAGATAGATAGATAGATAGATAGATAGATAGATAGATAGATAGATAGATAGATAGATAGATAGATAGATAGATAGATAGATAGATAGATAGATAGATAGTTAGAACGATAGATAGATAGATAGATAGATAGTTAGAACGATAGATAGATAGAACGATAGATAGATAGATAGATAGATAGATAGATAGATAGATAGATAGATAGATAGATAGATAGATAGATAGATAGATAGATAGATAGATAGATAGATAGATAGATAGATAGATAGTTAGAATGATAGATAGATAGATAGATAGATAGATAGATAGATAGATAGATAGATAGTTAGAACGATAGATAGATAGTTAGAACGATAGATAGATAGATAGAACGAACGATAGATAGATAGATAGATAGATAGATAGATAGATAGATAGATAGATAGATAGATAGAACGATAGAACGATAGATAGAATGATAGAACGATAGATAGAATGATAGAACGATAGATAGAATGATAGAACGATAGATAAAATGATAGAACGATAGAACGATAGATAGATAGATAGATAGATAGATAGATAGATAGATAGATAGATAGATAGATAGATAGATAGATAGATAGAACGATAGATAGATAGATAGATAGATAGATAGATAGATAGATAGATAGATAGATAGATAGATAGATAGATAGATAGAATGATAGATAGATAGAACGATAGATAGATAGATAGATAGATAGATAGATAGATAGATAGATAGATAGATAGATAGATAGATAGATAGTTAGATCGATAGATAGATAGATAGAACGATAGATAGATAGATAGATAGATAGATAGATAGATAGATAGATAGATAGATAGATAGATAGATAGATAGATAGATAGATAGATAGATAGATAGAACGATAGATAGTTAGAACGATAGATAGTTAGAACGATAGATAGTTAGAACGATAGATAGATAGATAGAACGAACGATAGATAGAACGAACGATAGAACGATAGATAGATAGATAGATAGATAGATAGATAGATAGATAGATAGATAGATAGATAGATAGATAGATAGATAGAACGATAGATAGATAGATAGATAGATAGATAGATAGATAGATAGATAGATAGATAGATAGATAGATAGATAGATAGATAGATAGATAGATAGATAGAACGATAGATAGAATGATAGAACGATAGATAAAATGATAGAACGATAGAACGATAGATAGATAGATAGATAGATAGATAGATAGATAGATAGATAGATAGATAGATAGATAGATAGATAGATAGATAGATAGATAGATAGATAGATAGTTAGAACGATAGATAGATAGAACGATAGATAGAACGATAGATAGAATGATAGAACGATAGATAAAATGATAGATAGATAGATAGATAGATAGATAGATAGATAGATAGATAGATAGATAGATAGATAGATAGATAGATAGATAGATAGATAGTTAGAACGATAGATAGATAGTTAGAACGATAGATAGATAGATAGAACGAACGATAGATAGATAGATAGATAGAACGATAGAACGATAGATAGAATGATAGAACGATAGATAGAATGATAGAACGATAGATAGAATGATAGAACGATAGATAAAATGATAGAACGATAGATAGATAGATAGATAGATAGATAGATAGATAGATAGATAGATAGATAGATAGATAGATAGATAGAACGATAGATAGATAGATAGATAGATAGATAGATAGATAGATAGATAGATAGATAGATAGATAGATAGAATGATAGATAGATAGAACGATAGATAGATAGATAGATAGATAGATAGATAGATAGATAGATAGATAGATAGATAGATAGTTAGATCGATAGATAGATAGATAGAACGATAGATAGATAGATAGATAGATAGATAGATAGATAGATAGATAGATAGATAGATAGATAGATAGATAGATAGATAGATAGATAGATAGATAGATAGATAGATAGAACGATAGATAGTTAGAACGATAGATAGTTAGAACGATAGATAGTTAGAACGATAGATAGATAGATAGAACGAACGATAGATAGAACGAACGATAGAACGATAGATAGATAGATAGATAGATAGATAGATAGATAGATAGATAGATAGATAGATAGATAGATAGAACGATAGATAGATAGATAGATAGATAGATAGATAGATAGATAGATAGATAGATAGATAGATAGATAGATAGATAGATAGATAGAACGATAGATAGAACGATAGATAGAACGATAGATAAAATGATAGAACGATAGAACGATAGATAGATAGATAGATAGATAGATAGATAGATAGATAGATAGATAGATAGATAGATAGATAGATAGATAGATAGTTAGAACGATAGATAGATAGAACGATAGATAGAACGATAGATAGAATGATAGAACGATAGATAGATAGATAGATAGATAGATAGATAGATAGATAGATAGTTAGAATGATAGATAGATAGATAGATAGATAGATAGATAGTTAGAACGATAGATAGATAGTTAGAACGATAGATAGATAGATAGAACGAACGATAGATAGATAGATAGATAGATAGATAGATAGATAGATAGATAGATAGATAGATAGATAGATAGATAGATAGATAGATAGATAGATAGATAGATAGATAGATAGAATGATAGATAGATAGAACGATAGATAGAACGATAGATAGATAGATAGATAGATAGATAGATAGATAGATAGATAGATAGATAGATAGATAGATAGATAGATAGATAGATAGTTAGAACGATAGATAGATAGATAGAACGATAGATAGATAGATAGATAGATAGATAGATAGATAGATAGATAGATAGAACGATAGATAGTTAGAACGATAGATAGTTAGAACGATAGATAGTTAGAACGATAGATAGATAGATAGAACGAACGATAGATAGAACGAACGATAGAACGATAGATAGATAGATAGATAGATAGATAGATAGATAGATAGATAGATAGATAGAACGATAGATAGATAGATAGATAGATAGATAGATAGATAGATAGATAGATAGATAGATAGATAGATAGATAGATAGAACGATAGATAGAATGATAGAACGATAGATAAAATGATAGAACGATAGAACGATAGAACGATAGATAGATAGATAGATAGATAGATAGATAGATAGATAGATAGATAGATAGATAGATAGATAGATAGATAGATAGATAGATAGATAGATAGATAGTTAGAACGATAGATAGATAGAACGATAGATAGAACGATAGATAGAATGATAGAACGATAGATAAAATGATAGATAGATAGATAGATAGATAGATAGATAGATAGATAGATAGATAGATAGATAGATAGATAGATAGATAGATAGATAGATAGATAGTTAGAACGATAGATAGTTAGAACGATAGATAGATAGATAGATAGATAGATAGATAGATAGATAGATAGATAGATAGATAGATAGATAGATAGATAGATAGATAGATAGATAGATAGATAGATAGATAGAACGATCGATAGATAGATAGAACGATAGATAGATAGAACGATAGATAGATAGATAGAACGATAGATAGAACGATAGATAGATAGATAGAACGATTGATAGATAGATAGATAGATAGATAGATAGATAGATAGATAGATAGATAGATAGATAGATAGATAGATAGATAGATAGATAGATAGATAGATAGATAGATAGATAGATAGATAGTTAGAACGATAGATAGATAGATAGATAGATAGAACGATAGATAGATAGATAGATAGATAGATAGATAGATAGTTAGAACGATAGATAGATAGATAGATAGATAGATAGATAGATAGATAGTTAGAACGATAGATAGATAGTTAGAACGATAGATAGATAGATAGAACGAACGAACGAACGATAGATAGATAGATAGATAGATAGATAGATAGATAGATAGATAGATAGATAGATAGATAGTTAGAACGATAGATAGATAGATAGATAGATAGATAGATAGATAGATAGATAGATAGATAGATAGATAGATAGATAGATAGATAGATAGAACGATTGATAGAACGATAGATAGATAGATAGATAGATAGATAGATAGATAGATAGATAGATAGATAGATAGATAGATAGATAGATAGATAGATAGATAGATAGATAGATAGATAGATAGATAGATAGTTAGAACGATAGATAGATAGATAGATAGATAGAACGATAGATAGATAGATAGATAGATAGATAGATAGTTAGAACGATAGATAGATAGATAGATAGATAGATAGATAGATAGATAGATAGATAGATAGATAGTTAGAACGATAGATAGATAGTTAGAACGATAGATAGATAGATAGAACGAACGAACGAACGATAGATAGATAGATAGATAGATAGATAGATAGATAGATAGATAGATAGATAGATAGTTAGAACGATAGATAGATAGATAGATAGATAGATAGATAGATAGATAGATAGATAGATAGATAGATAGAACGATAGATAGATAGAACGATAGATAGATAGAACGATAGATAGATAGATAGATAGATAGATAGATAGATAGATAGATAGATAGATAGATAGATAGATAGATAGATAGATAGATAGAACGATAGAACGATAGATAGAACGATAGAACGATAGATAGAACGATAGAACGATAGATAGAACGATAGAACGATAGATAAAATGATAGAACGATAGATAGATAGAACGATAGATAGATAGATAGATAGATAGATAGATAGATAGATAGATAGATAGATAGATAGATAGATAGATAGATAGATAGATAGATAGATAGATAGATAGATAGATAGAACGATAGATAGATAGAACGATAGATAGATAGAACGATAGATAGATAGATAGATATATAGATAGATAGATAGATAGATAGATAGATAGATAGAACGATAGATAGATAGAACGATAGATAGAACGATAGATAGATAGATAGATAGATAGATAGTTAGAACGATAGATAGATAGATAGAACGATAGATAGATAGATAGATAGATAGATAGATAGATAGATAGATAGATAGATAGATAGAACGATAGATAGATAGAACGATAGATAGAACGATAGATAGATAGATAGATAGATAGATAGATAGATAGATAGATAGATAGATAGATAGATAGATAGATAGATAGATAGATAGATAGATAGATAGATAGATAGATAGTTAGAATGATAGATAGATAGATAGATAGATAGATAGATAGATAGATAGTTAGAACGATAGATAGATAGTTAGAACGATAGATAGATAGATAGAACGAACGAACGATAGATAGATAGATAGATAGATAGATAGATAGATAGATAGATAGATAGATAGATAGATAGATAGATAGATAGATAGATAGATAGATAGATAGATAGAACGATAGAACGATAGATAGAATGATAGAACGATAGATAGAATGATAGAACGATAGATAGAATGATAGAACGATAGATAAAATGATAGAACGATAGATAGATAGATAGATAGATAGATAGATAGATAGATAGATAGATAGATAGATAGATAGATAGATAGGTAGATAGATAGATAGATAGATAGATAGATAGATAGATAGATAGATAGATAGAACGATAGATAGATAGAACGATAGATAGAACGATAGATAGATAGATAGATAGATAGATAGATAGATAGATAGATAGATAGATAGATAGATAGATAGATAGATAGATAGATAGAACGATAGATAGAACGATAGATAGAGTGATAGAACGATAGATAGAACGAACGAACGAACGAACGATAGATAGATAGATAGATAGATAGATAGATAGATAGATAGATAGATAGATAGATAGATAGATAGAACGATAGATAGATAGAACGATAGATAGATAGATAGATAGATAGATAGATAGATAGATAGATAGATAGATAGATAGATAGATAGATAGATAGATAGAACGATAGAACGATAGATAGAACGATAGATAGAGTGATAGAACGATAGATAGAACGAACGAACGAACGATAGATAGATAGATAGATAGATAGATAGATAGATAGATAGATAGATAGATAGATAGATAGATAGATAGATAGATAGATAGATAGATAGAACGATAGAACGATAGATAGAACGATAGATAGAGTGATAGAACGATAGATAGAACGAACGAACGATAGATAGATAGATAGATAGATAGATAGATAGATAGATAGATAGATAGATAGATAGATAGATAGATAGATAGATAGATAGATAGATAGATAGAACGATAGATAGAACGATAGATAGATAGATAGATAGATAGATAGATAGATAGATAGATAGTTAGAACGATAGATAGATAGAACGATAGATAGATAGATAGATAGATAGATAGATAGATAGATAGATAGATAGATAGATAGATAGATAGATAGATAGATAGATAGATAGATAGATAGATAGATAGATAGTTAGAACGATAGATAGATAGTTAGAACGATAGATAGATAGATAGAACGAACGATAGATAGATAGATAGATAGATAGATAGATAGATAGATAGATAGATAGATAGAACGATAGATAGATAGATAGATAGATAGATAGTTAGAACGATAGATAGATAGATAGATAGATAGATAGATAGATAGATAGATAGATAGATAGTTAGAACGATAGATAGATAGTTAGAACGATAGATAGATAGATAGAACGAACGAACGAACGATAGATAGATAGATAGATAGATAGATAGATAGATAGATAGATAGATAGATAGATAGATAGATAGATAGATAGATAGATAGATAGATAGATAGATAGTTAGAACGATAGATAGATAGATAGATAGATAGTTAGAACGATAGATAGATAGAACGATAGATAGATAGATAGATAGATAGATAGATAGATAGATAGATAGATAGATAGATAGATAGATAGATAGATAGATAGATAGATAGATAGATAGATAGATAGATAGATAGATAGTTAGAATGATAGATAGATAGATAGATAGATAGATAGATAGATAGATAGATAGATAGATAGTTAGAACGATAGATAGATAGTTAGAACGATAGATAGATAGATAGAACGAACGATAGATAGATAGATAGATAGATAGATAGATAGATAGATAGATAGATAGATAGATAGAACGATAGAACGATAGATAGAATGATAGAACGATAGATAGAATGATAGAACGATAGATAGAATGATAGAACGATAGATAAAATGATAGAACGATAGAACGATAGATAGATAGATAGATAGATAGATAGATAGATAGATAGATAGATAGATAGATAGATAGAACGATAGATAGATAGATAGATAGATAGATAGATAGATAGATAGATAGATAGATAGATAGATAGATAGATAGATAGAATGATAGATAGATAGAACGATAGATAGATAGATAGATAGATAGATAGATAGATAGATAGATAGATAGATAGATAGATAGATAGATAGATAGTTAGATCGATAGATAGATAGATAGAACGATAGATAGATAGATAGATAGATAGATAGATAGATAGATAGATAGATAGATAGATAGATAGATAGATAGATAGATAGATAGAACGATAGATAGTTAGAACGATAGATAGTTAGAACGATAGATAGTTAGAACGATAGATAGATAGATAGAACGAACGATAGATAGAACGAACGATAGAACGATAGATAGATAGATAGATAGATAGATAGATAGATAGATAGATAGATAGATAGATAGATAGATAGATAGAACGATAGATAGATAGATAGATAGATAGATAGATAGATAGATAGATAGATAGATAGATAGATAGATAGATAGATAGATAGATAGATAGATAGAACGATAGATAGAATGATAGAACGATAGATAAAATGATAGAACGATAGAACGATAGATAGATAGATAGATAGATAGATAGATAGATAGATAGATAGATAGATAGATAGATAGATAGATAGATAGATAGATAGATAGATAGTTAGAACGATAGATAGATAGAACGATAGATAGAACGATAGATAGAATGATAGAACGATAGATAAAATGATAGATAGATAGATAGATAGATAGATAGATAGATAGATAGATAGATAGATAGATAGATAGATAGATAGATAGATAGATAGATAGTTAGAACGATAGATAGATAGTTAGAACGATAGATAGATAGATAGAACGAACGATAGATAGATAGATAGATAGAACGATAGAACGATAGATAGAATGATAGAACGATAGATAGAATGATAGAACGATAGATAGAATGATAGAACGATAGATAAAATGATAGAACGATAGATAGATAGATAGATAGATAGATAGATAGATAGATAGATAGATAGATAGATAGATAGATAGATAGAACGATAGATAGATAGATAGATAGATAGATAGATAGATAGATAGATAGATAGATAGATAGATAGATAGATAGATAGAATGATAGATAGATAGAACGATAGATAGATAGATAGATAGATAGATAGATAGATAGATAGATAGATAGATAGATAGATAGATAGTTAGATCGATAGATAGATAGATAGAACGATAGATAGATAGATAGATAGATAGATAGATAGATAGATAGATAGATAGATAGATAGATAGATAGATAGATAGATAGATAGATAGATAGATAGATAGAACGATAGATAGTTAGAACGATAGATAGTTAGAACGATAGATAGTTAGAACGATAGATAGATAGATAGAACGAACGATAGATAGAACGAACGATAGAACGATAGATAGATAGATAGATAGATAGATAGATAGATAGATAGATAGATAGATAGATAGATAGAACGATAGATAGATAGATAGATAGATAGATAGATAGATAGATAGATAGATAGATAGATAGATAGATAGATAGATAGATAGATAGAACGATAGATAGAACGATAGATAGAACGATAGATAAAATGATAGAACGATAGAACGATAGATAGATAGATAGATAGATAGATAGATAGATAGATAGATAGATAGATAGATAGATAGATAGATAGATAGATAGATAGATAGATAGATAGATAGTTAGAACGATAGATAGATAGAACGATAGATAGAACGATAGATAGAATGATAGAACGATAGATAAAATGATAGATAGATAGATAGATAGATAGATAGATAGATAGATAGATAGATAGATAGATAGATAGATAGATAGATAGATAGATAGATAGATAGATAGATAGATAGTTAGAACGATAGATAGTTAGAACGATAGATAGATAGATAGATAGATAGATAGATAGATAGATAGATAGATAGATAGATAGATAGATAGATAGATAGATAGATAGATAGATAGAACGATCGATAGATAGATAGAACGATAGATAGATAGAACGATAGATAGATAGATAGAACGATAGATAGAACGATAGATAGATAGATAGAACGATAGATAGAACGATAGATAGATAGATAGATAGATAGATAGATAGATAGATAGATAGATAGATAGATAGATAGATAGATAGATAGATAGATAGATAGATAGATAGATAGATAGATAGATAGATAGTTAGAACGATAGATAGATAGATAGATAGATAGATAGATAGATAGAACGATAGATAGATAGATAGATAGATAGATAGATAGATAGTTAGAACGATAGATAGATAGATAGATAGATAGATAGATAGATAGATAGATAGATAGATAGATAGATAGATAGATAGATAGATAGATAGATAGATAGATAGATAGATAGTTAGAACGATAGATAGATAGTTAGAACGATAGATAGATAGATAGATAGATAGAACGAACGAACGATAGATAGATAGATAGATAGATAGATAGATAGATAGATAGATAGATAGATAGATAGATAGATAGATAGATAGATAGATAGATAGATAGATAGATAGATAGATAGATAGATAGTTAGAACGATAGATAGATAGATAGATAGATAGATAGATAGATAGATAGATAGATAGATAGATAGATAGATAGATAGATAGATAGATAGATAGATAGATAGATAGAACGATAGATAGATAGAACGATAGATAGATAGAACGATAGATAGATAGATAGATAGATAGATAGATAGATAGATAGATAGATAGATAGATAGATAGATAGATAGAACGATAGATAGAACGATAGATAGAACGATAGAACGATAGATAGAATGATAGAACGATAGATAAAATGATAGAACGATAGATAGATAGAACGATAGAACGATAGATAGATAGATAGATAGATAGATAGATAGATAGATAGATAGATAGATAGATAGATAGATAGATAGATAGATAGATAGATAGATAGATAGAACGATAGATAGATAGAACGATAGATAGATAGATAGATATATAGATAGATAGATAGATAGATAGATAGAACGATAGATAGATAGAACGATAGATAGAACGATAGATAGATAGATAGATAGATAGTTAGAACGATAGATAGATAGATAGAACGATAGATAGATAGATAGATAGATAGATAGATAGATAGATAGAACGATAGATAGTTAGAACGATAGATAGTTAGAACGATAGATAGATAGATAGAACGAACGATAGATAGAACGAACGATAGATAGAACGAACGATAGATAGATAGATAGATAGATAGAACGATAGATAGATAGATAGATAGATAGATAGATAGATAGATAGATAGATAGATAGATAGATAGATAGATAGATAGATAGATAGATAGATAGATAGATAGATAGAACTAACGATAGATAGACACAGGGTAGATGGATAGATAGATAGATAGATAGATAGATAGATAGATAGATAGATAGATAGATAGATAGATAGATAGATAGATAGATAGATAGATAGATAGATAGATAGATAGATAGATAGATAGATAGATAGAATGATAGAACGATAGAATGATAGAACGATAGATAGAACTAACGATAGATAGACACAGGGTAGATGGATAGATAGATAGATAGATATATAGATAGATAGAACGATAGATAGATAGAACGATAGATAGATAGATAGATAGATAGATAGATAGATAGATAGATAGATAGATAGATAGATAGATAGATAGATAGATAGATAGATAGATAGATAGTTAGTTAGAACGATAGATAGATAGATAGAACGATAGATAGATAGATAGATAGATAGATAGATAGATAGATAGATAGATAGATAGATAGATAGAACGATAGATAGTTAGAACGATAGATAGTTAGAACGATAGATAGTTAGAACGATAGATAGATAGATAGAACGAACGATAGATAGAACGAACGATAGAACGATAGATAGATAGATAGATAGATAGATAGATAGATAGATAGATAGATAGATAGAACGATAGATAGATAGATAGAACGATAGATAGATAGATAGATAGATAGATAGATAGATAGATAGATAGATAGATAGATAGATAGATAGAACGATAGATAGTTAGAACGATAGATAGTTAGAACGATAGATAGTTAGAACGATAGATAGATAGATAGAACGAACGATAGATAGAACGAACGATAGAACGATAGATAGATAGATAGATAGATAGATAGATAGATAGATAGATAGAACGAT